>CM071926.1:98552934-98795308 GCA_016081115.2 Rehmannia glutinosa | reverse complement strand
GTGAAGAAGATAGCCACAAATCGAAACTGGATCAAACCCTTTCTCACGATGGAGTTCCGGATGACATACGTTGAGGAGGTAAAGCAGTTCTCACGTGAACGCCGAGGTTACGACGCAGGCATCAAAATCCCTGCATTTCACGGAAAGACTTCACCATCATCATGAAGATCTAGCGGAGCATTGTTTGCCGCCGTCGAAGGAGTCTTAGGAGATATTTGAGGTCGATGTAAACTTGGCTGCTGCATGAAAGGAAGTGGCCAGACTGAGATGTATTGCGAAGATTTACCGGTGATAAGAAGAAGGCTGGTAGAAGGACGATTATCACAAGTTGATGGATATCGTCACGAAATGTGGATATGAAGTTTGGAAGCTTCAATGCCTATCCAAAACAAAGTCAGATCGTCGCCCGGCCGCGATCATGGAGGAGAAGAAGATCAATTGGGCGTAATTTGTGTCCCTACGGCGGACTCGCTGCGACGTTGGAAATAAGTCCTTCAAGGATTTGATGGGTCATTCGAGGATCGGGCTATGGCCATAGTTGGCCGGTTGATGGAGGTGAAGGGTGTTCCACTCCAGAGCATGGAAAGTCGTTCCATATCAATAAGAAGATGTTAAGGCAAAACCTTTGCGGGAGCCCAAAGAGCTTCGCCAAGCGGGCGGATACGTGACAAGGAGAATCAATGATCCAAAAAACAATCACACTTCCTCCAGAAGAAGAAAGTCGCCATGCGGTTGAAGAAGACAATTGATAGTAGCAAGAAGAAGAAACCAAGACCGCCCATGCAGCCGAGTCACCCGCTCCTGCCGTAGTGTCTCCCCGTTTTGTGAGGCGGAGAAGGAACCTCAAATACCTTTTCATCAAGAAGAAGAGGAGGCGCGAGCCAAGAAAGGCAGCTCCTCGGATCAAGAAAGATGCATCGGCCCCCGCCACCCGAGAACTGGTGAAACCATATAGAACTAGAAATTCCTCCAGTAAGGACCAAAAGAAGAAGACTCACCAAGCGTTCGAGCTTGAAGACAATTGAGTCGCCACTCAATTGGAAAAGATCTCCGAGATCATGAGAAGTGCAGATTTCGAGGTTATTGATGAAACGAAATGTCTCTTGAGCCGATCGTGAGAGGCAAGTTGAAGACCCAATTGTGAGCCAAAACGGTGAGAACAAGCGGCGAGAGATAGTCTAAATCTCCTGTTGACAAGATCGTATCTCCACCTACGGCCAGAATCTTTCTTTGAAGGTGAAGAGCAAGCGTGAAGTTCGCTTACTCTCCATTCCGAAAAACGAAAGGAGGACAACAAGAAGATGATGATGATGATGTGATTATCTGTCTCACCATATCCGGACATCCAAAATCGCCTGCGAGAATGGAGGAAATGGAAGGTTGAGTCGCTCGAGGGAATAATTCGAGAGACATGAATTCATGAAAGTTAAGAAGAATTGATGAATTTCCTCGGGTTGACCCACGATGGTCCTTTGGATGAAGAGAACTGCTAGATATCTTGCGAGATCTTAAAAGAAAAGGAGAAGGAGAGATTGGCAGAGGGGCCGAAACCCGTGAGAAGGCCAATATTTGTCCTTTCACGGAACAATGATCATACTCATCCTCACCGATGCCTTCCGGGAAGTGATGAGGGACTTGGACCACTCTTTGCTCTGAGGAGTTGGAATGCTGACAAGCCATGCGGGAATCCAGGATAATGCATGAGCAATAGCTGACGGAAGGACCTTGAGAGTTTTCCAAAACTCAGTTGGAGATTGATCCGTTGGGAGTGGTGCAGCAGATTGCCACTGTTATTGCTGCAACCACTTCCCCAGTTCACTCAGAAGACGAATCCAAGGGACTTGGCGATGAAACTGAGAACTTGGGGACCCAAGTCGAGCCAACCCCTGCTGAAGGTGTCTTACCACCTGCCCCCATGGCTGAACACTCAAAGGACACAACCGGAAGTCTGGAGAAGAGTGACCCCATCACAAGTCACTCAGCTGGTGTGCCAGCTGAGGGGGAAACTCCCTCCACTGCAGCTAGGTCGGAGGATGCTGCAGATGACTCCACCATGAATCTAGGAGGCGAAGTGGAGAAGGAACAAGAAAAAGAAACACAGCAAGTTGTCACTGAAGAAGCTCATATAGTTAAATCTGTCTCAGCTGAAGTGCCAACTGCTCTGCAGGCTGATGACGATGCTGATGCAGTCGAGGCACAGGATGGTTCTGCCCCGGGAGTTAACACTCTGGGCAATGAAAGTGCAATCCACGGAGTTGAAACTCCGATGGATGCCACCGTAGAAGACCCTAAGACAGCTGCGTCTGTCAAAGGGATTGTCCAAGGCCTTGCTGCAGTTGAGACTGCAGGAGGTAATGAAGGCCTACGGGAGGTTTAGACTTCCCGAGGTAAAGAGGCAGAAACACAGAACATCCCTCCTGTCCACATTGATGATTCTGAGAAGGAGATAAGTGCCCTTCATGATTCCCAAGATAACCCCGACATAACTTTTAAGGATCACGAAGGAGAAGATGAAGGTTTCGAGTCCTCCTCCTCGCAAATCTAAAAGACTCTGCGGGGATGTTCAACCCATCACGAGCAAGCCGGACCTCAAGGCGCGCTCGACAAACATTCAACTTTGATGATGAGCCACACTTTCAAGTCTCATCATCTTCCGATGTGGCCCCGATGGTGCGGTGAGGAACATCAAATTCACTTAGCGAGAATCGAGGCCGGCCAGAAGGTCATTAAGACAGTGAGGCTCGATCCCAGCTTCTGGCCAATCATCTCACCAAGGCCCAATCGAGACCGGGTATCCGCGCAAGGCTCCCAAAGTCCGCAGGCTCGGCTCGACTAACCCGAATCATCACAAGCACGAACAACCGAATCCTCAATTCCATATGTGCGTGATGATGCGTTGAAAAACCTTTTCCTTTCAGTTGAGCTTCGGCCTTGAAGAAGAAACGGCCCGTGAACAGCGCCGTTTCAACGTTCGACCAGAGATCCGATCATTCCCACCGACTCCATTGTCCCCATAGATTTTGATTTCGATCTTTGGCGCGCGGTGAAAACCGAGGTGACTTAAGGTCGTGAGGTATTGAAGACAATACCGGTGAGATTGAAAAGATTGAAGCGGTACCAAACTTCACTTGATATGCGACCGGCCAAAGAGAGATGCCACCCTCACAATGGTGATTCACGGGGATTGTGGTACGGATAAAGGAATGGTGTCAAGAAAGGTGCAATCGCTGGATCGAAATGGGTTCGATACTTTAAGGCATTGTACAATAAGATGATGATCCGGAGCGCCCGATAATCTTGACATGAAGAAGAGGATGCAAGAAAATATTGATAGGATCATGCCTCTCATACCATACGAAATGAAATGGGCTAACTGCGAGAATTTCATCGAAAGAACCTGCGCGTGAGGAGAATATGAATGAAAAGTTCAATTTCTTCTTATGGTGAAATGAAGTGGTGGCGGCCAGAATCAAAAGTCACCTCTCGATTTGACGGACATACTCGCAGTGAGAATCCAAGCAAAACTCGGCTATCGCCGCCTAGATTCCATCTTTGCGGCATGTTTCGGGGTTCTCTCTCCTTTGATGATGCAAAAGGGGGAAGAGGAATACCTAAAAGACGTTAAAAGAGGGTGAGCCTAATGAGAAAGAGAAGAAGTTGTTTGAAAAAGAAGAAGAAAACAAGGTGAAGAAAGAAAGAAAAAGGGAAAAGTAGTTGAGGGGGAAGGTTCAAAAGATATGACTCTTGTTTTGTTTGAAACCCCTCAAGCAAGGCCTTCACGGTGACATAATCGGCAAACTTCGGTGACTCGCGGCTCAACACTCTCTTTGTGCCTATGCGAGAAAGAAAAATCGTAGAAGCGAGGGGATGAAGGAGGTCGAAAGAAAATGGATGCCCGTCGCGATGGAAATATTGAAACAATACGGAGGCATTCCGGCGGAAGAGAACCGATGTCTTTTATTTGACGTCGGAAATGAGCTAGATCAGTTGATGATTTCAAAACGCTCGAATCAGGGATATTTTGAGAACATGTCCATGGCCTGAGCACAGGACTTGTATTGGGAAAAAGGCCTCAAAGTGCGAAGAAGGCGTGATGAGACTACTAGGTCACTGCCGGTCACTCTATTGGAAGAAGAAGGCTCGATACAATACATGCCCGGAGGAAGAGGAAAAGCGTGGAGGAAGAGGTTTGAACTAGACCTCTACCCAAAACATCAAATACATAGATCCGGGGAAAGAAAGGAGGGATCTATTTGGTATGCGTAGTAGCCAACATGGAAGTGGCTAGGAAGAATGTTGAATATGTAAAAAGGATTGAAGAAGAAAATAAGAGACAAGATCGATTTGTGGGAAGAGAGTCAACGAAGACAAGAAAGAAAGAGCTGAGTTTGCTAGAAGAGCCTACGAGAAAAAAAAGAAGAAAAGAAGAATAGAAAGAGACCGAGGAGGGGACAGAGTCAAGAGGAAAAAGAAGGAGACAACGAAAGCGATGAAGTGTTGTTGTCCACCCCTTCATGTATTTTACTATTGTAAATACATATGTATGTAAGTCTTCTGGACGATGAATAAAAATCTGTAATTTCTATATTTTAATGGACATTTCCAAAAAAGAGTATTATTTGCATATAAGTTTTTTGATTTTTTCAATGAAATCAATAAATATAACACCTTTTTGAGTTGTCAACATTCATATAAATACTCTTTCAATGTAAATTATTAGTTATCCCATTTATACTTAAATCTTATATACAATTACCCTCAGTTTAGAAAGCCTTTATTATCTATCATAAAATTCAATTTTTCCTCATGTTTGTTCATTCTTCTACAGTCATAACATGCAAAAATAAGATTCATCAACTTAAAAAACAAATATCTCAAATAGAAGAAGAAAGGCACATTCATAGATTTCAAGTACTATGAAGATCACAAAATCTACCGTCATTTCCAGCAAGCGTAAGAAAAATAATAGTTCATCAAAAGGTGAGTTTTTTTCTTGTTTTTTCAGATACTTTGTAATTTTTGTAATAAAGTAAAATTACTAACTTTATGAATTTGCCAATGATTTCCATGCTTGCACTCCGTTAACCTTCTTGAATATTTGACATGAAAAAATACATGTTTCCACAATGATTTCATTATTTTAAATTGTATAATTGTGAAAACGGATCATTTGCCTTACCTTATATTTGTGTTCTAAGCTTTATTCTGTCTCTGCTAGTGCCCTTGCGTAAGTTTATATCACAATCATCAGGGTTTCTAAAACTCGGGTTACTTATTAGTGAAAAATTGCTTAAATACATGTTTAAGATTGGATGACATTAAACTAGATCTGTGCTCTAGGGACAAGCATTATTTTTTTTAAGAAAACTATATTTAATTACCATAAGAAAATTATATTTTAAGAAACTATATAACTAATATATAAAAAAATAGACATGCAGCACAAATGAATCTGTGCTTTAGAGACAGATTTTTTTTTACAAATTAGTAAATTTTCTCCTTTTCATTATTAACAAAAACTTAAGAATAAAAAATTAAGGATAAAAGTACTTCTATTTCCAACCTTTATGACTCCTACAACAATAAACATACAACTCGTATTAAGCTAAAAACATATAGGAGGTTTAGGGGAAAATACTGAGAACATCATTGGAATGTAAACCTAATCATATTAGTCTCAAAGGAGTTCAATAATAAGGTGACAATATAATAAGACAAACATATAGTTTTAAACCCAAAATAATAGTAAAAAAAGACAAACAAAATGAAATTTGAAATCAAAAGAAAGTAAAAAAAAAAAAGACAAAATAATAGTTGTTTGAAAAGAAAAAATATATTTTGAGCATAAATACCCAGATCTATGATAAAAAATATATTTGACATTTTACTTTGCTGAAATCCTTAAAAGGCATAAAAATAACATGAAACTAAACAAATCCACATAATGCAATAATCCCTTTTATTGGTAAAAAACACAGATCTGGTTTAAATCAGATATTTCTAAACTGCAACCAATGATATTTCATCAGATCAACAATATGAGCCATTATTCGGAAAATAATTAGTCAGTAATTTATACATGCAAGAACAACGAATAGACATAAACAATTGAAAAAAAGTTAAACTATGAGTCGTTTTTTTAGATTGAAAAATAAAACAAAAACAAAAATATTTAAAAACGGAGCGATGAACTTTTTTCTTAAATCATTTTCAGAATCAGAACATTATTTTTGCGATCGATTCATAGAGGTACTATGAAAAACGGGTTACAAACACAGATCTCAGTTGGACGGAGTGTTGAAGCGGCACTGATGAGAAAAATAACATCACTTTCAAGCTTGTGGGTGAGGTGTGGAGGGCATCTCCAACCCATAACACCAAATTTGGTGTGAAAATCACACCAAATTTGGTGTTTTTTAATTTTGAAACACATCTCCAATCTCAGCCCACTCTTTAAATCTTCTACACCAAATGAGTATTTTAATATTTTCTTTTCATTTTAGAATAGCAAATTTATTTTTATGCAATTATTTCTTTTGCTTATATTTTATTATTATTAATGTAACTAAATAAAAACTTATATTTAATTAATATTACATTAATTAATTATATTGCAAAATTAATATTACAACTAATATCACAATAAATAAAAATACTAAATTTCACACTAGACAATAAAAAACGACAAATCTAAAACAAATATTTAAAGACAAAAAAAATTATAATTTTGTTTATTAATTCAAGTGTAATTCAAGTATAATTATAATGTTAGTGTTTTGTATTTTATGATAGACTTTGATGCTTTTTTAATTAAATTATAATTTTATTTATTAATTATTTTAGTTTATCAAAATTTTAAGTTTAGTTTATAATAATTTATTGGTAAATATTAACTATTGTTCATCTAAAATAATAATTATATACAAAATTTAAATAACTAAAACCATGTTACAAATGAATTAAAAGTTTGAAGTAGAAGAAATTGGAGGGCAAAGAGGGAATATTTGTATTACACCAAATTTGGTGTAAATGAATAGTGTTACACCAAATTTGGTGTAACACTATTCATTACACCAAATTTGGTGTGATGTTTAGAAGTTAAGGTTGGAGGGTGTTTTTAGATATTTGGTGTTTTGGTGTGGGTTTTGGAGTTGGGTTGGAGATGGTCTTAGGAAACCCAGTAGTCTTTATTGCTTTCTAACCCTAAAAGTGAAATTATGTATATATATGTGGCTTTAGGGTATAAAAAAGTTTTGCATTTCCATTTAACGTTTTTAAACCGATATTTAATGATTTGAGTTGGATATGTGTAATGTGTTTTCGTAATTGGTATTATTGTTGGCCCATATACATTAGTTAATATTGTATAGTATCTTTTAAGTTTAATGATGTATTGATATGGTTAGGCCATGTATGTCAGTCCATATATTCAAAGACAATTCAAGCACTTTTTTTTTAAAAAAAAACTTTCATTACCTTTAAAGGTATTGAGAAAACAAAAATGAATTTAAGAGATTTGATTTATCGAGAATGCTTTAAAATATTTCTTCGCACTAATTTTAGTTTAAATGTTTAGATTATTTTTAAATTATGTGTCTTTATTTAACTCACAAGCTTTATATAATTTAAAATGTAGAAAATATTGATTTTCAACATTGTAATATTTAAGGTTCTATGAAAAGCATGTTACATCCGATACATCGATTATCAATCACTCCTTTGTCGATATCACAAACGAGTGCGATATTTGCGAAATTTTAAATTCATATTATAAAAAATTATTTGAAATGATTTCTCATTTTCTTTTTTATTTTTATTTTGCAGGTAATTCATCATTACGGATTACAAAAAATTATCATTTGCAGCGATTGTCGCCATTTACATCCACAAATTTTTCTACATATTGATCTTACAGGAGATGAAGAATATTTTGACACATCCAATAGTGCCATTAAGAACAAGAAAAGACAAGTACACAGAGAACCATTTATAACTCAATGTAATATTTTGAAATTGTCATATATTTTAGAAAATGTCCGTTTTTTACTTTTGTTTATTAAGTAAACTTCAAAAAAGAAAAACTTGTATTGTGGATAAACAAACGAGCAACGATCAATGGCAAGGTACGTAGTAGACCAATACTCTCCCCCTCCACTTTTTATCTTTTTTTAATTTTATTACTTGATTTTACTTTTTAAAAAATTAAGTTATAATTTATATGATTTTTGTTTATTTTTCATCGCACACCCTATTTTCATGAGTTGGCTATGTTATTGACAACGATCATGTAACTTTTTCAATTTCTTCTAAATGCTTGTCAATTTATATAAATTTTTATTTATGTGATTTTTATCGGATCTCCAATTTATCCTCTCTTTTATTTGGTTCACATTTCTCATACATTGGTGATTTTCTTTATATCATCTAAAAAATAAATTATACAAAATAATGTTATTATGAAACAATAAAATTTTGTTGGAATCATATTATTTTCTTGTATAGTTTTAAATGATTTATGTATATAATATTTTTAAATGAAGCTATTGAAACTTTTTATTTGTTTATTATGCAACTAACATCTATCATCCGATTATAATAAATTTAAATGAATGTTTTAACGTACAAATATCATGTCTTAATGAAGGCCAAATATTTTCGATTAACGTAGTAAATTTACATATACAATGATATATGTTTTTAGATTTTTAAATATTGTCTTTGAATATATGTTTTTGTTTTTAGATTGTTGGGATATTAGTGATACAACATTCAAATGCAATTATTGTGTGCTATGATTTGGTATGAGGAGAGGTTATCTCGCCATTTTAAAGCGGCCAATTCTAAGTACTCTTTATGTTGTATGCAAAGAAAAATCCAGCTTCCAATTTTAAAGCAGCCCCCACAAGAATTGCATGAATTATTATATTGAAACTCAAATAAGAGTATACGATTTTGCCAAAATATACGTTCTTACAATAACATGCTTTGTTTCACTTTAATGAGAGGAAAAATAAATACCCCAAATAAATCAAGAGTGGATCTCCTCTCATTTTTAGACTTCATGGACAAAACTATCATTTGATTCGAAGTCTCCTACCTTGGCGAGTGCAACTCCAAAGTTTACTCATTTGTATATTTCGATTAATCGAAAATAAAATTGCTAACTATATTGCTTGGGTTGTTAGGTAAATTGTATAAATTATTTATATTTATTTATTTTTATTATAATTATTATCTCTTATATTATTATAAATGATTTTTGTTTACAGGCCAGATCCAAATTCTAATGATCTTCATGTTGAAATTGCATCTGATTTAAAGTCCATGTTAGACAGAAATAATATTTTGGTTAAATCATTTCGAATGGCAAAGGATAAAATGGTCAAGAAGAAAAAACGGACAACAAGTTAAAGTTGATTGGTAAGCGGAGTGGGGATGCAAGAAGATATAATCTTCCAACATCATCAGAAGTTGTTGTTTTAGTTGTCGGAGAGTTTGATTAATCGATGGATGAAAGAAACACTTTAGTTCGAGACCCAAACAAGATAGCTTAAGCATATAAATGAGTGAGTGTTGCATATCTTGACTTCAATATCCCCTACTTTACCTACGGGGAGGTGGATACATGGAGGATATACCATTTTTTCGATTCAAGAGTGGGAACAACTTGGCCGGGAAATAGTAAGTATAAAGGAATTTTTAAACTTATAGGATGCATGAGAGGGATTGTGAAGCTTGAGTGATTTTGTCTTATGGAAGGCTTTTGACAATTTGTTGTTGATGTATACACTATGCTTGAATATGCACGGTTATCTTATATTAGAATGCATCAGAAATAATTATGTTGTGAAATGTATAAATGACTACATGACACTGTTACATGGTGAAACCAATGCGTCTACTCAAGGAGAGCGAATCATATTGCCTTCATCATTTTTGGAAGGAGCGGATATATGATTCAAAATTATCAAGATGCCATGGTTATATGTAAATGGGCAAGTTATCCGATTTATTTATTTCTTTTATGTGTAACCGAAGTAGCGAGAAATTCTTAGGTTTTTGATAATCATGGATTGAAGCCACGGAGATCGATCCATATATTGTGTGTAAGTATTTAAAGTTAAGCTTGATGGATTGATTCAAGATCTTCGTAAGAATAACATTTTGGAAATGTCAAAGTAGGTACTATTTTTAAAAGTACGTGTTATTTATTATAAACTAACAAATATACAAAGTGTGGAGTTTTAAAGTAATATACGAGTGTGGAGTTTGAGAAATGAGGTTGCCTCATGCTTACATATTACTTTTCCTATCTAAAGAAGACAAATTCCCAACAATAGATGATATCAACCGTATTATTTCTCTGAGAAATACCTAGTGAAAATATCGATCCAAGTATATTATATTGTAGCACGTGATCTTATGATACACGGTCCATGTGGTGATGATAGACGAAATTCTCCTTGCATGGTAGATGGTCGTTTCTCCAAACATTTTCCAAAAAAGTACATCGATGTCACTTCAATAGATGATGACAGTTATGTTATCTACTGACGCAGAGATAGTGGAACAAAATTTTTAAAGAATGGAATTTATTTGGATAATAGATATGTTGCTCGTCATAATCGATACTTATTGATTCGATATGGAGCACATATGAATGTTGAGTGGTGTAACAAATCAAGAGCAATCAAATATTTGTTCAAGTACATAAATAAGGAAAATGATCGTGTCACTGCCTCATTTTACCAGAGCTCGAATGAAGATAATTTGGAGAAGACTATCGATGAGGTAAATTTGTACTACGATTGTAGATACATTTCCTCATGTGAGGCTGCTTGGAGAATCTTTGAATTTGAGATACATTATAGAGACCCTCCGGTAGAGCGTCTCAGTTTCCATCTTCCAAATGAACAAAGTGTTATTTTCTCTGATTCTGATAATATTGATACTGTTTTAAATTGGCAACATTTAATCAAAACATGTTTTTGGCATGAATGGAAGCTAATAAGAAGTATCCTGAAGCAAGAGAGCTGACATATGCTGAATTTCCAAAGAAGTTTGTTTGGAAGCCGAATTCACGAGAATGGACTCCAACAAAAAGAGGGTTTGCAATTGGGCAAATATTCTTTGTTCCTCCGGGCTGTGGTGATATGTAGCACCCGAGATGTCTTCTAAATATAGTTCGTGGTGCCACATGCTACGATGATATATCTTCAATTAATGGGGTACAATATCTTTCTTTTCGGGATGCTTGCTATGAACTAGGTTTGTTAAATGATGATAAAGAGTACATCGATGCTATCATTGAGGCAAGCGAGTGGGCATCAGCACAATCGATGAGAGTTCTTCTTGCTACACTTTTAACATCTGAATCTATAAGTCGTCCTGAAGTGGTGTGCGAGTCATGATGTACTTATCTATCTGATGATATTTTATATAAGCATCGTAATTTGCTTCAACATCAAGGTATGCATCAATTATTAGTTTATTCATTTAAATGTGTTCTTTATTTAATATTTTTTTATTAATATTGTAGATTTGCAATTGCACGATAATGATATTAAAAGTTACGCGCTTGTGGAAATTGAGAAGATATTGCGGAGTTATGGAAAGAGTTTGCATGAATTTCTGTCAATGCCATTTCCAGATGATAATTTTTTCCAATTCTCAAGTAATAGGTTAATACACGATGAGATATGTTATGATTGATTAAGTTTAACGAGAAGAACACAAAAACTTCATCGAACTTAAATGATGAGCAACATCGGGTTTGCAATACCATCATTGATTCAATTAATTCAGAAATTGGAAGAATGTTTTTTTTTGTGTATGGGTGCGGAGGAACTAGAAAAACATTTATATGGAAGATCCTATCTTCTAGGTTGCGGTCAAAAGGAAGTATCGTATTAAATGTGGTATCCAGTGGTATAACATCTCTCCTGCTGCCTAGTGGGAGGACTGCACATTCTAGGTTTGCACTTCTATTTACTCCAGATGAAGCTTCAAGTTGCAATATAAAACTAGGGAGCCCTCTTGCGGAGCTTATACTCAAGTCAAAGTTTATTATTTGGGATGAGGCTCCAATGATGCACAAGTATTCTTTTGAAGCTTTGGAAAAAACTATGAGGGACATCATGAAAGAAGTCGATCATATCAGAAATAAAATTCCATTTGGAGGCAAAACAATTGTATTCAGGGGAGATTTTTGTCAGATATTTCTTGTTATCCCTAAAGGCCGTAGACAAGATATATTTAATGCCATTATAAATTCTTGCATTTGTGGAGACATTGTCTTGTTTTGAGATTAACAAAAAATATGAGATTACAAAATACAAAAATCTGGTGATAGTTGTGAAGAATTCAAACATTTTGCGATTGGATTGCAAAGATTGGAGATGGAAAACTTGGGGAACCAAATGATGGATGTGCTACAATTGATATTGCCGATGAGTTTTGTTGAAAGACTTCACCGATCCAATTGCGCGATGATCGTGAAGAGTACATATCTATTGTTTGGAAGTAATATTGACGACACATCATATTTTTAACAGAGAGCTATACTAGCTCCGAACTCTTGATGTCGTGCAATCTGTAAATGAATATATGGTTGGGATGAACAATTTCGAGGGAAAAATGTATTTGAGTTCGATTTTCCATCCCATTCGATAGAAATGTTGGTCTCTTGAATGATGTTCATACACCGAATTTTTAAAAGGAATTAAATGTTCAGAGTTCGAATCATGAGTTATATTTGAAGGTTGGAATTCCAGTTATATTACTATGTAACATAGATCATTCTCTTGGATTATGCAATGGCTTTGATTGATTATTACCGACTTGGTAACCATATAATAGAAGGACCAATTCTTACCAGGGCGATCTTGGTCCTAAAGTCCTTATTCAAGAATGTCGTTGATGCCCGATCCAAAACTTCCATTCAAGTTTCAACGACGATAATTTCCATCGATGGTTTCTTATGCAATGTCTATCAACAAAAGTCGGGTCGATCTTTGTCTAATGTAGGACTACTTTAAAAAATACATTTTTAGTCACGGCGATTATATGTTGTTGTATCCAGAGTTACTAACCCAAAGGACCTTAAAATTTTGAATTGTAATAGTGATAGTAATGAGCATACAAGATCAACGACCAATGTTGTTTTTAAAAAGGTTTTTCAAAATTGATAATAGATTTCCCCACCTTAATGTATGGTTGTATTATTAAATCCCCCTTTTACTTAAAAATGAGAGTTTTAAATTATTTAATATATATTTTTTGTCTTGGCTTATAATTATCATTCTATAATTTCATTCAATTTTTTTTAACATTTTGTTATTTATATAGATTCTACTTAATTGAATCTCTGAAAAAATTATTTTTTTCTTGATATACACACCGTGTATCGCGCGGGTGGATTACTAGTTATATTCTCAAACTAATCAAAATTTTCTTATGAATAATTTTGTTATGCAAACAAGATCTTAGTTTTTTTAACTAATGACAAACTTTGTTCAAATCATAAATTTTGAAAAAAGAACGAATCATACCCTTCTAAATCCATTTCTTGTATGAACATTACATAAATGCTAACTTGCCAATAAAAGAAAAAAATTACATCTGTGTCCAAGGACTAACCTCATGTAAGATGCCTTATTACATGAGTACACAAAATATGGATTCATTTCTGACAAGTATAAAAGACTTATTTCAATATATCTCAGAATAAGAAGAGTACGTATCCTTAAGGGAAATTTGGGAAATGGCCCCTTCAACCGGGAATATTTTTTAAAAATGACGCTAAAGTAGTAAAATTTGATTTATGTCCCTCGACCCAATTGTCCTCTTCACTTTTGCCCACATAGTGGTGGCTCGCCTTACTACCCACCAAAGTCGGTTCAAGAAAAATCAAATTTGAATTTTATTTGCACATTGTAAGAACAATTATAAATATATACTCATTCTTTGTACTATATATAATAATGTCAAATTATATCGATTCTAAAAATTCTAGCCAGGATAGTTTTGATGATGTCCATTATATTTAAATGAATTTGAGTAAATTTTATTAGAAAATGATAAATTGGCCAATTTTTAGGATTTTTAGGACATGCATAAATTGACATTGTTAGATATAAATTATAATATATAGAATGAATATATTGTTGTTCTTGAAATGTTCAAAAAAATTGCAAAATTCGATTTCTCATTCGAACAGAGTTAGGTGAGCAGTGATGTGGGTGATTAGGTGGCCAGTGAAGTAGACATAGAAGTGTGAGAGCGTAAATCAAGTTTTAATATTTGGAAATACCCCTTGATGGAGGGGCAATTTTTCAAATTTCTCTATCCTCAATTGTTCTGCAAATTATGTTCCACTAATTCCCATAATTAGCTTCTTGGAAAGATCATCATATTAATTGTGTACCGACAATGAGTTTGAAAATTTTCATGGAAATTTGATGTCTTCATTGTAAAAGACTGTGAGCCTTGCCTCTCCTCGCACCACTCTCATCATCTCTCTCCCTCTTCCCAATTGTTTTGTGGCATATATTTTCCTTTTTTAAGAAATTTTCAGGTTCTTGATTTTAAGTTATCATTTTGTTTACTAATTGAATGGTAAAATATTTTTTGAATGCTAGTATTATTATTTATAAATTAGTTGTTTGTTATTTTAGGAAAACTTATACCTAAAAATTTGGGCAGATCCAACTAATCACATGATTGAGCATACTAATCTTCGTTGTACGGTATTTCATATTGTGTTTTATTTATCAAGTCATGTCATGTTATTATTGTATACATGACATTAATTCACATGATATATTGAAATATATACGGATGAAATGTTGTGTTATATTAATATAATTGGTGTGAGTCGTTTTGGTGAAATTGCATATGTAGTCCACCAACTTATTAACACCGAAGCTGCACTTTCGTCAATAATTTAGGGGTATAACAAAATATAACACTAACTTTAAATTTGTTGCTCCTTGAGTTCTTTCTATGTTGACAATTATGAAATCAATTGGAATTGCTCTCGAATTTTGGGGATTTCAACCATCCATGTTGAATATGTTGATGTCATGAGAAATGGTCGTAGGGATTGAAATCTCTATAATTTTTGATTAAGTTGATTTCGCAATTTCGGATATAGATTGGACTCAACGCGACAACAAATTTAAAGCTAGTGTCCTATTTTATCGTATCCCTACTTTAGCGGACAAAGTGCAAGTTAGTATAAGTTGGTGGGCTAAATATGCAATTTAGCTGAAGTTTTTTTCATTCTTCCCATTGTCATTATGGTCTGTGTTTACAGACCAACTTCGTGATATACTCATTTTTGCTCCTCTTTTTGGCTGTTGTGGACTTATATTTGTCAGCTAGTAAACCATTAATCCATATAATTTGTATTTGCAACCTGTGACTAATATTTGAGGTGGGGGCACCTGCAAATAAGACAACAAAAAGAGGTAAACAAGAAAATTGGACAAGTGATATACGTGACCAAAGTTTAGATCACGCATTAAATTAATAAATTGTTCTCTCATATCAATTGATTATAAAAATATCTATTTCATCCTGTTAGAGAATTTTCTAACCGCAAGTCTACGGTGTCAAGTTTTAATATAGAGTAGTAAGGTTGTCGAATCCACAGGGAATAATTATCGAATTATTGCTAAGTACTATAATATAGTAGTCTAACTTTATTTAGAAATTCAATAATTGATGG
Source organism: Rehmannia glutinosa (assembly GCA_016081115.2). Taxonomy (NCBI): domain Eukaryota; kingdom Viridiplantae; phylum Streptophyta; class Magnoliopsida; order Lamiales; family Orobanchaceae; genus Rehmannia; species Rehmannia glutinosa. Next base: position 98,779,578 of record CM071926.1, on the reverse strand, counting down.
AGTTGATTATACTAAAAATTCTAAAAATAAATTAAGACTATGAAAATATCAATGAATTTATCCAAATGATTAAATGAATTCTAGAGGTATGATGAATCTAGTTATCCCTTATGTTGTCAATATGGTTTATCAATCATCAATTATCAATTTATAAGTCAAGATTTCTACAATAATCATTCCCTCTCTCAAGTGCTAAATGATTTTAGATTCAATTGGGAAATCAATATCTCTATAAAAATCACCAATTAAAATCTCAATAAAAGCTATGAATCTTGATAAATGACTTCAAAGGATTCATAAATCTCTCAATTCTATGAAATCCTAGGTTATGCTATTCCAAGGTCATGTATTCAATTACCTCTCTCAAGTGTCAAATCAAATACACCAAACAATCTAAATTATTGATCAAGTAATTTAGAAGCAATAGATCCAAATAGCACAAATAAATTGATAGATCTAGATTGACAAATCACAATCTCAAAACATAAGTTCAAACATAGATTACATCAATCCTCTAGAATTATAGTGTTTAGCTCATGATTAAAGAAAATGAATCCATGAAAATACAACAATACATCTTACAAGATATGAAGAAAGCAACAAAATAAGAACAAGAGTTGAGGATCTTCTCTATTTCTAGATGATAGAAGCCTCCAATCTTCTTCTCCAAATTCTTCTCAAAATGCTCAAATTCTTCTTCCTTGTCTTGTAGCTGTGTTTATTGCCTTCCCAAGGGTTCCAAGATGCCCTAATTTCAAGCCCCAAGGATGATATTTATAGTACACAAAAGTCCAAGAAGGGGGTAGGTGAACATAGAATTTTCGCCCGGCCGCTGCGCGCCAGCATGGGCGTTGCGGCGCCAGCAATCTCATCCGGCTTATCGCCGACGGGCGCTGCTGCGCGGGCGCCCGCCAAATATCGCCAAATATCGCACGGCGAGCTGGCTGCCATCAACATACGCACACCCAATCCGCCCGGGCGTTGGCCGGCGTTGGGCTGGGCGCCACAAGCCTCCGTCCGTCAAAGCATTCTCTGTCGTTGGGTATTTGCCAGGCCAGTAGCGCTGCGGCCGCAAATTCCTGGCCAAAATGCAATTTTTCCTTGCTTATACACGATTTCTTCTTTCTTCAAGCCGTTTTTTCACCATTTTCTTCATCTCTCGGCTACCAAATCCGTATTGACTCTACATCGACACTATTTGAAATAAATTGGACTCTAAAGACTCTAAAAACACCCAAAATAAAACCAAATTCTAATCTAAAATACTCAAATAAGTTGGTAAAATACCAACTTAACAAATACCCCAAACTTAAGCTATTGTTTGTCCTCAAACAATTATAACTCCAAAATGAAAGACAAACAATACAACAACACACACAACTACAAAACTCCATAAACCAATAAGATTTGTCTAAAACTCATTTCACTATCAATCAAGCATGCATTTTAACATTGTGATCAAAAGTGTTGAATATTCATGAAAATTCCGTTTTCATTATTCAAATTGATTTACGTAATCAAACGTTATCAAGATGATCACTTCTAAGTATCAAAGATCGACTACCGGATTCCATAAAGGCTTGTTATTCACACTAATCTCCACTAATGTAGGCTAATATAACACATGGATCAATAGGGCTTCCAAAGCTTGTAATGTGGCTTAGGGTCGGGTAGGAAAATTTAGGATTAAGTGGCTCAATTCACCCAAACACACAATTACTTCTTCAAATCACCAATTGCCAAACAAAATGGCTACCTTCACTTTTGTTGAATTTTCAATTATTCTCCTTTACGAGCCTCTATTTTCAACACTTTTTTTCCGAGACCCCCAAACTTGGTCTTTTGCATATTTTAACACATGGGGTTTCATTATTTCTTTTTTCGGCAACTTCATGCGAATGAACATCTACCTTACTTATTACATCCTCCTCAACCTTCAATCATTTTGTGTGTATGAGTGATGGGTAATTAGGATTTTCACATGTAAGCTCAAGGTAAAAACAATTGGTTGCCAAAGAAAAGGTTTAATAGGCTCAAAAGGGGACACTAGTGAAATTATATCGTACAAAGGTAGTCATTTTGGCTCTAGCTTTTATTCAAAGATGGCCTAAATCATTTCCTTATGTTATTTCACCTAGGATTTCGCCTCAATTAGTGATCAAACAAGTTCTAGAATCCGGTGGGATCATACAAGCAACACTCGACTTCATTAATCATTTTCAAATAAGTTAACGAGAATTATGCATGAATATGAAATCAATGAAGCAAAATATAGATCACCACTTAAAAGCATGCTTTCGTGACGATTCAACTTGCAATCAACAAATCTACTTAGTCATGTAGTTCTGATTCAACAAACTACCCGACTCGACTCAACTCGATTTTTTTTTTTTTTTCGACACGACTCGACACGACTCAAAAGACACAAAACAGATTACACCCCCAAACTTAAATTGAACATTGTCCTCAATGGAGAGTGAGAAAACTTTCTGACGATAGCGGGCGCTAGGACTCCTCATCGAGTCTTGTGGTGAAAAATGAGCAATAGGGCCCGGTGGTGGTGGTATTGGGAACGGAATTGCGGGTGTGTACGGCTATATATCGGGCAAGTATTCGATTGTGCTCATTCTCATATTCTTCTCGTGCGCTCGTGGCGTTGCTCGCTTCAAAAAGCCCTTCTCAATTCTCGTACTTGCGAACTAGTGCGTCAAGAGCTTTATGTGGCGTCTAGAAGCGAGAACGTCTTGCCATTGAATCGGATGGAACGTCAATATTCGTGGTTGGGCATGAGTATCGGGCTCAATACCGGCAAAAGCAAATTCGGGGTGAAGAATATATCCCGCACCGGATTAGGCACACCGCCCGCCCACTCGTCATAAGAAGCAATAGTAGCTGAATCTATGGGTCCCTTTGGATTTTCAATGGCTCGGAGTTATCCCATGTAACACCCTTCTCTTTACATAACCCATAAATTAAACTTGGTAAGATTAGTCCCATTTGTTTTGGGTTGTAGCATTTTGTTATGAAGGGGCGTTGCAATAATTACCGGTGGGTCGAATTGTATGTCAAGAACTATGGCATATAGAAGATGAGCTCGTTCTTAGTTACATCACTAACATGCTTGGTTGGTATCAAGTTGTTGCATATGAAGTGGTACCAAGCTCGCCCATATCGACTAAGACTCGTTTTTCGGAAAGCGTAGCACCTCCCACAACTTTTATATGACGTACCACGATTCCGGCCGGCATAGGGTATTACAAATCTCCTCCATACTCGGTGGTTGCGAGATAAATTCAATGTATGGTGAGTGATCCACCTCCAGGGAGTCCATAATATTCTCTTATCGCTCTTGAATGAGTGTATACCTTGTTTACTCCACGTATAAAAACCTCGAGTTATAGCCGTTTTGGTCTTTGCATTTGCATAAAACTCTCCGACTATATTCGGTGCGAATGGTCTAGGTTGTGCACAAAGTTTTTCCCATTGCTTCTCATGTATCATTTGTGCAAGTTCACCATCATTTGGCCCCGGTTGTAACCCCCGTTCCGCCGTTATGCTCTTCGAGCATAATGTGTCATAATACAACTGTTGTGCTTCCAAGTGAAGAAAACGATCTTCAACATTTTCCTCCGACGTACTTGCCACTCTTTTGCCTTGCTTGCATTCTTTGTTCTTGGCATTGTAATTGATCGGGAAATCACCTGAAAAATGACACAAGCAACATAGCACATAGGACGCACAATACGAGTTAGTGGTTAGAATTTTGCAACAACTCAAGAATTATGCATCTTTGTCATCAATTCATGATCAAATAACCTTTAGTACACAATGATGACAAGAATCAAATGCCTAGGTGTAATATTTTTCATTGATGCATTTTAACAAACACCTTGTAGGCATATATGCAAAGAAGAGATGTTCACCAAATTTGAAATTCAATTCATTCCCATTTTTCAACACCAATCAATTCAAGCACAATATTATTCATATATCATCACAATTTATCAAGAATTTATCAAGAATTTCGAAATTATAATGATAATGAAAATTCCACATTTTTAACCTAAGCTTGAAAATTTGAAGAAAATTGGTGTACAATTGAAGCTCACTTACCCAATTGATGAAGAAGATGAAGATGATGATTAAGTTGCTCAAATGCCCACTTGAATGGTGTATAAGTGAAAACAAGGTGGGATTTTTGTAGAAGGGATGAAGATAGGGCGTGTGTGTGTGTTTTTGTTTGTAAAAAAATGAGAGGTCGATGGTGACCAACCCTTTAACTACACAAAAAATCATCGGGCGCGGCGCCTCGTGGGGTGTCTTTGCGCGCCCGCACACTTCGTTCCCAGACTAACCATCGGCTGCGCAGCCGGGCGCCCGCACACCTCGTCTCATGTTGCTCACTTACCTGTCTCATGTTGCTCAACGCCCGTCCCGTATTTTTTTTTTTTTTTTTTTTTTTAAAAATTTAAATATAATCAAAAATTTAAAATCACACACGAATTAATTTACACAAAAATCACACCAAAATTCAAATAAATACACACCAAACTAAAAGAAAATAAAATCACACACAAAAAAATTGATCACACGAAAATCACTTGGGTTGCCTCCCAAGAAGCGCTAAATTTATAGTCGTTAGCAGGACTCAAATATTCGGACTCAAGAATTTTCATCACCAAGTGGAAGATTTAAAACCTTCCTTGCTTCATTCCCAAAATAATGTTTCAATCTTTGTCCGTTTACTTGGGCAATTCCCATCGTTCCTCTTAACTCGACGGCACCATATGGAAACACACGTTCAACCACAAACGGTCGACCATCGTGATTTGAGTTTACCTGGAAAAAGTTTCAATCGAGAGTTGAACAATAACACTTGTTGGCGGGTAGGGTAAGAATTCACGTCGCAAAATCATTTGATCATGCCATTTTTTCGTTTTTTCCTTATACATTTTGGCATTTTCATATGATTCGCGAAATTCTTCCATTTCTTTTAATTGAAGTAATCGGTTTTCAGGCCTCTTTCAAGTTAAAATTCAATTTCTTAATTGCCCAATAAGCTCGATGCTCAAGTTCAACCGGCAAATGACACGCTTTACCAAACACCAATCGATCGGTGACATACCAATGGGTGTTTTATAAGCCGTGCGATAAGCCCACAAAGCATCATCAAGCTTTTGTGCCCAATCCTTCGATTAAAACTCACCGTTTTTCAAGAATTTGTTTCACTTCACGATTGGAAATTTCGAAACTTGACCATTGGATTGAGGATGGTAACCAAGCGCAATCTTATGACGCACACCAAATTTAGCAAGAAGGTTGTTAAATAATTTATTACAAAAATGCGTACCTTCATCACTTACAATAGCTCGAGTGAGTACCGAACCGAGTAAAAATATGCTTGTGCAAGAATTTGAGTACTACCTTAGCATCATTCGTTGGTGTAGCAATCGCCTCAACCCACTTGGAGACATAATCAACCGCAAGCAAAATGTACAAATTTCCATAGACGCGGGAAATGGTCCCATAAAGTCAATACCCCATACATCAAACAATTCCACCTCCATTATGTTTGTCAAAGGAAGCTCATGACGCCGTGAAATATTACCAACCCTTTGGCATCGATCACAAGTTTTCACAAAGGCATAACAATCCTTGAATAATGTTGGCCAATAAAAACCAGATTGTAATACCTTTGCGGTTCGGGTTGGCCCGAAATGTCCCCATAAGATGATGAATGGCAATGTTGAAGAATCTCTCCAATTTCTTCCTTAGGAACACAACGGCGAATGATAGAATCCAAGCATCTCTTGAACAAGAACAGATCATCCCACAAATAAGACTTGACATCATGTAAGAATTTTTTCTTTTGGTGTGAAGTCAAGTCCCCGTGGCAAAACTCCTCCGCGAGGTAATTAACAAAATCTACGTACCAAGGTAATGATGTCTCGGCACGCATAATTTGTTCATCAGGAAATGATTCTTTTATTGGACTCTCAATCACCTCGTAAGGTTGCTCAAGGCGGGATAGATGATCGGCAACCCCATTCTCGCTTCCTTTTTTATCTCGAATCTCAATATCAAATTCTTGCAAAGAGCAAAATCCATCGAATTAATCGAGGTTTTGCATCCTTTTTGGAGAAAAGATATCGGATTGCCGCATGATCCGTGTAAACAATCACCTTTGTACCCACCAAGTATGCTCGAATTTATCAAATGCAAAAACTACCGCCAACATCTCTTTTTTCGTGGTGGTGTAGTTCGTTGGCGTTGTCCATGGTTCTACTTGCATAGTAAATAGCTTTAAAGATTCTGTCTCGCCTTTGACCGAGAAACGGCACCTTTGCATAATCACTTGCACGCACATGAGCTCAAATGGTTGAGTCCAATCCGGCACTATCATAATCGGAGTGAAATGAGTGCCTTTTTTATCTGTTCAAATGCCTGCAAACACAACTCATCAAAGTAAAAGATAGCATCTTTTTCAAGGAGATTACAAAGTGGTTTAACAATTTTTGAAAAATCTTTTATGAATCTCCTATAAAATCCTGCATGCCCTAAAAAGCTTCTTATGTCTTTCACATTTGAAGGTGGGGGTAGCTTTTCAATAGCCACAACCTTCGCCCTGTCAACTTCTAACCCTGTACAAGAAATACGATGTCCAAGTACAATCCCCTCTTTGACCATAAAGTGACATTTTTCCCAATTAAGTACAAGATTAGTTTCTCACAACGTTGCAAAACCATAGATAAGTTATGCAAACAATGGTCAAAAGAAGTACCAAAACAGAAAAATAGTCCATAAAAATTTCCATGATTTCCTCAACCATACCATGAAAAATCGCCATCATACACCTCACGAAAAGTAGCAGGTGCATTACATAATCCAAATGGCATCTGCGAAATGCAAAAGTACCATATGGACATGTAAAAGTAGTCTTTTCTTGATCTTCTTGGGGCAATGGCGATTTGATTGTATCCTGAATAGCCATCAAGAAAACAATAATATTCGTACTTTGCCAACTGTCCAACATTTGATCAATAAAGGGGAGGGAAAATGATCCTTACGAGTAGCTTTATTCAATTTTCTATAGTCAATACATACTCGCCATCCTGTGACGGTTCGTGTAGAAATTAATTCATTGTTATCATTTTTCACAAGCTGTCATACCTCCTTTTAGGGACAACTGTCTAGGACTCACGTACCATGCACTATCAGAAATGGCATAAATTATACCTGCCTTTAGCCACTTTAAAACCTCATTTCTCACGACTTCTTTCATTGCGGGATTAAGTCGTCTTTGGTGTTCAATAGATGGTTTATAAGATTCTACCATTAAAATTTTGTGCATTACAATGGAAGGACTTATACCTTTCAAATCGAAATATACCAACCTAAGGCCAACTTATGTTCACGAAGCACACGCAACAACTTATCCAATTCGGATGAAGATAATGAAGCGAGAAACAATTCTAGGGTAAGTTTTATCTTTTCCCAAAAATGCATATTGAAGATGTTAGGAAGTTCCTTTAGTTCTAAAGTACCTTTCGGAATATTTTCAATATTGGCATTTTCTAATGCTTCATTTTGTTTTTCTTTTACAATTTCTTTAGCCTCAAGGGAAAGAATAAACTCAAGCAAATCAATATCATCACTATCTTCCTCATCACATTTCATTATTGAATTAATCAAACAATGTTCTAACGGATCTTTTAAATCTTGTTTTATAACTTCCATTTGATCACATTGTTCAATTTTATCAATAAAATGACATGTGTGAGGTTCCTCTTCAAATTTCATTGCTTTATAAATGTTAAATAGTACCTCATCATCATTTACCCGTAATGTTAACTCTCCTCGTTGCACGTCAATTAAAGCTCGTCCCGTTTGCTGAAAAGGTCTCCCAAGAATCAATGGCATTTCATGATCTTCCTCCATATCCAACACCACAAAGTCCATAGGAAATATGAATTTATCCACTTTGATCAACACATCTTCAATCACTCCTCTTGGGTAGGTGAGTGATCTATCGGCTAATTGCAATGTGATGGTGGATGGCGTTATTTCTCCAAGGCCAAGTTTCCTGAAAACAGACAACGGCATAAGATTAATGCTAGCACCTAAATCACAAAGAGCTTTATTAAAATAAGAATCACCAATAGTGCGAGGATAGTGAAACTCCCGGATCTCTTAATTTTGTGGTAGCTTTCTTTGCAAAATGGCGCTACACTCTTAGTGAGATTGACCGTCTCATATGCTTCCAACCTTCTCTTTTCGACATCACATCCTTCATGAATTTTGCATAGTTTGGCATTTGCTCGAGTGCATCGGCAAAAGGGATATTGATGTGAATTTTCTTGAATATTTCAAAAACTTGGAAAATTGAGCATCCAACTTTTTCTTCGAAATCTCTGTGGAAAAGGAAGAGCATTTGGTAACACATTATCGAATTGGAAATTGGTTTTACCTCGATTTTGCCTTTTTCGATTGCTTATCAATGCCCTCTTCATTTTGGATTGTTTCAGAGCTTGCTTCTGGTTCTTTGATAGCATGAGCAGGCATCTTTGGTTCATCATATTCCGTCCCTCTTCTCAACTTAATGGCCTTGCAATGTTCCCGTGGGTTCACTTCGGTGTTACTTGGAAACGTATCAACTTTCATTTGTGAATTAATAGCGTGGCCAATTGACCCACATGTGTCCCCAAAGATTTGAGATGACTTTCAATTGTTGTAACCCTTGAACCCAAATTTTCTATGTTAGAATCGGCCTTGTTCATCCTTGCTCTTGATTCTACAAGGAATGAACTAAGTAATTCCTCCAAAGATGGCTTTTGTTCTCCCACATGTGTGCTTGTACTTGCTTGATTCTGATATCCCGGAGGTGGTTGCAACACATTTATCGTATTGCTATACGAGAAGTTTTCATGATTGCGAAGTCCCTGGGATGATAATGTGTTGGCAATTGATTCCCTCTATTGTTGAAACCCGATTATTCACATAATTCGCTTGTTCCGTATCGGATTCACAATTTCTTGACTTATCTCCATGACGGCCTCACGATTGTTGTTTTCCACCGGACTTAGTGTAGCAATTTGTTTTGACAAGGCGGAAATTTGAGAAGCCAATGCGGACATAGTATCAAGTTCAAGAACACCGACAACTTTTCTTGGCATAGATCTTTCGACGGCCATTGATAACTATTGGCAGCCATTTCTTCGAGTAAAAACATGGCTTCACTTGGAGTTTTAGCCATTAATGTACCTCCCGCTGCAGCATCTATAATAGTTCTTGAATGCCCATTCATACCATTGTAGAAATATTGAACCTTTTGCCAATCAAGGCACCCGTGTTGTGGACACCTCCTCAATAATTCTTTGAATCGCTCCCAAGCTTCGTAGAGTGGCTCAAAGTCGAGTTGATGAAATTGAGCAATCTCACTTTTCAGTTGAAGTGTCTTACTAGGTGGAAAGAATTTTGCCATAAATTTTTCAGTGAGATCATTCCAACTAGTGATACTTCCTGGTGGAAAGGTTTGAAGCCACTGTCTAGCCTTATCACGAAGTGAAAACGGAAATAACCTCAACCGAATAGCTTCATCGGGAACCCCATTCATTTTGATAGTGTCACATATCTCAAGAAAAATAGCCAAATGAGCGTTCGGGTCTTCTACGGCACTTCCCCTAAACTGATTTTGTTGCACCATGTTTATTAAGGCCGGCTTCAATTCAAAATTGTTCGCATTGATAGGTTGGCGAACAATGCCGAATAGTTTTGATTTGTGGTTGGTCGAAAATAGTCCCGAATGGCCCTTTCCGTGGTGCAACAATAGGTATGCGATCTTCATCATCACCGATTCTGCCATTTTTGTGAATTCGATTCTTCGTGCGGCTCTAATCTTTCGAAGCGTTCTTTCAATTTCGGATCAAATAAGATTAAATTAGCACTTTTATTTTTCGCATCAACAAGAAAACACAAAAATGACAATGACCCTATTGTAACAAAAGAAACCAATCTAAATTAAAGTAAAACTACTAAGTAATAATATTAGCGCAAATAAGATGAATTATTCCCAAGAACGGCGCCAAAAACTTGTTAGAGAATTTTCTAACCGCAAGTCTACGGTGTCAAGTTTTAATATAGAGTAGTAAGGTTGTCGAATCCAGGAAATAATTATCGAATTATTGCTAAGTACTATAATATAGTAGTCTAACTTTATTTAGAAATTCAATAATTGATGGAGTTGATTATACTAAAAATTCTAAAAATAAATTAAGACTATGAAAATATCAATGAGTTTATCCAAATGATTAAATGAATTCTAGAGGTATGATGAATCTAGTTATCCCTTATGTTGTCAATATGGTTTATCAATCATCAATTATCAATTTATAAGTCAAGATTTCTACAATAATCATTCCCTCTCTCAAGTCTTTAAATGATTTTAGATTCAATTGGGAAATCAATATCTCTATAAAAATCACCAATTAAAATCTCAATAAAAGCTATGAATCTTGATAAATGACTTCAAAGGATTCATAAATCTCAATTCTATGAAATCCTAGGTTATGCTATTCCAAGGTCATGTATTCAATTACCTCTCTCAAGTGTCAAATCAAATACACCAAACAATCTAAATTATTGATCAAGTAATTTAGAAGCAATAGATCCAAATAGCACAAATAAATTGATAGATCTAGATTGACAAATCACAATCTCAAAACATAAGTTCAAACATAGATTACATCAATCCTCTAGAATTATAGTGTTTAGCTCATGATTAAAGAAAATGAATCCATGAAAATACAACAATACATCTTACAAGATATGAAGAAAGCAACAAAATAAGAACAAGAGTTGAGGATCTTTCTATTTCTAGATGATAGAAGCCTCCAATCTTCTTCTCCAAATTCTTCTCAAAATGCTCAAATTCTTCTTCCTTGTCTTGTAGCTGTGTTTATTGCCTTCCCAAGGGTTCCAAGATGCCCTAATTTCAAGCCCCAAGGATGATATTTATAGTACACAAAAGTCCGAAGGGGTAGGTGAACATAGAATTTTCCGCCCCATGGGGCTGCAAGGCCGCCAAGGCATGGGCGTTGCGGCGCCAACAATCTCATCTCAGCTTATCGCACGGCGTGCCAAGCGGCGCCCGCCAACGCTCATCGCCAAATATCGCACGGAGCGCTGGCGCCATCAACATACGCACACCCAATCCGCCCGGGGCCAGTAGCCGGGCGTTGGCTTGGCGGCGCCACAAGCCTCCGTCCGTCCAACATCCAACATTCTGCCGCGAGCGCGGCGCCCGCCCGTCCTGGCCAAAATGCGATTTTTCCTTGCTTATACACGATTTTTCTTCTTTCTTCAAGCCGTTTTTCACCGTTTTCTTCATCTCTCGGCTACCAAATCCGTATTGACTCTACATCGACACTATTTGAAATAAATTGGACTCTAAAGACTCTAAAAACACCCAAAATAAAACCAAATTCTAATCTAAAATACTCAAATAAGTTGGAAAAATACCAACTTAACACGTCCCATGATTGAAAACCAGACTCGTTATGAATTATTGTGAAGAAACTCAAAGCAAAACAAAGATACTTCCAATGGTGAGAGATTTAGAGACTCGAGAGTGAGACAAGCTATGGTTGTTAGACACATGTCCTATTTTGGTGGTCCACATATTGTGGTTATTTGGTGGTTTTCTAAAACTACCCATTTGATGTGGTAACTGCAGTAGAAGGTGGTTTTAAAACCACCCACTACCTTGATGGGAGGTTGTGATAAAGTTGTTATAAATATAAACTAAAGGGTCCCTAATCAGCCTACGAGAGATTTATTTTTGCCTATGTTTTCCATCAAGTGCTCTCAAAAAGGAATAGATTAGAAGATCTTTGGTTTTTCACTTGACAACAATGCCGGAGGTAATTTAATTTTTATTCCGCATTTGATTAACATGTGGTATCAGAGCCATCTTCATCCTTGTTGTTCAGAATATAGATTGAAATTTAATTTTGAACGGCATGTGCTTGAAATTGGAGAAAATCTTTATTTTCAATATTCATACCACAGACACGTGAATACCATGAGCCTCACTTGAAAGCTATGCAAGTATAATTATTTATATGTTTATCTTTTGAGATATAAAAATGCGTGTATATGTGTTAGATTATAAAGTTTTCCCATTTATGTATGATGTAAGCAATAATTTTTTCTAGTAAATCATATGATGTAAGTAGTGACATGATTCTTTCACGATTGGAGAATACTTGTTTATTCAAGCACATGTTGATTAGTGCTCTACTTGCATATCCGATACAATCATCTTACATATATGAATATGATTATTCTGTATTTATGCTTTTTTAATTGCCATCTCTGTTTAGGCATGTTCTGAGAATGGACAAGTTTGGATATTAAACATGCATATTAGTTAAGGCAATTTTTTTAAGGCCTTGTATAATGTATATGTTTAATTACGTACTGAATATATGATGGCTTGAGATTAGGCATGTAAGTTCAAGCATGTTGTACTTAGGAATCTTTTGGGATATATGGAGAGTTGGTATTAATGTCATAATAAAGTTCAAAATATTTTTATAACTTTAAGAATAGCCATAGCATCTTAAGTTATAATAATATTTTTAAAAGGTTTAATCACGTCCAGTTTTAGTGATAATTTTGACAATGTACCAACTATACATATTCATTAGAATAATTATTTGGCCCCACAGGGAAATAATTATTTTAATGATCTGCTTAAAGCAAAATTGTAAATTAACACATAAAGTGATAATAAATTTTCCTATGCCCACAGGTACGGAAATTTCTAGTTCTGTTGTAGTGTCTATTTACAAATTTTAAAATAAAGTTTATGTAAATTCAATGTATGTTTACAACCTCTACCCACAGGAAGATTTGAATTTACAAATTGAATTGACATTGGTTAGTTCAATATTGAGTTTTAAGTTTCATAGCATTTAATGTATGTAATTTTTCCTATGCAGTTGTTCCTACTATGTTTAATGATTCTCGTGTTCCAATGTTGTGTGGTGATAACTTTTCTGACTGGAAGGAGAAAATTCTCCGGCTTGGGGGTGCATGGACCTTGACTTGGCGCGCCGTGAGGATCTAACCTATCCTTACGGAATCAAGCACGCTTAGTGAAAAGGCTGCTTATCAGTCATGGGAGCGATCCAATCGCTTAAGTCTGATGTTTATGAAGACTAACATCAGTAAGAGCATTAGGGGTTCAATCTCTGACTGTGATAAGGCAAATGACTTCATTAAGGCTATTGAAGAGCAATTTGTAAGTTCTCGATAAGGCAATGGCTAGCACTCTTATGAAAAAGCTTTCGGGCATGAAGCATGATGGTTCTACCAATGTGCGTGAGCACATTATGGAGATGAGGGATGTTGCTGCTCAACTCAAGTCTCTTGAAATTGACATTTCTGAGTCATTCTTGGTTCATTTGATTATGAACTCTCTTCCTAAGGAGTATGGTCCATTCCAAATTTCATATAATACACATAAGGACAAATGGACTGTTAATGAACTCCTTACTATGTGTGTTCAAGAGGAAGAGAGGATGAAACATGAGAAAGTAGAGGTTGCTAACCTTGCAGCTCATGATCAAGCAAATGACAAGAAGCCTAATGGCGGTCCTAAAGGAAAGATGAATCATGTGTCAAAAGGCAAAAAAGGGCAATGTGGTTATATGCTTCTTTTGCTGTCTCAAGTACAAAAAATGGCTCGAGAAGAAAAGTAACTCTTTCGTTTATGTATGTCATGAATCTCATTTTGTTGAGGCTCCAAATAATACATGGTGGATTGATTCGGGTACTAAAATTCACATTGCCAATGTAATGCAGGGTTTTCTAAACCTAAGGAAACCGAAGGCAAATGAGCAATACATCTATTCGGGCAATCGGATGGGCTCAAAGGTTGAAGGAGTGGGAACTTTTAGATTAGTTCTAAATTCTGGTTTTTATTTAGATCTAAAGAACACTTTTTATATTCCGTCGTTTTCTAGGAATTTGGTTTCTGTTGCAAGACTAGTACCTTTTGGTTTTAAATTTGTATTTGATAACTTAAGCTTTGTTTTATTTAAAGATGGTACTATTGTTGGAAATGGTTTTCTAGTTGATGGTTTGTATAAATGTAACTTAGATCCCACTCATGGTAGTAATCTTTCAACCACTACAGTTGATAATATTGGCACTAAGCGTTGTATTATTAATGAGTGCTCATCTAAACTTTGGCATAGGAGATTGGGACATATCTCCATAGAGAGAGTTAAGAGATTAGTGAATGATGGAGTTTTACAAACTCTTGATTTCACTGATTTTGATACTTGTATAGATTGCATAAAGGGAAAGCAAACTAACAAGAACTCTAAAGGTGCCAAAAGGAGTTCTCAAACCCTTGAGATCATACATACTGATATCAGTGGACCTTACCCTCCTTGTCTGAATGGTCAAAGATATTTTATATCTTTTATAGATGACCATACAAGGTTTATGTATCTCTATCTTCTAAATCATAAGGACGAGGCACTAGATGCCTTTAAGATTTATAAGGCAGTAGAGAAACAAAGGGAACGAAAAATCAAAATCGTTCATTCAGACAGGGGTGGAGAATACTATGGAAGGTTCACTGAAAAAGGTCAAATGCCAGGTCCATTTGCTAGATTTCTCCAAGAAGAAGGTATTATGGCAAAATATACCATGCCAGGAACACCACAACAAAATGGTGTTGCTGAAAGGAGAAATCGAACATTAATGGATATGGTAAGAAGCATGATCAGCAACTCAAATCTTCCTTTAAATTTGTGGAGTGAGGCTTTAAAAATCGCTGTGTATATTTTAAACAGGGTTCCCTCTAAGGCAGTTCCTAAAACTCCTTTTGAGTTGTGGAACGGATGGAAACCTAGTTTGAAAGATTTACACATTTGGGGTTGTCTAGTCGAAGTAAGGATTTATAATCCTCATTTAAAAAGCGGATCCAAGAACAGGTTAGCGGGTATTTTATTGGCTATCCAGTAAACTCCAAGGGATATAAGTTTTATTATCCTTCACATTCTCCTAGAATCGTTGAAGCTAGAAATGCAAAATTTCTAGAGGATCATCAAGTGAGTGGGAGTGAATTTCCTAGAAATATCGAATTTCATGAAGAAAAGGAAATTTCTGAACCAGTTCCTCAAAATGATATAGTCATTTCTTTTCAAAGAAATATTTCAGAATCTATTGAGGAGCCTCTGGTTCAAGAACAACCACTAAATGAGGCTACTACTCAAACTCTACCAGAAGAGAATGAGCCAGTAGATGTAAGGAGATCCTCAAGAATAAGGAAACCTGCAATTTCTAATGATTATGTTGTATACCTTCAAGAGTCTGACACTGAAGTTAGAATTGACAATGATCCAAGTTCGTTTTCACAAGCCATGAATGGAGAAAATGCTAAGTTTTGGTATGACGCCATGAAGGAAGAGTTAGAATCTATGGCTAAAAATCAAGTTTGGGATCTCGTTGAATTACCAGCTGGTCAAACAGCCATTGGCTGTAAATGGGTTTACAAAACCAAAAGAATTGCCACTGGTAACATAGAACGATATAGAGCCAGACTTGTAGCTAAAGGTTTTACTCAAAAGGAAGGTGTTGACTATCACGAAACATTTTCTCCAGTTTCTAAGAAAGATTCTTTTAGAATCATTATGGCTTTGGTGGCCCATTTTGATTTGGAGTTACATCAAATGGACGTGAAAACGGCATTTTTAAACGGGATCTTGATGAAGAAGTGTACATGAAACAGCCTGAAGGTTTCGGTGAAAATGAGAATAAGCACCTAGTTTGCAAATTAAAGAAATCTATATATGGACTAAAACAGGCCTCCCGACAATGGTATTTGAAGTTTCATACTATTGTTACTTCATATGGTTTTATTAAAATATCATTGATCAATGTACATATCTTACGATCGGTGGGAGCAAATACATTTTCTTAGTCTATATGTAGATGATATTTTGCTTCTGTGATGATTTTGGTTTGCTACACAAAGACAAAAAGATTTTCTAGCTCAAAACTTTGAAATGAAGGATATGGGTGAAGCTTCTTATGTCATTGGCATAGAGATTCACGAGAGACAGTCCAACAGGACATTAGGGTTGTCTCAAAAGGCCTACAATGAAAAAGTTTTGGAGAGATTTAGAATGAAAGATTGTGCACCTCTTTGTGTTTGTTGTTAAAGGTGATAAATTCATGTAATCAATGTCCACAAAATGACTCGAACGAGAACAAATGAGCCAAATACCTTACGCCTTCGTAGTGGGTAGCCTAATGTATGCACAAAGTCCGCACTAGACCGGCATATCATTGCATTCGCAGTGGGTGTTCTAGCGCAGATATCAAAGTAATCCTGGTGTAGAACATTGGAAAAATGCCAAAAGAGTTATGAGGTATTTGCAAGGAACTATGGACTACAGGCTTACATACAAACATTCTGATCATCTCGAGGTGACTGGATATTCGGACTGGATTTTGCGGATGTCATACACACAAGAAAGTCTACTTGGGATATATCTTCCTTTCGGAGGAGCTATCTCTTGAGAAGCACTAAGCAGACGATAGTTGCTTCGTCTACTATGGAGACAGAATTCATTGGTTGCTATGAAGCTACATCACAGGCGTTATGGTTGAGGAACTTTATTACAGGCCTAAAAATTGTCGATTCTATAGCAAGGCCTATAAAGATTTACTGTGATAACTCGGCTGCAATATTCTTTTCGAAGAATAACAAGAGTGGAAGTCGTAGCAAGCATATCAACATTAAGTATTTGGTTGTCAGAGATCATATTAAGAAGCAAGAATTGGTCATTGATTATGTAAAGACTGGGCTCATGATAGCAGATCCCATGACTAAAGGATTGTTAGGCTAAATTGTATAAGGATCATGTGGGGCTCTTAGTGCAGACCAATATTCATATTGTCTTTATTCTCTGAATATGTACGTACATTTTGGATATCTTTGTTAATTCAATGTTTTTGTGCACATAAAGATCATTGCTTAAATCCATTGGGATTGGTTAAGGAGGACCCGAATGACTTATATGAAGTTCATTCATAAAGTGATGATTACTCATTAAGAAATTTCGTACATGTGATACATGGAAGGAAATGTCCTATTTCTCATGGACATAACCGCCATGATTCATGCATTGAGATTTCCTTTTAAGTTAATAAAGATTATACTACCGATTCAGAAAGTTACCAATATAATTTTATGGCAAGTGGACCAAGTGGGATAATGTTAGACATATGTCCTATTTTGGTGGTCCACATATTGGTGGTTATTTGGTGGTTTTCTAAAACTACCCATTTGATGTGGTAATTGCAGTAGAAGGTGGTTTTAAAACCACCCACTACCTTGATGGGAGGTTGTGATAAAGTTATTATAAATATAAACTAAAGGGTCCCTAATCCTTTCACGAGAGATTTATTTTTGCCTCGTGTTTTCCATCAAGTGCTCTAAAAAAGGAATAGATTAGAAGATCTTTGTTTTTCACTTGACAACAAATGGGGAGGTAATTTAATTTTTATTCGCATTTGATTAACAATGGTTTCATAGTGGTTTCATTGCAAAACCGGTCTTGTAACCTTGGGGTGATGGTATTTTATGACTTTTATTTTTTAATTTGTAATTTAGTATTTTAATTTAAAAAAATTGACATTTTGAACAATTTTTGTAAAACAAATCCAAAAAAGGTTGGATCACTACCTGGCTGACACCTCATCACCCCAAATTAGAGATTTTAAATTTTTCGATGAGATTACTGATTTGGATGATGATTAGCGCATATGTCATGCATTTTCATATGTTTACTAAAAAGTAATATTAATTTCAAAAAATAATTTAATTACTGCTTTTGCAAGAAAAATGAAAATCCCTAATTTCGGGATGATGATGTGTCGCCTACATCAACAATTCAACCTATTTTTGAATTTTCGGCCAAAATTGTCTTTAATTGACAATTTTTTAAATTAAAGTCCTAAATTTCAAATTGAAAAAATAAAGATCCTAAAATATCACTGCCCCAAAATTATTGAACCAATATTGCAATTAATCCATTTTATAAATGTTTTTTTATAGGTTGAATATTATATGTAAAAAAAAGGGCCACTGTTCGTAAAGCCAAAAAGCTAGCTCAAAAACAAAAATAATAGCAAAAGTGTCGGAACAGAGAAAAAGAAACAAAAACTAAAATTGAGAAGAAACCACATGACGGTTAAGTTTGGTATTAAAGATTCAATAACCATATTTAGATCAATGTTATTGAAACCTGAATCGGACCGACCAATTTAATCGGGAACTGGTCACCTCAGATTGGTTATATATTAAAACAAGGTGGCTAAAAAACCATTGCTACCCGCTGTTGGAAATTTGGTTTTGATAAAGTGGGTGTCAACCCAATTTTGACCAATTTTTTGGTGGTTAAGAATTTAATAATGGAGGAATTGAATTGTAAATTGTTAATCTACTTTCCAAGTAGATGCTCGTAGTATTTTTTATTTCTCAAAACCGAATTTCGGTGATGAGTGAGAAATTAATACACAAAGTTGGCCACGCGAATGGACATAGTTTATCTTAGTATAAATACTAGAAGGTGTTATTGGTTGGATTTACTGTAACACAAATGTATGAGCACAAATAGGCCTTGGATCGGACCGACTATTTGGGCTCGGGTTTAGGTTCAGTTAATTTTGTCACTTGAAAATGAGCATGGCCCAAATTCAAGTAACTGTTGGGCCTGATGAATCAAGATATTGTAGGTGTCTAGGTTCGTGTGTCTATGAATCTAGACATTGGAGGTGTCTAGGTTCATGTGGCTTTTGGAGTTTGTAACTCCTCAAATGGTGGTCATAATAGAGGTTTGTAACTCATGGGAGTTACGTGTGGTTTAATGCCCACTCTTTTATCTTTAATTCCCTTCATGTGTTGGAAATGATGGCCTATATAAGTTTAGGCGTTTTGCTGCATTGAGGGGGTTAGAAGGAAGAGATGAAGTCAGTATACACAGAAAAATCGCATATCTCTGCATATTCTTCAAGAGTCGGTGAAAGTGTTGTAACTTTTCGAAGAACATTTTCAAGAACACGTCTTTCTGCACTCGTGTCTAGCAGCCAGTTCTCGCTCCATCGAGTTCGGAAGGTGCCTTTGTGTTAGTGGTGCTACTGTACACAAAGGAGGTTAAAGCGTTTTATCTTTGGGGACATTATGTCATACCGTGAGCACTAGCCTGGACGTATTTGTCTTGCGGATAGAGGTCTTCCTCGACTCGGCTTGTAAAGTTCTGTCAGATTCATGCTTCTAGAGTTGGATTCCATTCAAGATTTATAATAGTTACGTTTTACATTTCTTGTAATTTATGTTTCTGTTTTGTAAGCCATCTTGAAGGCTTTTCCCGTTGTAACCATTGTAATATTTTCCAACAATCGCAAGACAAATATCATACCTTCACGATGGCGAGGAGAAACAGAGCATTAGCTTGGAGATGAACTGACAAAAGACCTTCCACTGGTTGCTGAAATTGTAGTTATTGCTAAAAACGCGTTGCATTTGAAGCATGAGGCTAGGATGATGATTTCCTATGCCGTAACTTTGTCTTTAAAAGACTTAGTTGTACACTTTACTGTACGCATTGTGTGGTTTGATATGAATTTAGGATGTTTTTCCAAAAGGTTCATGGTTTTTGAAAAGAAATACGAAATGAGGATGTGATTTCCAAGAGATTCGTTATTTCTAGTTTTTGGATTTAAAAATGGATGATTCCAATAATCCCAAAAATGTGTTGAAACTAGTTTAAAAGTTTCAATCGATCCCGCATGATATTCGTCTTTGAAGGGATGACATTTAAATGAAAAATTCCAAATAGTTTACATCGTTAAGATGTTGTTACCAAAGTTGGAAAATTTTCATGAATTCCTAAATGCATAACTGGAAGGAAATTTGATTAGTGGCCTAATTGTTCGATTGGAAATCGAAGAAATCAATCAAAGGCCTGAAGCTAAATCCATGAAAGTCTTGGTAGAGACTCGAGAAAACTGTGTTGTAATACTTTTTAAGAATTCTAACGGATCCAGTGACTGTGGGGGTATGACTACACTTTGTGTCTCACTTTTGGCTTTCGAGCTTCAGTTACAGATTTAAGTGTTGCAGAAAGTGTTGTCGGAGGTGTTGTAATACCAGAAACAGACAGTGAACGACATTTGCAGGAAATGTTGCCAAAAGTGTTGGAACACCTAAGACAATTTTAGAACCAAGTGTGAGGTCTGAAGTGTTGCTGAAGGTATGACAACATCTAAGGTCACACTCGCTGTAAAATGGTTCGAATTAAGAATCGGAACAAGGTTCTAAAATTTGTTTGAATGAACTTCTAACAATATTGTTGGAACGAGGTTCGAATGGTTTTAGAACATCGGAAAGCATTCTAATGCTAATGAAAAGACCAGGAGTTGTGTAAGTTCTGGCGTAATCCGGAGTTGAACAAAGAAACTCAGAATATGCGGGGGGAAGTTGTTTTAACGGCTAACCACATATTGAATAAAATCCCACTTAAAGGGAAAGATAAGACTCCTTACGAATTGTGGAAAAATCGTAAGCCTTCTTATAAATACCTTAAAGTGTGGGAGTGTTTGGCTAATGTTGCAATATCTGAACCAAAGCAAGTTAAAATCGGTCCTAAAACGGTCGATTGTGTTTTTATTGGTTATGCACTTTACAGTAGTGCATATCGATTTATTGTACATAAGTCAGAAAATTCAGAAATGACAGTTGGTACCATAATTGAGTCAAGGAATGCTATATTCTTTGAAAATATTTATCCTTGTAAAGAACGGATAGATGGAAGTCTAAAGAAAAGACTGTATTCAGATGTTGTTGGAGATGTGACTTCTGGTGTTATCACATATGCAACAGCTGCAGATGTTACTGCAGATGTTCTTTGAAGTAGTCGCTCTGCCGGATGTTATAACATCCGAACGCGACATCCTGCATTTACGACATCTCTTTGTCACATTTGTGAACAGTTAGTTCAACACCGAGTGGTGAAGGGCGAGACGAAGTAAGAGGCCTAAGGTGGTTAAGTCCTTTGGACCTGACTTTCTAACATTGATGTTAGATGGTGAGCCAAACTCGATTAAAGAGTCTCCTAGTAGTCCAGATGCTCCGCTCAAGCAAGAAACAATCAATAGTGAAATCGAGTCCATTCTGCAAAATCATACGTGGGAGTTGGTTGATCTCCCTGCTGGTCATGAACCTTTAGGATGTAAGTGGATCCTAAAGAAGAAGTATAAAGCAGATGAAACTATTGATAAGTATAAAGCACGGCTTGTAGCCAAAGGCTTTAAACAAAAAGAAGGGTATGACTTCTTTGACACCTATTCTCCGGTAATGAGGATTGCGTCTATTCGGGTGCTTCTAGCAATTGCTGCTTTGCACAATCTAGAGATTCATCAGATGGATGTCAAAATAGCATTTCTGAATGGAGAGATAGATGTTGAAATTTACATGGAACAACCTGAAGGGTTTGTTGCACCCGGTCAAGAAAAGAAGGTGTGCAAGTTAATAAGATCCTTGTACGGACTGAAACAAGCTCCAAAATAATGGCATCTTAAATTTGACAGCACGATGTTGTCAAATGGGTTTAAAATCAACGAGTGTGATAAATGTGTATATGTCTAAGGGACATCAAAAGCATTTGTCATAGTTTGTCTATACGTAGACGATTTGTTAATCATGGGAAGTGGTCATGATGCTATTAAGGACACGAAAAGTATATGATCCTGGGGATAAAAATCAGCAGAACTCCTCTTGGAATTATCTTGTCACAATCCCACTATGCGGAGAAAGTTCTCAAGAAATTCAATGCTTTTGACAGTTTACTGTCAAAGACGCCCATTGATTTTAGTGTAAGTCTGGTTGCTAATAAAGCAGAACCAGTGGCTTAGATGGAATACTCACGTATTATAGGTAGTTTGATGTACATCATAAACTGTACACGTCCAGACTTGGCCTACCCTGTAAATATGTTGAGTAGGTTCACGAGCAATCCAAGCCACGAGCACTGGAAAGCGTAAACCAAGGTGTTAAAATACTTGAAGTATACTTTGGAGTATGGGCTATACTACTCGAGATATCCGGCTATACTTGAAGGGTATAGTGATGTTAGTTGGATTTCGGATTCGAAAGATTCTTATTCCACTAGTGGATACATATTCACCATTGGAAGTGGTGCGGTATTGTGAAAGTCAACGAAGCAAACGTGTATAGCTTGGCCCACCATGGAATTAGAGTTTATAGCTTTGGATAAACTGGTGAAGAAGCAAAGTGGCTTTGAAATATTTTAGAAGATATTCCATGTTGGAGGAAGTCTCGCGCTTTTCGCGTGATGATTCATTGTGATAGCCAAACGGCTATAGGAAGGGCACAGAGCAATATGTATAACGGTAAGTCAAACATATTCGTCGAGGAGACATAATACCGTTAGACAATTGATCTCAAATGGTGTGATGTCAATTGACTACGAAAGTCAAAAGACAATTTGGCGAGATCATTTGTGAAAGGATCAATCGAGATCAATTGAGTAAATTGCTAGAGGGAATGGGCTAAAAGTCCACAAAGTAAAATAACATCATAGTGGTAACCCAACCATGATGATCGGAGATCCCAAGAGACTTGGTTCAATGGAAAAACTAAGCTATGAAGGTTATGTTGTAACACTTGGAAACAATGTTTCAACCCATCCCTAGAGAGCAATGACAAGTGTTGAAACACACGCAAGTTGTGGTGAGACTAAGTCATTTGACTTTTAGTGATTTCTACACCTCGTTGAGGTTAAGTATAGCAGATACTCGGATAGAAGATCACCTATATAAGTGAGAAGTACGGGCCGCTTCAAAGTAACAATTATGAATCCAAAGTGGTGTCCATGGCCAAAACGGACACAAAACGTGAGAACATAAGGTGTTGATAAAGTGGATGTCGACCCAATTTTGACCAAATTTTTGGTGGCTAAGAATTTAATTCTGTAGGAATTGAATTGTAAATTATTAATCTATTTTCCAAGTAGATGTTCGTAGTATTTTTTATTTTTCAAAACTGAATTTCGGTGATGAGTGAGAAATTAATACACGAAGTTGGCCACGCGAATGGATATAGTTTATCCTAGTATAAATACTAGAAGGTGTTATTGGTTGGATTTACTGTAACACAAATGTATGAGCACAAATGGGCCTTAGACAGGACCGACTCTTTGCGCTCGGGTTTAGGTTCAGTTAGTTTTGTCACTTGAAAATGGGCTTGGCCCAAGTTCAAGTAAATGTTGACCCGATGAATCTAGATATTATAGGTGTCCGGTTCGGTGTCTACATGAATCTAGACATTAGAGGTGTCCAGGTTCATGTGGCTTTTGGAGTTTGTAACTCCTCAAGTGGTGGTCATAATAGAGGTTTGTAACTCATGGGAGTTACATGTGGTTTAATGCCCACTCTTTTTATCTTTAATTCCCTTCATGTGTTGGAAATGATGTCTATATAAGTCTCAGGCGTTTTGCTGCATTGAGGGGGTTAGAAGGAAGAGATGAAGTCAGTATACAGAGAAAAATCACATATCTCTGCATATTCTTCAAGTGTCGGTGAAAGTGTCGTAACTTTTCGAAGAACATTTTCAAGAACACTTCCTTCCTCGCACTCGTGTCCGGCCCGATTCTCGCTCCTTCGAGTTCGAAGGTGCCTTTGTGTCGATGGTGCTTTTGTACACAAAGGAGGTTAAGTTGTTTTATCATTGGGGACATTACGTCATACCGTGAGCACTAGCCAGGACGTATTTGTCTTGCGGATAAAGGTCTTCTTCGACTCGGCTTGTAAAGTTCTGTCAGATTCATGCTTCTAGAGTTGGATTCCATTCAAGACTTGTAATAGTTAGGTTTTATATTTCTTGTAATTTATGTTTTGTTTTGTAAGCCATCTTGAAGGTTTTTCCCGTTGTAACCATTGTAATATTTTCCAACACCCGCATCAAACCCGGTAAAAAAAACCATGTAATTTTTCTTAAACAATTTTTTCTTTATTTTATTACAAATTTGAAGGAAAAAATATTTAATAAGTTTTAATTATAACTTCTCCTTATATTCGATCTACATATATATTTGGATATTATAACTTATTAAATTAGTTTTGTTCTTATTTGTATTTTGGTTCTTTTACATTTGTACTTGTGTTTATCTTTTACATGTGTGTACATACATACATATGTGTGTGTGTGTGTGTGTGTGTATACGGGCCAACTGATTTTTTAGAATGATGTAACCAATTGAACTAGTGACCCGATATCCAGTTATTAATATGGTTTAATGTCTGATCCAGATTTAAAAAGATTCATTTAGATTTCAGATTGAAATCACATGTATCAAAATCCGTTTCATAGATCACATCTTATATTGGTTATGTGGGGATATCTGAAGTGGTCATGAAGTGAGGTAAATGAACTCGTATAACAACTTGAGTTAGTGATAATGAATATGAAATAGTTGCCAACTCAACCTATAGTGTCGTGGTCATCCATCCACATTATACTCACGTATATACCATTCAAATATGGTTAACTAACCAGTGGACTCCAGTCCATTGGCGGCGACAAGGGGAAGCCATACTGGGACCTGACCCAGGTATGCCTTTGGTCAGGCAATGTTAAGAAATTTATGGAAAAAAAAATTAGCTATAGTTTATATGTTTTTTTTTTTAAGTTTTCGGCTCACTCATTTTTGTATACTGCTCATCCTATTTTTGTGTGTAAGTTCCGCTATTGGACCCCTATGGACCCCATTTTTCTTGGACCTGGGTTCCTCTTCTCGAGGACACAATGAGTCTTGCTTTTGGACACGCTTATTTGGGTCATAACCCAAACCCGCATCGGCTTTTATCTTGGTCATAATATCCAAGCCTATACTTTTGGGCCGTGACGTAATTGGAACGTAAAACATGATCCCCTAAGAGTTAAGATGGTGACACATGTATCAAAAAAAAAAAAAGCAAATAAAGATGTTGACAAGACTAAGCAAATAAAGTTGCCACCATTCTTATCAATAGCCAACATGCATGTTTATCTTTGTCATAAGGTAATTGGTATTGGAAACATTCTATTTTTGCTTGTTTCCTAGCTCCTATACCTAACATATTTGTAATGGTTGATCAATCCACAAATATAAATTTTAGGGATAATTACAAAAACACCAGGTTTAGCTTAGTTACGAAAAACTCCAATGATCTTTTAAAATTACAAATATACCTTTTAATATTTGTAAATATCTAACAAGACGTCTTATGGGCGATTTGGAGAAAAACAAATGTCAATGGGATATTTGTAATTTTGAAAGATAATGGATTTTTGTAATAAGGCTAAAACTTTAGTGGTATTTTCATAATTATCCCTAATTTATATAAATTGTCGTTACAACGGACAAAGTTTAATTCGAATTCTACATCACAAGCTAAATTTACAACAATTAGTTGAAGCTCCAACTCTCAACAAGTTGTGCAAATTAATTTAATTCCACAATCTCTTCACTCTCTGGTGCTTCAAGTTGAAGTAGTCAAGATATATATAGTTCATTGGATTTGGACAATAGTTCCCTCACTTGAATCGATAGGGAAATAACCTTCTTCACCGCCCAGGTTTAAATTACCATTTTGTTCTTGCTTGTATCGAATTACTAAAATAACCTCGTAGTGGTTTGGGTCGCCCACCGAACTTTCCACCGTAGACGAGGCGAGCTAATGGGCGATTATTATACTTGTACGAAGATCCGAGTAACGAGAACAATACTATAAATACGACCACGAAAACCCATGTCTGGCTCTTTAATTTCTAAGTACCTCATTACTTGATTTGACTTACGCATCAGATGGTCTTAGATGGATACTATCCGGCAAGCCTAACGCGTATTATGTTTCAGGTTCTTTGGAACAAAGTATTTCACCTCGAGGTCGGTACATCGATCTGGTTTACATCCTAAATCAGAAGTTAAATTTAGTTCCTCCCCACCCCCAAATATTTGTTCTATTGTCAAAACCATCAACCAGTATTAATGTCAAAATAAGTTGATGCAATTGAATCGATGGATATGTAAGAACAAGTTGCGTTTCTGATTGCAAAGAGTTAATGCTCAAACGTACGATACGACCAATTCAAGGCTCCAATGTCATAATTAATAAACAATGTAAAAAAAAAAAAACCGTAAAAAGAATTAACCAATTATAAAACCATGAACCCAAGTTAACTTTTTTGTACACTAAAGCTGTCCTCCAAAGCAAAACTTCAATTAATATCATATACCAATTAATCACATGCACTGAATATATATCAAACAAACTAGCACATTGGTTTTTGCAAATATGGTGTCTTCAAAGTCATATTCATCATCACGTGAACCAAACAAGGTCGAGAAGAAAATAGCAATCATCGGTGCCGGAATTAGTGGCCTTCTCGCATGCAAACATGCCATGGAAAAGGGTTTTAATCCGGTGGTTTTCGAAGCACGAAACGGAATTGGTGGAGTTTGGTCCTCCACCATTGATTCAACTAAGCTTCAAACTCCAAAAGATCACTTCCAATTTTCGGATTTTCCGTGGCCCAAATCCGTTTCCCAGACATTTCCCGATCATAACCAAGTGATGGAATATGTTACATCGTACGCTCTTCGTTTCGATATTTTTTCAAGAATCAAATTCAATTCTAAGGTTATTGGGCTTGATTATATTTACTCATCAAGTGATGATGATGACAATATGTGTTCCAATTGGGATATGTGGGGTGGCAATGGTGAGGCTTTTTCATCTAACGGGAAATGGAATGTTGTTGTTCAGAATGTTTTGCAACCTATGGAAGCACCAAAGGTACAAATCTCTCTTTCTTTCACTCTTATGATCATGAGGTTTTTATGTTTTATTTATTTTGTGGAAATTATAAATAATATAATGAGGTTTAGCCTCATTACAAAAACCTCCAATTATCTTTCAAAGTTACAAATAACCCCCTCATGGTGCAATTTGTAAGATAGAAACAAAATGTCTACATGGCATTTTTTATTTAAAATATAACTGGTTTTTTGTTATTATGCTAAGAATCAAAGGTAATTTCAATAAGGGAAAATAGCTTTTTCAGTTGTGTGACTTGGACTATTTGGAAATTTAGTCATTTAAGTAGTTACATTTAGATTTGGGTCCAGTATCCTTCAAAATTTGGATATTTAGTTCGATTTGACCGGAATTGTTTAATTTTATCGCAATTGATAACTAGGAATAAGTGCTAATGTGTCTATAAGATATTTGGGGATATTAGTGGATTTGGCGCAAAATTTGACATGTTAAGTCACAAAAACTAGAGACACAAAATCTGGGTATTTAATGTTGGTGGCAATTTGGTTTTGACATGTTTGCACCTAACTAGTCGTATTCGATGATAAGTCTGTCAAATTAGGACTAAATTTTAAATTTTTAAAAGATATTGGACTAAAATTCAAATGTGACTGCTAAATCTTAAAATAGTAATTAGAGGACCAAATAAATTATTTTCCCCTTTTATAGTTATCAGTTTTATTTCATTGTTTGTGATAAAGATTCTGATTGTGGAAGGTATATCAAGTGGACTTTGTGACTCTGTGCATTGGAAAATTCAGTGATCTTCCAAACATCCCAGATTTTCCTATAAGCAAAGGAGCTAACAAATTTAATGGAGAAATTATACACTCCATGGATTATGCTGCAATGGACAAAATTCAAGCAGCAAAGTTTATTAAAAACAAGAGAGTTAGCGTTGTTGGTTTTCAGAAATCAGCACTTGATATTGCAGCTGAAATCGCTAAAAATAACGGTATGTGACTAATTTGAAAGAATAATTCAAACACGACTTTGAGATGTTAATTAGAAAGTCTTTTTTTGTTATTCTTTGTATTATTTTTATTTCAGGTGTCACAAATCCATGCACATTAGTTTTCAGGAGAGTACAGTGGTCAGGTTCTGAGAATTTGGTTAGATTTACATTCACAAATTTGAACAGATTTTCAGAGCTTATGGTCCACAAGCCTGGTGAAGGACTATTTCTATGGTTTCTTGCTGTTTTGCTTTCACCTTTGGTAATTGCTCTGCCTTTGAAGCATATATACTTAATTGGTTAAGGGATAATTATAAATCGTACGTACATTTTTGGTACTACTTAGTAGAGTAACATTATATATACTTGAAAAATGTTGATTGCAGCGTTGGATATTCTCCAAATGCGTCGAATTGTACCTCAAATGGACTTATCCGTTGAAAAAATACGAAATGGTGCCTCAACATAGTTTCCTCAAACAAATATGTTCTTGCATGTTCATGGTGTTGCCACAACAATTTTATGACAGAGTGAAAGAAGGAAGTCTCGTGTTACAGAAATCGCGCGTATTAGGCTTCTACGAAAATGGTCTCATTCTAGACAACGTCGTCGCGGCTCATCTGGAGACGGACATTGTCATTTTGGCGACAGGGTATAAGAGTGACGCAAAGATAGCAAATATTTTCACTTCAATTGACTTCAAGAAATGCATATTAGGATCCTCAGCTCCCTTCTACAGGTGCCTATCTGTTTTCAATATGTTAGTTATAGAAAACATAATTTGTTAATTTGTTAGACTAAATAATAGGGTTGCTGAAAACAATGTAAATTAATATGTTTTGTTACACATTGCAGGGAATGCATTCATCCAAGAATTCCACAATTAGCAATAATGGGATATTCAGAGAGCCCAGCAACCTTATTCACCTTCGAACTGAGAAGCAAGTGGATAGCACATTTTCTTGCTGGAAAATTCAGGTTGCCACCCATAAGAGAAATGGAAGAAAACGTCGAAAAATGGGAGAAAAACGCACGTCGTTATAGCCGCGAAAACTACAAGAGAGCCTGTGTGGGTGTGATGCTGCAAATACATTGCAATGATCAGCTGTGCAAGGACATGGGGTGCAATCCCAGAAGAAAGAAATGGCTTTTTTCTGAGTTTTATTCTCCTTATCACCCTTCAGACTATGCAAATCTATGAAACCTTTTTACATAACCCTCATGTCTTAGCTAAGATTTGATTCTTGTGTGCCGAAAACAACGTAAGACATTAATAATGTATCAAGGGAGAAACATTTTTTGGTGAGATTGTATTATTTAAAGTAACAAGAATTCATTGAATTCATTGTTTCTGTTATTTTAAGTAACAAGCTAGAATACTTTTGTAAATTTTAAGGTAATAAGAATTCATAAATTGTGTTATTTAAAGTAACAAAAATTTATTGTGTGTTCTTTAATTTATATATATTAGATGAATATGAATTGAAAGATAATATTTTGTCCAAATATGGATCAAATGTGATTGAAGATGATACTTGATTAATATTTACTTAGTTGTGTACTCAAGTCATACTTGTATGACTTTATACAATTATGAAATTTTGAATCTCTAAGCTTTAAGATTTTGTCCATTAATCCAACTACTACAAATTATATGTTGACTTTTATTATTATAGACAATTTGGTCTGTATATTTAGTTTGAAAGATAATATTATATATATTTTAATTTAAAATTTTATATTTAAATATTTTTTTTTTTGCTCTAGCCCATTAGTGACTCGTGTAGCCCAAAGCCCGTAAGGGGTTAGGGTTAGGTCCACAATATTGCCCACCGTTTAATAGTGATTCGATTAAGGCGCGTTTAACATCTCTATTGCTTTAGGTAAGTACGAGAAACAGGACTTATACCACGATCAAAAAATTTCAATGGCTTATATTAAATAGGCCTAAGAAATATAATTCGTAATTCAAATGGATAAAGGGTATATTAGTCCAAAAAAATCACTCCCATAAAATTAGGAATGGTTACACACCAAATCTTGAAGTAAACCACCGGATTAGTGCGGTGGCAACGGGTATTACTCTTCGAAGGTGAAGGGGCTCGGGTTCGAGTCCCCGCAATAACAGGCCAAAATTTTAACAAAACAAAAATCTTGAAGTAATCTTACGATCTAATCTATATCCACATAAAAATCAGGGCGAGTCGGTCAGTCGCACAGGCCTCCTCCTAGGTGAGGGCTCCAGTGCCCAAATTTGTTTTGGAAGACTAAAAAGTTGATTATATGAGTTTCTTGGTTCAATGGTTGGCTCACTCTTTAATCATATACGAGTTTGATCCGTCGTGCCTCCATATTTGACCTTTTTAATGATTTTCTTTTTTATCCCCAACCAGGTATGCGCCACCCCTACCCCCACAAAATTCGGCCTTCTTCTTTGATTTATTGTGTTATTAAGTGATTGGGTGTCATGAATATTTAATTTTTTATTTATTTTTGCACAAGAATTTTAGGAAAAACTACAATTGGTCTACTTTTAATTATT
The DNA here is from genome assembly GCA_016081115.2 of Rehmannia glutinosa. Classification (NCBI taxonomy): domain Eukaryota; kingdom Viridiplantae; phylum Streptophyta; class Magnoliopsida; order Lamiales; family Orobanchaceae; genus Rehmannia; species Rehmannia glutinosa. Next base: position 98,749,120 of record CM071926.1, on the reverse strand, counting down.
TGATTTGATCGTTGTGGAACATCGTTGTTGAAGCGATTCACAAATCACAACGGTTATTAAGCCTAGAATGTTGTGATACTTCAAAATCGAATAGATTAATCTGTTGTGGAAACTGTTGTTGTATTTCATAATTCAAAAATGCTTATCAATCGTTGTCCCAACCGTTGTCCTTTAACATCTAAAGACAACGTGTTCAAATCGTTGTCTATCTTATTAAAGACAAATGATTAGAACTAATAGTGGGGTCTTTTACAACACCATCTTCGACAACAATTAATTATTGTCATAGATAATTGATTATATCCGTTGTCATTCAACGAAATTCTTGTAGTGTCAACCAAACTTTCGACAATACAACGGAGCCAACTGCTCAAGACCACATTGATTAAATAAAGATCCAAGCGGGGAATTGGCTAGACCAATTAAAATCCACATCAACATTAATTCAAAACTCTCAAAACAAAAAGCTACAACAATGGGAAAAAACATACCAAAAAGAAAAAAGTAGGTCTCTCGTAGGACTGTCTTACGGATAGGATCCGTAAGACGGATCCTCACCCCAACTCGCGACTCGCGCCCGCGCCCGGCCAGCTTAACGCGCCCGCGCCCCATCCCACCCAACGCACGCCGCACCCACCAGCCACCCACCTCTTATTTAAAAAAAAAAAAAAACCTGCTCCATAGAGGAATTGAACTCGCGACCTTAATAGACTTAAGGTGGTGTTCTACCACTACACCACTAGTACTTATTGTGCAATTTTAGTATAATAATTTATATAAACTCATTCATAAATACACCTGGTAATTAAAAAAAATTAAAAAACGCCTATAAATATAAAGACTAAGAATCGAACCAAAGTCTATTAAAAAACATAATACATTATCTCAATAAATGGATACTTATAAAAGTGTTACTTTAACTTCATCATATTTATTTTTTATTTTTCCTCTTTTTTTGTTCCTAGTTTTTAACTGTATTAAGAAATCTGATACTTTATCTCAACAAACGGATATTTTTGCTTATAAAAGTGTTACTTTAACTATATCATATTTATTTTTTATTTTTTCTTCTTTCCTTCATTTCTAATTTGTGACTATATTAAAAAACATGATACTTTAAATCACGAAGGAAAAATAAATAAGACATAGCTAAAGTAACACTTTTATGAGTAAAAAGTATCCATTTTTCGAGATAAAGTATCATGTTTTTATAAATAAATCACGAAGTATGAATTCAATACGAGTGAAAAAGAAAAATAAATATGACGAGTTAAAAGTACCACTTTTATAAGTAAAAGTATCCATTTTTGAGATAAAGTATCATGTTTTTTAATACGATCGCATATTAGAAAATCATTAGATTGAAGTATCACAAATGTATCATATTTAACATCAAAAGTATCACTATTTCCAGCAAAAGTATTAGTTTTTCAATGGTAAAAAAAATTAGCTATGAGACTAAAATGAGTAAATCAAAAAAATTTATTTTTTGAATAATGTTTACCTTAAAAGTATCATATTTCTTACTCAAAAGTATCACTATTTTCGGATAAAAGTATTACTTTTTATTCAGAGAATTTAAAATTTTAAAATGCCATTGTCCATCATAAAAGTATCATATTTGATATCAAATGTATCACTATTTCCAGCACAAGTATCAATTTTTCAATGTAAAAAATATTAGCTATGAGACTAGAATGAGTATACCAAAAAATCTTATTTTTTGAATATGCAAAAATTAAAGTATCAATGTTCACCTTAAAAGTATCATATTTATTACTCAAAAGTATCACTATTTTCGGATAAAGTATCATTTCCTATTCAGAGAATGTAAAATTTTAAAATGAAGGGATGATAATGAATTCATAGTTATACTTATGATTATACTAAATATGCACAACAAGAACCAGTGGTCTAGCGGTAGAATAGCACCTTGCTTTGGCACAAACCCGGGTTCAATTCCCAGCTAGTGCAAATTTGTTAATATTTTGGGTGGGGGGCGCGCCCAACTTGGGCTGGGTCTGTTGGGCCCAGCGGGCGGGGCGGACAACTTGGACGGGCGGCCCAGTGTGCGACTTGTATTAGATGCAGTTTTTTTTATAGGGTCGCTGGTCGGTACAGGGGATCCGTCTTACAAAATGGGATCCGTAAGACAGTCCTATACAAGTTTTTGCCAAAAGAAAATACATATGAATGGAAAAAAGAAGAACAAAGAGAATAATTGTTGCAAGTGACAAAAACTAAAGCTCCATAAAATTTGTAACAGTTTCAACCTTGTGACTAGGGGTGTCAATTTCGGACCCGACACAAACCTAACAGGAAATTAATGGAGTGCAGGTCCAGGCCGTGGGTCGGTCGAAATTGGGTCGAACCCGAATAACCTACCAATTAAACAGTCGGTCGGTCAACTTACTATGACCCATTTAACTCGTCTAACCCGTTTGTGAATTTAAAAGAAAACTAAGTAAATGATTAATTGTAAGAAAACAACAAACAAGACATATCCTTAAAACTTAAAAGATAAAACCTCCTTAATTTTGTATTTGTTATTATTATGCATGTCTTTTTTAATATTGTCATTAAAATATGATTAGTTATGCAATTATGTTATTTTCTTTTAGTATGTTGCGAATTGTGATATTATTTTTATTGATCGAATAGTGTATGATAGTGATTGATTTTAAACAAAATAAATTTATTCAGTTAAAATTATTAAACTTATGTAAAAAATAATTTCATTAGACGGGTTAAGCGGGTCGGGTCTGGGTTACTTGTAAAACAAGCAGGTCGGATCTGAGTTCAAGATTCTGACACGAATAATTAAATAGGTTGGGTCCGAGTCAGTTGTTTCTGACACGGGAACCTGCGAACCCGGACCCAACCCAAATTGACACCCCTACTTGTGACAATCTCTCCATCTTTTCTTTATTATGCCCGGATCCAACTCCATTTATATTTTTCTTCAATAGTAAGGCGTGAGAAATCGTCCTTTGCAGTCGATCAGTCACCAAAATGGCCAGATCTGAAACCAAAAAGGTCAGATATGTTACCAAACTTACCAGATCTGAAAAAAGAAGAAAAAGAAAAGAAAAACAAAGGAAAAAATCCCACAAAGGGAAACTAACCATTCCCATAGAAGGAGACTAAAATCCCTAGGAGAAAAGTCATTCCCATAAAGAGAAACTGGAAGGAACTAGCAAGAAAGTTAAATGAAGTGATTCCCCCATCCTCCCTAATGGAGGAATGGGGAAAAGAGAGAAGAATTTTTTTTAGGGAGAAAAGAGAAGGAAGAAATAGAGAGTTAGAGAGACAATAAAGTTGGCTGATTCACAGATTAAAATTATAACAAATTCAGCCTTCTTTCAATTAAGCTATTTTTTTTGGTTACTCACAAAAGCCCCCCAAAACTAAAAGCACTTATCAAAATAAAATAAAAAAATAGAGTTTCGATGTAAAATAAAAACATAGAGGTTTATTTTGGTAAGAATTAAATTATTGTGTCGTTAAATAAAACAAAAGTTAGAGTTGTGTTGCCAAAAAAAAAACAGAAACTTCCATCTCCAATAAAACAATCAACCAATATTTATTTTGGTAAGAGTTATTACATATATATATATACACACAAAGACAAATGACTGATTTAAATCAATACATTTCCACCCAACTGAGCAACATTGTCTGCTTAAAAACACAACATATTTGCCATCAATAAGCAACACAGTTGACATAAAAAAGGAATATATTTACATATATATACACAAAGACAAAGAACATATCTAAATCAACACATTTGCACCATCTTAGCAACATTGTCTGCCTCAATAAGCAACATATTTGTCATCGATAAACTACAGTTGACATATATATATATATATATATATATATATAGGGATAGGATCCTGTGAGACCACCCTCCTAGGTTAGTCCATAAGACCAAATCTAAACCATCCAAATAGTAAATCAATGGCCAAGATACATTACAATCTATACAGGTTTTCGAAAGTAACTATACAATAGAAAGGGTAAAATTGGAATTCATAAAATCATACATGGTAACCTCTTCCTACATTATAGGGACGTGATCTGTTATTGATCACGTCCCCATAAATCACGTCATTTACCATATACAATCAAATATACGTCTCCTTCTCAACGCCACCATTTCATCGCCATTATCAAAACATTTGTAATCACCATTATCACTCAAAAATCGGCCTCCAATTGATCCACAAAAAATTAAACGCGGCGGATATCTAACAATTTGCAAGGAGTTATCATCCATTTGATTGGAAAGAGTTATACAATGGCTTTCAAAATTGATACTTCTTTTCGCCATATTTGTGAACAGTCGTTTTATTGTATACTTAGTTCAGTGGACTTGTATACTTAGTCATGTTTATTGTATATTTAGTTCAGTGGATTTGTATACTTGGTTCAGTGGAATTGTATTTTTAGTTATATAAATAGTTTAGTAAGTAGTTTAGTGAATTTGTATACTTAGTTCTGTGGATTTGTATACTTAGTTCAATGGAATTGTATACTTAGTTATATAAGTAATTCAGTGGAATTGTGTATTTAGTTCAGTGTAATTGTATACTTAGTTAAATGTTTCTATATACTTAGTAATATTTTAATGTATAGTTAGTTCAATGTAATTGTATACTTAGTTAAATGTTTCGTATACTTAGTAATATTTCAATGTACATGTAGTTTAGTTTAATTGTATACTTAGTTAATTGTTTATGTATACTTAATAATATTTTAATGTATAGTTAGTATAGTGTAATTGTATAGTTAAAGTCGGTCACACTGTTCAAAAGGAATCAGTTTTGAAAATACACGATTGAAATCTATGGTTTTTTTCTCCTAAAAATCGGAAAGCGATAAAGGAATGATTCTGTTTTCCTAAGAAATAGCAATTAACGTGAGTTACTTAAAACGAAAAAATGTGAAAATACAATCATACCCTTATAACCCAAAAAATAACTCAAGAGATCTACACCATTAAAAAATTAAATCAAGGGTCTATATGCGGTCTTATGGACTAACCTGAAGGGGTTGGTCTCATTTGAACCAATCTCTCTCTCTCTCTCTCTCTCTCTCTCTCTCTCTCTCTCTCTCTCTCTCTCTCTCACTATATATATATATATATATATATATATATATATATATAGGAAAGGAAAGAGTTGGTGATTGCAATGTTGTCTCCTTTAAATAACATATTTTTCAACAATAAACAACATATTTATCCTCAATAAGAAACATACATGTCAATAAGCAACATATTTCTCACAGCGGAAATGCGCCAATGCTGATTGCAAGTTTGACTGTGAAAGGAAAGAGAAAAGAGAGATATGGTTTCAAATAAATCTAAAAAAAGCAACATATTTGTCTTCAATAAGCAGCATATTGCTCATATAGGATAAAACCAGAGATATTATTTCAAGCTAATCCCAAAAAATCGGGAATGTAAATGTACACTACCAAAAATAACTCATGTTTTTAACTGATATTCAAAAACAATACCAACTTACCCTTAACAATTATTAATTAAATATAAACTAAAATAAAAAATAATCAAATTTGTGTCGTTAAAAAAGAGAGGCGGACACTCTGGATTTAATCTCACATGCTTAATTAAATTACCTGAACTCACCTGATCCAAATCCTTAGATCTTATTTTAAAAATAAGCGGTTAGATAAAATAAAAATAAAGACCTTATAAGATGTTAGTAATGATATTTTTTTAAAATTAAAATGGCCAAAGTGAAAGGAAGTTGTTAAAAATATGATCTTATTTTGAAAATAAGGCGAGATCCTTCATCTTTTTTTAAAAAAGCTTATAAGTTCCTACACATCTTACTTTGTGAGCTTATAAGATTTTTTTAATAAAATGAACCAAATATTTTAGAAAGCTTAGAAGCTCTTCAAAATCTTATCCAAGCATTTTCTTAATGTAAATTTGCATTTTACCAAATCTTGTTCTATATTTTTATTGAATTAAGGAATAATTACCAAAACTATCCTAAGTTTAGCTTTAATTATAAAAATGCCCTGTTATTTTCAAAATTAAAAAAACTCCATTGATATTTGTTTATATTTTACAAATTGCACCATAGGAGAGATATTTTTGCTAGATAAATGCAAACATCAAAGGGTCGTTTGTAACACCTTAAAGAAATATTTTTAATTTATGTGTTGCTTCTATTTGACAAATATAAATCCATGAGATGGTCTCATATACAACCTTCTCTTGAAGTATTTTGTCATTAGTTCATTGTTTTCATTAAACTTTTCCGGAAGGAAAATATTTAATAGTAACTCAATTAAGTTATGAAAAGCATATCCCCTAAAATCTTGCACCATTTGATTAAAGAGGATCTTCCCACTACAATTCATCGATTAGTAATTGGTGGCTCAAAAATTATTCTAAAAAAGCTTAGACAAGTGCACTTATCATTTTGTAATTTAGTTTAACGAGTATGGATTGTCATTCCCATGAGGACTATGATTACTAGTACTTACCATCTATTTATTATCTAGTCTAGTAATTTTTTTTCATGAGTTTAATTTATAATAAAAGTGAAAATAAAAAGTAAATTAAACAACAAATAACTACAAATGGAATTGAAGTAAACTTTGGATCAAAGATCAATGGATAAAAATTTGTTTGAATATAAATCCACCATAGAATGTCTTTGTAATTTTAACAAAATAAATTTAACCTTAAACCCTTAAATTTTAACCATCCATTTTAACATATTTTATGTTGCATGTACCTTAAAAATTATTATATTAAGTTAAACCTTTTTCAGATGAATAATTCCTAGTCTTAAGTTGATTAACTGAAATCTCTTTCTAGTTAAAACCCTTAAGGCTTTATCGATTTATGAATCTCCTATTAGGTTTGACTCTAACCCAAAAGATTTATGTCGTCATATCTATAGGATTGCATGCAACTCTTTTCACTTGTATCGAATCTACTACACGATAAATTCTCGATTTTAAAGTGCAAAATAAAACTTCAAATTAATATACGTAAATATTAATTCGAATAAATGAAATGTGCATAATATAAGTGAATCACGTGAAATATTCAGATTATATTAACAACATTCAAACCATAATCACAAATCTATTATAGAGTTCATTATATCCGAACACTTGACAATGTAGTTCGTCTTGGAATTGTATAAATACAATCTAAACAAGAATATTCAAAAGAGATAGACATGATTAAATTATATTTCCTCAAGACCAAAATAAGACTCCCCTTGTATCGTACGTCTTCGATGGTGATCCAAACTTTCTTCTCCAAAGCCTCCAATCTCCAAGCCTCTAACTCTCGTCCTTACCATAATATGTATTGCTTTTTTCTAAAATTTATATATATATATTCTCCCCAACCTCATCCTTGGGTTTTTTTTGACATTATTTTGATGAAAGTATTCATTAATCATATAATCTTTTGATAATTTAATGTTCCACTTCAGTAATTGGTTTGTTCAGTTATTTTTTTTATGGAAAATTATCGGTGAACAGTAGACTTTATGCAGCATAATTGGGTGTTAAAAGTGCACAAGAGTTGTCAAAAGATTTGGTTGAAGTTCTATCCAAAAATGTCCCTAGAAATTCGTGCAAAAAATAGACAGAATATTACCACGTTCTTGAGCACGACTTGGCCATGATTTTCATAACGGGAAATTTTGGGCTGGAACACGACTGATATGTATGATTTTGTTTATGTGCTTCCATTCTTCGACATGGCCGCGTTTCTAAACGCGCACACTCTCGGGGCGTGTTTTGTACCAATAACTTGATTTTGACTAATTTTTCCGCACATTTTGATCTTATTTGTCTCTCTTTAGTTTGGTCTGTGAATAATTGGTTTTTGTTACTCAAAGTTAATACGAAAACTGTTCCAAATCCTTGACCTACATCATTTAAAATACCCCACAGTGATATGGAACAAAACTTATGCTAGACTCTGAAAATAAGAAGAAAATGTACTAAAACCAACTAAAAAGATCAAGAAAAACATATACAAATAGACTCTTATCAGTAGTATTGGGTGCAATAGAGTGCATCCATATTTGAGGACTCCTATTTGGATGATGCTTACCTAGAAACCTCTCATAGTAGGTAGGGATGGCGGGTTTGGGGCGGGTTTGGCCAAACCGGGACCCGCCCGCCAAGGAGAAGTAAGACCCAGGACCGCCCGCCCGCCTCAAGACCCGCCTCGCCCGCCCCGCCCCAAAATCCAGCTTGGGGCGGGTCCCAGACCCATTAGACCCGCCAAATATATTTTTAATTTATAATAATTTATATTTTTCTATTTATGGCTAATTTTTCAAAAGTAATCAAATGTCAATAGGTTAAAAATAAATAAATATAATTATGCAACTTATTATAACTATTTTTTTAGAATTGGCTACTATTAAGATTTATTTTAAAAAACAAATACTATTATACTACATAGTATTCAACTAATACTTAAAATAAATATTCAAAGTAGAATATTACAAGATATTATATTAGTAAATTAAAATTTAAAAGTAAATAATATTATATTAGTACTCAACTAATATTTTTAAACATATAATACTCAAATTTTAAAGTAAATAATGCAAAAATATTTTAATATATATTTAAAAATTTAATAAAAATTAACATGCGGGGCGGGTCCTATAGGACCGGGACCCGCCCCGGACCGGGCGGGTTTTGTAACTTTGGACCCGAGACCCCCCGGGACCCATTTGTCCGGTCTAGGGCCTTGTCGGGCGGGTTTAATGACGCGGGGCGGGTTTTGACCCGCCCCATTGCCATCCCTAATAGTAGGACTCTAACATAAATAAGGGATTGAGATGTATATATTGATATCTCTCCATACTACCAGATCATATAAGAAAAATCGTCCCCCTCATAAGAAAGAAAATCTCTCTCCTAAAATTTCTCTCTACGGTTTTTTTCTTGGAGCATCACCAAATCTCCAAGGGTCTAAGGTATGTGTTTATTTGGTGGATACCCTGGTAGATCCATTGGAGCGAGAAGGACGTTTGCCTACCCCATTCGAAGTACAAGAAGTTCGTGATACGCGAAGGACATTTGCGTACGTGGATTAAACACATCAACGAAGAGGGCTTGTACGCGAATCGTAGATCCAAGTGAATCGATTCATCCGCTGCTAAGGTAATTCTGATTCACATATATTATGTGTCTTACGTGGCTTAATTGCTAACAGTGGTATCAGAGTCATTAGGGCTCGTTCTCGCCTATTTGATGTGCTTCAGTTTGATAATCCATGAGATTTATTTATTTTATTAAAAAATCAATTTTTTTTTCGTTTTTATATATTCAATATTGATGTCAAATTGTAGAACTCGGAAATACGATTAATTTGATATATTATTCATGCAAAACGGATTTGAAACAAAAAATTTATTGTGATTCGAAGTTTTTTAAGAAAAACAAAATCATGCATTGATTACCGTGAAGAGTAGGATTTTGGTTACTGTTTGATGCGAGATTTTTGCTGCCCTCAATTTTTTTTCTGGGTCTTAGAGCATCTCCAACTCATGACACCAAATTTGGTGTTTTGGTGTAATTTTTCAAAAATTATTTTCAACTCACTACACTAAATCTTACACCAAACGAGTATTTTAATATTTTCTTTTCATTTTGGAATAACAAATTTATTTGTTTATGCTATTATTTCTTGTACTTATATTTTATTATTATTAATGCAATTATATTTTTTATTTGGAATAGACTTGATGCTTTTTTAATTAAATTATAATTTTCTTTATTAATTATTGTAGTTTATAGAAAATTTTAAGTTTAGTTTATAATAATTTATTGGTAAATATTAACTATTGTTAGTTATTTTCATCCAAAATAATAACTATACAAAATTTAAATAACTAAAATCATGTTACAAATGAATTATATATCAAATATATGATACAATAGGAATTAAAAGTTTGAAGTAGAAGAAATTGGAGGGCAAAGAGGAAATATTTGTGTTACACCAAATTTGGTGTAAAGGAATAGTGTTACACCAAATTGGTGTAACACTATTCCTTTACACCAAATTTGGTGTAATGTTTAGAGTTCAGTTGGAGGAGTTTTTACATATTTGGTGTTTAGGTGTGGGATTTGAAGTTGGGTTGGAGTTGGTCTTAGCTCATTTTGCTACAATTTTTCTTTGTTTTTGTTTGAAACCGTATTATGCATCTTATACCGTGTCTTTGTGGTGAAACTTTTCATGGTTTAGAAGTGATCTTTCTTTGATTTCCATTCTATTAAGTCGCGGCTGATTTTTCTTGGTTTCGCTGTGGCTTAATTTTGCTTTGTGCACATGTTTCTAAAAAAATATATATATATCGCCACGTGGGCGAGGGCTGACGTGTCGCCATCTAGATGCCATGTGGGCAAATTGGATGCTACGTGGCGGATGACTAGTGCATATAGGTAGCCATTCATTAAAAGGCCTATTGGTTTAGCATAGGTTTGAACCTTTAACCTTTTAGTTGTTGTTTTTAACCATTAGGCCACTTACCTTTTTTTGTTATTATTGGTGGTTCATACATGTTTTATATGAATCTGGATAGTTTTTGTTAGAATATTATGTTAATGTTTATGTGCGAGTTGACATTTTTGGGTGCTCATGTTTATGTGTTTATTGTTATTTATTTATTTGAGAGACAATTAATGGAGATGGTGGTGATTACAAAGTCCCAAATTTTTTTATTTCTAGATTCTTGTAGTAGGTCCATGAAGAATGTACTTTTTATAATTATTATTTTTCTAGAACTCATGTATTAGAGGGGCCATTTTGAGGCTATGTATTTTTGGGTATGTTTTGTTTATCACCACCATAGGCCAATAATTGTCTCGACATGATGCACCAAATGTCAACTTATTTTTTATCTATATGTGATGGATGCAAGTTATGGACGTTATAAATTTTATTCGTGGATCAACATTTATTTTATTGTGATTTCTAATTTAGTGGGAGATGATTACTAGCCTTGGTGGTGAAATTTTCGATCTCATTGAATTAAAGAAAATAATAAAATAATTACTTGATCCAGGATACAAATCTTAGACCAAGACTAACAAATTGCGCATGTTATACCGTGATGGATGGCCAAATAGCTTTTTCTGACCTTTATGGTAATGGCAAATTAGATGGCCATAACTATGCAATGTGGCATAGGAAAATTCAATTTTTACTTCACAAAGAAATGATCCTTTAACATCTCACCACTAGTATGCTTAGGCCAGTTGAGCCAGAGAATGGACAAACTACCCAATATCATCGCGATATGGATGCGTACAATAAATCGGTGGATCAAGATAAGAGTGTCTGGTTTACTATGCTAAGCTGCATGCACGATCATCTGATCCGTGAGTTCGATCAATACTCTATAGCTAAAGAGTTATGGGAGCTATTGAAGGTCAAGTATGCTAGCACTTCAGCTACGAGACAGAGGGCTCTCACCCTTAGGTTCAATCATTATGTACTTGACCCGAAGCACTCGATGACCCATCATCTTGACGTGATGAAGGACATGATTCGGGAGCTTCAAAATCTTGGATGTGAGCTCGAGATGAACAACAAGTTTTGGTGTCATAAAGTCGCTACATGTGCGGACTTGGGACACGTTAAGCTTGTGCTTACACAAAATGAACAAATTGAGACATTCGATAGTATCACCAATCATCTCAAACTTGAGGCTGACCGTCGACACTACAACAAAAAATGCCTTTTGGGTCGGCAATTTTAGGGACGACTTGGTGACGTCCTGGTTAGATATATTTAGCAATGACATTATGTTGTTAAAAACTTCCATAACAAATTTTACAAGCTCGCGCGCTGATTGATATTATTTTTGATTAATAGCGACTATTCTGTTGTTGTAAAAGATTCTTCCAATTGTTTGCAATGCCTTTGTCGTTCCAAAATGAGTTCGTATTTGTGACGATCCTTATCGTCATTGCTAATATTGTAAAAATCACGGAAACTTTTTCCCCCGACTTTCAACCCGCGCCCTAATCTTCATCTCTCACCTCTCTAAACCTTTTCCCCACACTTTCAGTCCCGCGCCCAATCTTCATCTCTAAACTTTTTCCCCGCCGATCTTTCCCGCCGTTGGTCCTACACCTTGTTGCAGTCCGTCGAGGCCAATACCTCATTGGCAAGTTGTTGCTCATTTAGTTTTCAGCTTTACTCTAATTGTTTTCCCCACACTTCCAATCTTGCGCCCTAATCTTCATCTCTAAACTTTTTCCCCTCTCTCTGTCGATCTTGTCGCCGCTGGTCCTCCACCTTGTTGCCGCTCGGAGACACAATCCGTCGAGGCCAATTCCTCAATGGTAAGTTGCCGCTCCTTTTGTTACAATGGGAAAAGCCTTCAACATTGGCCTTACAAAAATAGAAACAAAAATTACAACTTGAAGCAAAATCTAACTATTACAAGTCTTGAATGGACTCCAACTCCATGAGCATGAATCTGACAAAACTTGAAAGACAAAAGCCGAGTCAAGTAGAACTCTATCCGCAAGACAAATACGTCCCGGCTAGTGCTCACGGTTTGACGTAATGTCCCCAAAGATAAAACGGCTTTACCTCCTTTTGTGCAAAAGTAGCACCCCCGACACAAAGGCACCTTTTCGAACTAGGAAGAGCGAGAACGGCTTGCTTGACTCGGAAAATGCGAGAAAAGGAAGATCGGCGAGAGATGTGACGACAGATATGATGACATTCGGGATAACATCCTCCTGGATGAGAATAACTTTCTGCAGAATATTTTCTAACTCTCTCTTTCTCCCTATTTACCATGATTTCCTTCCATCTCATCTCTACGAATCTGAATGCAAGCTAAGCATATAAAGGCTGCAATTCCCAACACATGGAGGAGATTTAATGATAGAAAATGGGCAATTAACCAAATGTAACTTCCAAGAGTTACAAATCACATTATGACCACTATCTTGGGAGTTACAAACTCCAAGAGACTTACATGAACCTGGACACCTCCAATGTCCAGATACATCAGGCCCACCACTCACTTGAATTTGGGCCAAGCCCATTTTCGAGTGACAAACTAACGGAACCTAGACCCGAGCTTAAAGAGTCGGGCCGGCCCATGGCCTATTGTGATCATCCACTTGTGTTATAGTATATCCAACCAATAACACCTTCTATTATTTTTATACTAGGATAAACTATGCCCATTCGCGTGGCCAACTTCGTATTAATTTCTCACTCATTACCCAAAAATTGGTTTTGAGAAATACAAAATACTACGAACATCTACTCGAAAGGTAGATTAACAATTCACAATTTAATTCCTCCAGAATTAAATTCTTAGCCACCGAAAATTTGGTCAAAGTCGGGACGACACCCACTTTATCAAAACCAAATCTCCAACAATCCCCCACATGAGTGGAAATTAATGCATGCATGATTGCAGACACGCAAACCAGTCCTCAAGAGACAATACTGCATCAGGATAGGTAGCTTGTGGCTTTGAACCTTCCATAGTTAATACTATCGGGTACACTGGCGGCCTAGTGGACGTAATGCCTTGAACTATTCCTCCACGGTGTATACCGAGACAATAGCATTAACACAGTAAGGTCTCAACCCTTCCTGTTCTCACCTTTGTGTCCGTTTCTGGCCATGGACACCACTTTGGATTTCATAAGTGTTACTTTGAAGCGGCCCTCACTTCTCACTTATATAGGTGATCTCCTATCCAAGTATCCTGCCATACTCTACCTCAACGAGGTGTAGGAATCATTAAAAGTCAAATGACTTAGCCTCACCACAACTTGCAGGTGTTCAACACTTGGCATTGCTCTCTAGGGATGGGTTGAAACATTGTTTCCAAGTGTTATAACTTAACCTTCATAGCTTAGTTTTCCCATCAACCAAGTTCTTGGGATCTCCAAATCATCATGGTTGGGTTACCACTATGATGGTTATTTTTACTTTGTGGACTTTAAGCCCATTCCTCAAAGCAATTTACACAATTGATCTCGATTCAATCCTTTCGTCAAAGGATCCGCCAAATTGTCTTTTGACTTTACGTAGTCAATTGACATCACACCACTTGAGATCAATTGTCTAACGGTATTATGTCTCCGACGAATATGTCTAGACTTACCGTTATACATATTGCTCGTGTTCTTCCTATAGCCGCTTGGCTATCACGGTGAATCATCACAGAAGGCAGTGCTTTCTTCCAACATGGAATATCTTCCAAAGAGTTTGAAGCCACTCGCTTCTTCACCGACTTTGTCCAAAGTTATAAACTCGATTCCATGGTGGACCGAGCTATACACATTTGTTTCGTGGACATCCACGATACCACACCACCTCCAATGGTGAATATGTATCCACTAGTGGAATAAGAATCTTTCGAATCCGAAATCCAACTAAGATCGCTTATACCCTTCAAGTACAAAAGGATATCTCGAGTAGTATAGCCCATACTCCAAGGTATACTTCAAGTACTTTAACACCTTGGTTAACGTTTTCCAATGCTCGTGGCTTGGATTGCTCGTGAACCTACTCAACGTATTTCTGAGGGTAGGCCAAGTCGGATGTGTACAATTTGTAATGTACATCGATCGCTATAATACGTGAGTATTCCATTTGAGCCACTAGTTCGCTTCATTAGCAAACCAGATTTACACTTAAATCAATGGGGCGTCTTTGACGGTGAAATGTCAAAAGCATTGAATTTCTTGAGCACTTTCTCCACATAGTGGGATTGTGACAAGATAATTCCATCATGAGTTCTCACGATTTTTATCCCCAGGATTACATCGCCAGTTCCCATATCATTCATGTCAAAGTTTCTCTTTAACATTCTTTTTTCGTGTCCATGATAGAATCATGACTACGCCCATGATTAACAAATCGTCTCACGTATAGACAAACTATGACAAATGCTTCCGATGTCCTTTGACATATACGCATTTATCACATTCGTTGATTTTATACCCGTTTGACAACATCGTGTTATCAAACTTAAGATGCCATTGTTTTGGAGCTTGTTTGATCCATACAAGGATCTTATCAACTTGCACACCTTCTTTTCTTGACCGGGTGCAACAAACCCTTCAGGTTGTTCCATATAGATTTCAACATCTATCTGTCCATTCGTAAACACCGCTTTGACATTCATTCGATGAATCTCTAGATTGTGCAAAGCAACAATCGCGAGAAGCACCGAATAGATGCAATTTTCATTCGGAGAATAAGTGTCAAAGAAGTCATACCCTTCTTTTTGTTTAAAGCCTTTGGCTACAAGTCGTGCTTTATACTTATCAATAGTTCCATCCGCTTTATACTTCTTTTTAGGATCCACTTACATCCTAAAGGCTTATGACCAGCAGGGAGATCAACCAACTCCCACGTATGGTTTTGCAGAATGGACTCGATTTCACTATTGATTGCTTCTTGCCAGAGCAGAGCATCTGGACTACCCAGAGCCTCCTAATCGAGTTCGGCTCACCATCTAACCTCAATGTTACAAAGTCAGGTCCAAAGGACTTAACCACCTTTGGCCTCTTACTCCGTCTTAGTTCTTCACCACTCGGTGTTGAACTAACTGTTCTGTCAAATGTGATAGCGGATGTCGTTCGGATGTTATAACATCCGGCGAAGACTTCAAAGAACATCTGCAAAGAATATCTGCGGTTGTTCCGGATGTGATAACACCGAAGCCACATCTCCAAAGAACATCTCGAATACGATCTTTTCTTTATACTTCCATTTATCCTTTCTTTACAAGGATAAATATTCTCAAAGAATATAGCATTCCTTAACTCAATTATGGTACCAACTGTCATTTCTGGATTTTCTGACTTATGTACCATAAAACAATATGCACTGCTGTTAAGTGCATAACCAATAAAAAACACAATCGACCGTTTTAGGACCGATTTTAACTTGCTTTGGTTCAGGTATTGCAACCTTAGCCAAATACCCCCACACTTTAAGGTATTTATAAGAAGTCTTACGATTTTTCCACAATTCGTAAGGAGTCTTATCTTTCCCTTTAAGTGGGATTTTATTCAATATGTGGTTCGCCGTTAACACAGCTTTCCCCCACATATTCTGTGTATTTTTCAACTCCGGATTACCCCAGAACATACACCGTTCATGGTCTTTTCATTAGCATTAGAATGCTTTCCGTTGTTCTATTACTATTAGAACCTTGTTCCAACAATATCGTTAGAACCTCATTCAAACAAATTTGAGAACCTTGTTCCGACAAATTCTCAAAACCATTTTACCGAGAGTGTGACCTTAGATGTGGCCACATCTTCGGCAACATTTCAGACCGCACTTGGTTCTCGGCGCGCTTCGGTGTTACACCACCCTTGGCATCACCTCAAACTATACTTGGTAATCGTGTGTTTGCCTCCGATGTAACAACATTTTTGGCAACACCTTCTCGCAATTGTGGTTCAACGCCCGCCTTAGATGTTACCACATCTCGATTACATTTTTTCGTCACATCTAAATCGCAGAATCGTAGCTCGAAAGCCAAGATTGTGATGAGAAAGTGTGGTCATACCCCACAATTCCGGATCCGTTAGAATTCTTAAAAAATATTCCAACACACTTTTCTTAAGTCTCTACAAGACTTTCATGGATTTAGCTTTAGGCCCTCGATTGCTTTCTTCGATTTCCAATCGAACAATCGTGAACCACTAATCCAAATTCCTTCCACTTATGCATTTAGGAATTCATGAAAATTTTCCAACCTGGTAACAACATCTTAACGATGTAAACCATTTGGAATTTTTCATTTAAACAACATCCCTTCAGCACGAATATCATGCGGGATCAGTTGAAACTTTTACACTAGTTTCAACACATTTTTTTGGATTCTTGGAATCATCCATTTCTCAATCCAAAAAAAACTAGAAATAACGAACCACTTGGAAATCACATCCTCATTTCGTATTTCTTTTCAAAATATGAACCTTTTGGAAAACATCCTCAGTTCATATCAACCACACAATACATACAGTAAAATGTACAACTAAGTTTTTTAAAGACAAAGTTACGACATAGGATATCACCATCCTAGCCCCATGCTTCAAACGCAACGCATTTTTAGCAACAACTACAATTCCAGCAACCACTGGAAGGTCTTCTGTCAGATTCATCTCCAAGCTAAGGTTTTGTTTCTCCTTTCCATCGTGAAGGTACGTTATTTGTCTTGCGATTGTTGGAAATAATACAACAATTGTTACAACGGGAAAAGCCTTCAACATTGGTCTTACAAAAATAGAAGCAAAAATTACAACTTGAAGCAAAATCTAACTATTACAAGTCTTGAATGGACTCCAACTCCATGAGCATGAATCGACAAAACTTGAAAGACAAAAGCCGAGTCGAGTAGAACTCTATCCTCAAGACAAATACGCCCGGCTAGTGCTAACGGTTTGACGTAATGTCCCCAAAGATAAAACGGCTTTACCTCCTTTTGTGCAGAAGAGCACTCGTCACAAAGGCACCTTTCGAACTAGGAGGAGCGAGCGGCTTGCTTGACTCGGAAAATGCATAAAAGGAAGATGCGGCAATGAGAGATGTGACGGTGATGTGATGACATTCGGGATAACATCCTCGGGCCAGAATAACTTTCTGCAGAATATTTTCTAACTCTCTCTCTTTCTCCCTATTTCCCATGATTTCCTTCCATCTCATCTCTACGAATCTGAATGCAAGCTAAGCATATAAAGGCTGCAATTCCCAACACATGGAGGAGATTTAATGATAGAAAATGGGCAATTAACCAAATGTAACTTCCAAGAGTTACAAATCACATTATGACCACTATCTTGGGAGTTACAAACTCCAAGAGACTTACATGAACCTGGACACCTCCAATGTCCAGATACATCAGGCCCACCACTCACTTGAATTTGGGTCAAGCCCATTTTCGAGTGACAAACTAACGGAACCTGGACCCGAGCTTAAAGAGTCGGGCCGGCCCATGGCCTATTGTGATCATCCACTTGTGTTATAGTATATCCAACCAATAACACCTTCTAGTATTTTTATACTAGGATAAACTATGCCCATTCGCGTGGCCAACTTCGTGTATTAATTTCTCACTCATTACCCAAAAATTGGTTTTGAGAAATACAAAATACTACGAACATCTACTCGAAAGGTAGATTAACAATTCACAATTTAATTCCTCCAAAATTAAATTCTTAGCCACCGAAAATTTGGTCAAAGTCGGGACGACACCCACTTTATCAAAACCAAATTTCCAACACCTTTAGTTTTCAGCTTTACATTATTTTCAGTCCGTACTTGATAGTACTTAGCCCTTTGGTCAAATCTTCTGATGGTTTGTTGTTCTCTTATAAGAATTTGATATATATGAGAGCAAGTTGTTCCCTATCTGGTGAACAAGATATGAGAGCAAGTTGTTCCCCTATATGAGATTCTAGAGTAATTTAGTTCTGTGTTTTTTCCCACACACTTGTCGTGTTAGGCTTTAAAACTATCGTTTGCCTGTGTTAGTTGTTCCCTATCTGGTGAACAAGAGGTCAGAGGTCCTTTAGTTTTTTTAGTCTTTACAAATAAAATTTTGTAGTATACACTATAGACTAAAGCATCAAGACAATCTTGAAGGCTGTTTTGAAACTGCCCTTTCTGTAGCTATAGCTAAATGAGTGTATAAAAAATTATATTTTCTGAAACACCTTAACTTGTATTTCTAAGAGATGAGTATGCTTATATTCAATTGTTATGTGTATAATTTAAAACCGAATTAATTCAGATTTTTAGTAATAGGATGGCTTTAATTCTGATTTGAAGTATTAATTTCCTCAATATGTTCTTATCCGCTGCAGAACGGAACTCATTTTATCTAATACAAGATCTGATGCTAATAATCAAGTAAGAAGCTAATGTTTTACATCTAAACAATAAACTGTCCTGAATAGTTAGTTTTATTATTTTTCTGAATTACAGGGGAACTACAGTAATCAAACACTAAAGAATGTTTCATCAACTGACAATGGTGAAATAACCGCATCAGCCACCACATTGTTGCTGCCGGCGATCCATCCCCTATTGGCAAGCCTCTCTTATTCTATATCGTAAAAACTCAATAATTACTTAATTACATGACTGTATTTAAGCCACCTCTTGTCAATTTCGTGGATGATTGTGAACTTTGGGGTACCTTTGGGTTAATTTGAAGTGTTTATAATGATGATGAAAATTGAAATTGTGAATAGGTTATATGTGAAAAATGTAATGTGAAGGGGAACAAGAATTCAGAGGTGGTTTTTTCCTGTGTTGTGTTTTGTTAACAAATTACAGTGACTTTTTTTTACCGATCCTTTTCAATTAATAAATAAGGAGGCATTGCGGTGGTCAATGAGTTGATTCGCTTGCTAGAGTTGAATGTGTGTCACAAAGTTTTTCACGAATAGTAAAACGAAGGCGAATATCCGGTATGGTTTCTGTAACACCCCATTTTCATGTTTTTCAAAATAGAATACGATTTATAAATTGAAAGTGCGATTTGATATGAAAAGTGCTTTATGAGTATTCTAAAAGAATTTTTATCAACCAAATAATAATATTAAAAAAAATTAAATGATATTTCCAAAAATATATTATTCCATAAAATAATTTTAGCTTCAAAAAGAAATAGTCTAACAAAGAAAATAGTAATTAGAATTGATTATTCTAAAATTTTACTTCGGGTCACCGCCACCACTTGTCTAGCCAACTCCATCATCCATCTGAAATAGAAATATATTTGGGGTGAGCATTCAACGGCTCAGTAGGGGCGAATTTGTCCAAGCTAAATACACAATACACATTACAAAATAACATGCTCAACATTTAAAATGTAATCAGCTATGGCATTGAAACATGGCTCAGATCAGGGGTTTCACAGGAGGGAATTTTTATGCCCTTGACCTATGGCCCCACACGACTATAGACATTTAAAATATGGCTCGATCACGGATTTCACCGGAGGAACTTTTATACCCAGGACCTCTGTATGGTCCCACGCGACTATATACACGTAGCATGTAAAAGCAATATTATCAAGCAACATATAAAAGATTTAACGTGGACAAATAAAAGCGAGAAAAACCCTACCTCGAAAAGTAGCGTAGAGAAGAGTGTGTTGAAGAGTGAAAATTTCTATCCTGAAAATTCTTGTTGCCTACAAATTAAATTTAAACTAGTATCAAATTTTTTTATATGTATATTATGTATATATATATATATATATAAATTTGATATAATATAATTAATTGGGTAAAAAGTTGACTTGCTAGATAAAATATAGAGATCCTAAAAATAAATTTATATTTCCCCTTTTCTTTTCCTTTCTTCTTTTCTTTTCTTTTTCTCCCATTTTTATTCTCTTTCCTGCAAACCCATTTCCAAAAGAAAATATCTCTCTCTACCCATACCCCCTACCCCAACGCCCCTACCCCTACTTTCTTCCCCATTCCCTTTTTCCCGTAAACCACCCTTTCCTTTTACCATTTCCCAATACCAACATCATTTCTTTCTCTTTTATTTTTTTCTTTTTCTTTTTCTTAACCCATTTGCTATTTCTCATTTTCCCATTCCCAATCCCAATCCCCCTAACCACACGCCCCCCCCACCATTTCTCATCTTCTTCTTTTTCAGTAACCCCTTATCTTCCCATCTCTCTCTATCCTTTTTTTTTTTCTTTCTAAATCTTTTCTTCCATCCACACACACCACACAGTGGCAGCGGGCTGGCGGTGCGGCGGCGGCGCGACGGTGTGGGCAACGACATCGACAATATTTGTGAAGGAGTGAACCGAGGCCTGCCTTTTCTTCTCTTTCTCTATCTATTTTTCTTTTTCTTCTTCTTTTTTTTTTTTTTTTTTTTGCTGATTGGATGGTGGTGGTGGTAGTGAGGGTGATTGTGATGAGTGTTTGCAGTGAAATGAAAAGGGATAAGAAGTTATGTCTTATCTTTGTAGCTCGGTAAAATGGTTGTATTTTAGAATGATATTAACTGGTGTTTTTGTACTGTAGGATTGATGTTCTAAATTAGGTAAAGATAATATTTAGGAATTTTTTTTTAACGATAATTACAGCTGAATATCAGTACACATTTTAGCAAAAATTTCGTCTGAAATTTTTATGGTAATAGAGCTTAAATTGCTCAATGTACCTGGACTGGGTTTTGGTATAAATTTGTAGGATGTTAAACTGATGACTAAAAGAATGGAAGGTATCATCAATTGCTAATTAATTTTATAATAAAATTGATTAGCTGAAATTAGTTAAAATTAAAATTAAAATTTAAAATATTGACTTTTATTAATTGAAGATTATTAGGATAATTGGTATCTTTTTGGTGTTACCTTATTTGAATAGGGATTATAGGTTTGGGCTTGGTAATAGGCTTAAGGTTATTTTTAATGGGTCAAGATGTAAAATAAAGTCTATGAAATTAATTTGTTAAGCCCAAATGTAATATAATTTTCAGAAATTCCCAAATTTTGAAATCCCTAATTATCAAATAATCATGCCCTAATTTCTATTTTTCCCCAAATTTTTCGGATATTACATCTTACTCCGCTAAAAAAATAATTTCGTTCTCGAAATTCGAATACTTACCATTTAAGAAAATTAGTCTTAGAAATTTCGAACATCTTCCTTTCTATCCGCGTAAGATTTTTGTATGCTTTGCTACTTTCATTCTATCCCAAACCTTTTCTATTTCCTCCATTGTTAGCTCAACCAATTCTGGTCCTAAAATTTTCTTCTCATGCATTCACTATAAATAAGGGTGATCTACACTTTATTCGTATAATGCTTGTCATTTTAATGGTTGTTTGATAAGTATTATTATTGCAAACCCCTACTAACGGTAAAATTGACTCATAACTTTCACCTGAGTCAAGCATTGATGCTCATAATATGTCTTCTAAAGTTTGAATCATTTTCTTTTTACTGCCATATGTCTGATGGTGATAAATTGTACTAAATCTTAACTTCGTTCCTTAGGTTGATTCATGAGACTTTTCTAAGATTTCATAGTAAAATGTGTGTCTATGTTCGATACTATCGCCCCAAAGGGTCCTGTGTAACCTTACAATTTCTTTAATATAAATCTTTGCGTATTAGTCCCTTTTTTTTTTTGGCATCCTTTTAATCGGAAAAATGTGTTGACTAGTCACTCACCCACTATAACCCACACAATATTATTCTTTTTTGACCGATAGTGGCAACTCGAGAACGATCTATTGTTATATATTCTCATTTTAGTTATAGGATCTTAAGTGGCCTTAGTAGAGTCGACGACCATTGGTGTTCGACTTTGGTTTGTTAACACATCAAATACCTTGCTATAAATGATCCGTTGTCTGTTTTCATGCTTCTCCATCCGAAGACATCTTTCAAATCTCGATATATCTTTGTACCTCAAGGGTGAGCGGTGTATGTGCAATATACTTATTTAGATATCTTAAATTAAGTTTTGTTCTTTATCCTTAGGTATACCCAAGCTTTCTTCGTAGATAAATGCACAATTAGTAGCTATAGCAAATCCTTTGATGTCTTTGGTCCAGAGCATGGTTTCTCATATTTGTATAATTACTTATTTGTCATTGGTATCTCTCTAATTCTGTCTCTAATTACAGGCCGCACAATCATTGTTGCAATAATCGAATATTCTTATCCACTACCACTAGAATGTGCTATGACCTCGATTCTTAAGTTAGCAAACTCATTCATCAAGTGTTCCTATTTTATAGGTAGACTAGCCGACTTTTTTAAGTTATTGGAAACTTCATCACATTTCTCCATCTATTGAGACTTCCATATTTTTTAAGTCAATATAGTCACTCGTGTTGAACTCTTTGAAAAACTTTTTATAAACCTTTTGTAATATCTAAAGAGACCCATAAAACTGCAAACTTAATTCACAATCGTAGGTGCATGTCATTCATTAACAACTTCAACTTTAATCAGGTCAACTTGTATTTCTCATATAGTAATATCATGATCAAGAAATACTATATAGTCTAACAATAAATTAAACTTGTTGAACTTCAGTTGATGATATCCAGACCTAAAATATGTCTTAGAGAAGACACTAGCTCCTTTATGTAATTAAATAAATCCTTTCTTCTAAGTATTGGATACTTGTTTTATAATTAAATAAATTATCCACGTAACCAATATAGACCCTATAGGCTCATATTCCATCTTAACAAACGTAATTGACTCTCCTCAAAGTGATACTCCCGGTCAGATAAGTCAGGCAACCAATAAATCTTGTAATTGCACGTTGAATTCTTGTAATTCCTTAACGCCATCCTATAAGGTGAGTTTGACCGATAATAGTCCAAGTAAAAGTCAATGATGAGATTCTATTTGTCTATCAGGTGGAATCCCAAATATATTTTTAAAAATATTTTACATAGTCTCGAATAACTAGCATATTGATCATTATAAAATCAAAATATTGAAACCTACTATACTAACCAAATACCTACGATAATTTCTTTCTTAAACTTTTTTTTTATTTTTTTTCCTAACACAATTCGAGGTACAAGATTAGCCTTTATTCCATAGAAAATAAACTCATCTTCTCAGTATGCATTGAAATACTATCTCCTTGTATGGCACTTTATACCTTCTCGGTTTTTCCTAAGCTTGTCCATGACTAAGATACCATAAAAAATCGATCATTCATACAAATTAATTTCTAAATCCGTCTACAAACTTTCAGTTTCATGACTTTAGACATCCAAACAATAATTATTGTCTTTCCAAATGATATCATAACCATCTCAATCATACCATTAACTCTTAGGAGAAAGATCATAGCGTAAATCATGAAGATTCAACTTGAAAAATCAGTAAAGTCCTTTTAAATCTGTTGCTACCAATATACTCATAGTCAATGCTAACATTCTAGATCGCCTATAAATTCTTAACGAACCTCATGTATTCTATCGCAATGGTCCTCTATAGTTTGTATTGTTCTTTCTATTTGTCTATGTATTCATTAATATCTCGCCTTAGTCTAATGCCTACATTCTATCGTATGTGTTATGCATCCATGAAATTTAAGTTAAATCATTTTCTTTATCCGCAATAGGAATCACATAGTTTTGTCAGTAGTAGTAGCAATGGCAATAGCATGAGAAGTAGCAATAGAACTTTTGAAAATTTAAGTTCGTGCCTTGGCTTTTGGAGTTGGCGTAGCATAGCAGTGGTAAGTAACCCGTTTCTATGTATTATTCCCATTTGTTTTTTGAACAAATATTTTTAAATTTTTATTTATTACAACATAAAAGAAAAGAACTCTTTTTTTTTTTTGCAACGAGTCTACAGAAACGTCGACCCGCTCTGATACCACTTATGTAACACCCCATTTTCATGTTTTTCAAAATAGAATACGATTTATAAATTGAAAGTGCGATTTGATATGAAAAGTGTTTTATGAGTATTCTAAAAGAATTTTTATCAACCAAATAATAATATTAAAAAACATTAAATGATATTTCCGAAAATATATTATTCCATAAAATAATTTTAGCTTCAAAAAGAAATAGTCTAACAAAGAAAATAGTAATTAGAATTGATTATTCTAAAATTTTACTTCGGGTCACCGCCACCACTTGTCTAGCCAACTCCATCATCCATCTGAAATAGAAATATATTTGGGGTGAGCATTCAACGGCTCAGTAGGGGCGAATTTGTCCAAGCTAAATACACAATACACATTACAAAATAACATGCTCAACATTTAAAATGTAATCAGTAGCTATGGCATTGAAACATGGCTCGCAGACCGGGGTTTCAGGAGGAGGAACTTTTATGCCCCGGACCTCTGTATGGCCCCACACAACTATAGACATTTAAAATATGGCTCGACCGCCGGATTTCACCAGAGGGAACTTTTATACCCGGACCTCTGTATGGTCCCACGCGACTATATACACGTAGCATGTAAAAGCAATATTATCAAGAACATATAAAGAAAGATTTAACATGGACAAATAAAAGCGGAAAAACCCCTACCTCGCCGAAAAGTAGCGTAGAGAAGAGTGTGTTGAAGAGTGGAAATTTCTATGCCTGAAAATTCTTGTTGCCTACAAATTAAATTTAAACTAGTATCAAATTTTTTTATATGTATATTATGTATATATATATATATATATATATATAAATTTGATATAATATAATTAATTGGGTAAAAAGTTGACTTGCTAGATAAAATATAGAGATCCTAAAAATAAATTTATATTTCCCCTTTTCTTTTCCTTTCTTCTTTTCTTTTCTTTTTCTCCCATTTTTATTCTCTTTCCTGTAAACCCATTTCCAAAAGAAAATATCTCTCTCTACCCATACCCCCTACCCCAACGCCCCCTATCCCCTACTTTCTTCCCCATTCCCTTTTTCCCGTAAACCACCCTTTCCCTTTTACCATTTCCCAATACCAACATCATTTCTTCTCTCTTTATTTTTTTCTTTTTCTTTTTCTTAACCCATTTGCTATTTCTCATTTTCCCATTCCCAATCCCAATCCCCCTAACCACACGCCCCCCCACCATTTCTCATCTTCTTCTTTTTCAGTAACCCCTTATCTTCCCATCTCTCTCTATCCTTTTTTTCTTTCTAAATCTTTTCTTCCATCCACACACACCACACAGTGGCAGCGGGCTGGCGGTGCGGCGGCGGCGCGACTGTGTGGGCAACGACATCGACAATATTTGTGAAGGAGTGAACCGATGCCTGCCTTTTCTTCTCTTTCTCTATCTATTTTTCTTTTTCTTCTTTTTTTTTTTTTTGCTGATTGGATGGTGGTGGTGGTAGTGAGGGTGATTGTGATGAGTGTTTGCAGTGAAATGAAAAGGGATAAGAAGTTATGTCTTATCTTTGTAGCTCGGTAAAATGGTTGTATTTTAGAATGATATTAACTGGTGTTTTTGTACTGTAGGATTGATGTTCTAAATTAGGTAAAGATAATATTTAGGAATTTTTTTTTAACGATAATTACAGCTGAATATCAGTACACATTTTAGCAAAAATTTCGTCTGAAATTTTTATGGTAATAGAGCTTAAATTGCTCAATGTACCTGGACTGGGTTTTGGTATAAATTTGTAGGATGTTAAACTGATGACTAAAAGAATGGAAGGTATCATCAATTGCTAATTAATTTTATAATAAAATTGATTAGCTGAAATTAGTTAAAATTAAAATTAAAATTTAAAATATTAACTTTTATTAATTGAAGATTATTAGGATAATTGGTATCTTTTTGGTGTTACCTTATTTGAATAGGGATTATAGGTTTGGGCTTGGTAATAGGCTTAAGGTTATTTTTAATGGGTCAAGATGTAAAATAAAGTCTATGAAATTAATTTGTTAAGCCCAAATGTAATATAATTTTCAGAAATTCCCAAATTTTGAAATCCCTAGTTATCAAATAATCATGCCCTAATTTCTATTTTTTCCCAAATTTTTCGGATATTACAGTTTCAACTCTCAATAAACTCCAATTCTTAATTATATTTTTTCCATTTTTCTTATTTTTTTGGTCAGAAATATTGACAAGAATGAGTGAACTTCATTTACACACTTCCCCAATTTGGTGTTCCAAAAGGCTTGAGGTATGTACTACAGTTCATTTGAACAAGAAATACAAGTTTTACATATTCCAATGTTTCTTGGCCTGTAAACATAGTCATTCTATAGGAGACCTCTGTTTTTATTTTGCATTTATTGATGATTTTTCACAGATTATAGCCCTGAAATGGATCCCAATAGGACTAGTTCATTGAGATGAGTCATTATCGACCAGTTTCTAATATTGGTAATATAGCCGATATTCTCATTGTGAGATGTTCTGTAGTTATTTGTGATCTCTGGACAACAATATGTGTAGTTTTTTAAGTGGTGATATAGGAGTGTGTAAGTAGTATACTGATGTAGTTTTTATGTGGTGAGTTGTTCTTTTATGGAGTTTTTAGTTTTCTCCATCTTTAGGGAAGATTGGTGTTGCTTTCTATGAATTTGAATTATTTGTTATGTAACATTTAATTTACTATTTTCTAATTTTTTTTTATATAGGATGTCGATCAGCGTATTCGGCTAGAGGTTTGACGGGTAGGTATTCTCTTTTGTGCATCGTTCTATCCGTGTTTAAAACTTATGTTCCGCTGATTTTATGTGGTTTCTGTGGTTGTAGAGGTTATTATGGTTTTAGGGAAAATGACCTCCTTACAGTTATTTGTGAACCATATACATGGAACACCTATCTTTTTTGCTTCCATAGTCTATCAAAGTTACAATCCACTGGTGATAAAAATAAAAATTTCCCGCAAATTGTGACTGTCTTGCTCAAATGGTGTTGTTCCAGGACAATCCTTAGAAGACAAGTAACTAGAGATAAAGATGGATATAAGAACCTTTAGAAAATTTCAGTGTTACACGATTAGACATTATAATGAATATAAGAACCTTTAGAAGTTGGCTAGTTTTAGTGTTTTTTTTTTAATTTCTGCAGCTCATAAATCAGATGGTATTTAGTTATACTTTGAAGATTAAAGGTGTGCTGCAAGTCGTATTTTACGCAGTATCTGTTTTATCTGGCGCAAGTGCATTACATCCTGGATTCTCAATCTATTCACAGGGTGTGTATATTTGGTTCAAACTAGTGCAGTTTGGAACATAATGAACTATTTCAACTATTCGTCTTGTTGTGCTTGATCCTTGTGATAATTCTTGCCTTGCTGCAATCATAAAAACATGTCAATTCTGGTATTTTCAATCATTTTGATATTTCAGGTGTTAATTTTTTCTTACTTTCAACATCGTGCGAAGAAGGTAAATTTAAAAAATATATTGTTTCATAAATGTTGTTTTAACAGCATACTATAGGATTTCTTTTGTTACATTCATATAACCCTCGGTGATCTGCATAGGTTGTTGTGCACATTTGACCAGAATGTTCGGAAATAAAGTTGCTACAAACAACTCAAATGTAATTTAGCATCACAACTGATCAAATGTGGTACAGGTAAGGCCTACAGGGATTGGTCGATGACTCCAAAAATCGTGTATTAGATTAAAGTTTTTGTTAGGAACTTAATGAAATTACCTTCTGATTTTCTCGAAATGTTATATATCTTGCACGGTGTAAAATGCTTCTATGAAAGACGAGTGCATCTGGTTTTTGTTTTTCCTCTCTGTTTCTTCCTTTTAGTTTTCCAGATTACATGAGAAGTAATTTCTAGAAATCATTGTCAGTACAATTTGTAGTACAATCGGTATAACTTCCTAGTGCAATTGTTGGACAGGCCATGATGATGATGTATACTTAGATGATTATGATAGACTATGACTCATCTTTTTGTAATACAATGTATTGTTTATTTTTTTTTTTATTTGCGGATAATATTATATTTGTGGTTATAATGTGTTTGGTAAATAGAAATACATGTTATATCGTTAGACATGTTTATAACATATTTCAAATAATAAAATAAAAACGTAAAATCCAGGAAATTGAGAATAAAAAAAATTAGAGTATTTGCAACGACTTTGTTGTTGCAAATGTAAATAAGTAAAATAAAAAAATTTGGAGTATTTGCAACGACATTGAAGTCGTTGCAAAACATTGTTTTTGCATCGTAATATTTAGCTCGATATTTTTGCCACGGCGACCCGTCTCAAAAAATATATTAGCAACGACTTCCCATTTTTTGGGACGACTTTTTGTCGTTGCAAAAACCTCTCTTTTTGGTAGTGTGAGAGTTGGAACGAGCACAAGTAGCTGCTCTTGTCGCACGTGCTGGACAACGTAAGCCTAAGAAAGGCAAATGTTTGGAACAAGCATAGTGCTGGACAAAGTAGTGCACAAAGTTAGAACTTGGCTCCCCAAGGTGACAAAGCTATGAAGCGTCATTGAGGAAAGAGGGGTGGAAAGAAGAAGGACAGATGCTTTAATTGTGGCAAGTTGGGTCACTTCGCTCGTGATTGCACTGAGCCGAATAAGGTAGAACCTATTAGTCCAAGTGGTTACGATAATCTAGAAGGGGGGTGAATAGATTTTGCCGATTTTTCGCAGTTAGCCCTCTTTTTCGAATGATCAATCAAATACAAGAATAAAGGTACGGAAAATTAAACAACACGCCTTGATTTATAGAGGTTCAACCCACCTAGGGCCTAGTCCTCTACCACCCCAGTATCTCCGGGATGGATTTCAAAAAGAAAAAAGATTTTATTAATTACCACAATTAATACAACATCACCTTACAACACCTCTTTGGAGATTACCACAATCTCCTCAAGATTACCACAATCTTCTACATGGCACCTGTGAAGATTACCACAATCTTCAACCTTGAAGAATACCAAATTCTTCAACACCTTAAAGAGCACCAAACTCTTCAATAAGAAGATTACCACATTCTTTTGCACCTAACACCTAGATCACCCAAGTGTGTTCTTACCACAAGAACACTCACAAGGATATCTTCGTTGAATGATGAACCCAAAAATTCAAGATTACAACTCGATAATAAATAATACAATTTTGAGTGCAAGTGTAATCAACAATTAAGCCTAGACCTCAAGATGTGAAAGTGAAATACTTAGGCTATAAATACAACAAGAGTGTTGAATATGAAAGCTTAGAAATTTGCGATTTCTTGTTGTGTATTTGCTTGTGTTGTGCGTATATTGTATCTTCAAATCATCCTCTATTTATAGGAGAGTCTTCACAAACATAGCTCCTTCCTTCTTCACTTTTGTCTACAAAAAGAGGATCACAAGATGTAGAAATATTGTACGAAAAATGAAAAGCAAATTTCGATAAGATGTCCAATCAGTACAAATTTTTTTGTCAAAAGATTTACAAATGCGAAATGACGGCCGCCATGTATAAAATTTCGAACGTTAAATGAAATTAGTGCGATCCGACACGGGTTGCGGGGCGACGGTCAGTGGGGTCCCGGTCGCCCCTAGGTCCGACCAGGTCGGCCCTACTTGGGACCGTCGCCCTCCTCTCTTTTTTTTTTGCTGCACTGCTTTCTGTTTCATTTTTCGTGCTTTTTCGGGACGGGTCGACCATTTGCTCGACCGATCGACCTCCAAATTGAAATGTTGTCCGACTTTTGTCAAAAATAAACTTCAAAAAATACTCCAAGAAATTAGGTAAAAACATTTTAAATCAATTGGGAGTTTTTGGACAAGATTTATAAACATTGTTTTGGTATAAAAACTCATTTAAACAAAATCATCAAAATCTTGATAAAAACATTTATCTAACAATCTCCCCCTTTTTGATGATTACAAACCAAAATAATTTTAGGAGATCGATTTTAAAAACAAAACACATTTTCCGGTCTAAAACATCAATCCATAACAAGCAACATTTGTCATAAGTACAAACACTAGGATAGGAGCAAATATATTTCAAAAATATTTTTGCACAAGCTCCCCCTATCAATATGCACATCAAGAACAAGTATAAGAGCAACCAACTAAAAGCTAAAAGCTTAGCTTTTACAAAATATACTTGAATTTCATGATCTTAAAAGCTCCCCCTGTCACAAAGACATCATTAGTTAAGTATAAAAGTTCATAATACATCAAATGTATTATTCACAGCTTTTGGCTTTTAAGAACCCTAGCTTATAGCTTTTCTTGCGAGCTTATTTTCGCTTCTTTGAGCATATGAGCGTTTTTCCTGTTTGTCCCCCTTTAGAATAATCAAAAATAATGTTAGCACGATAAAAACATCATACAATCATATCAAAGTGCGCAATTTAATAGATTTATCATTTGATTTGCAAAAGCTTAAATTCCAAGTACAATGAAGCTTAAATTCCAAATAAAAGGGAAAATTTGCTCATTTGATTTGCAAAAGCTCATTTGATTGATAAAACATGACCTCTATAAACTTATAAGACTTTTCAAATCAAGAGAATCATGTAGGTGATGAATTTTTCATAGAAACATTTTGTCGAACACTTGGTGTGCGTTGAATAAAACAAGAGATATATAACGCATTTGTATTCCATTTAAGCCAAAACAATTCATCACCAAATGTAATATAATAACATTCATCCATCAACAATCATCATATACAACATACTGATACACAACTTTCATCAAAATAGCAAGTTACAAGCACATTCTCAAGGGTTCAACCCAATTATGATTAAAAGGAGAAATTCTTACCAATTGATCGGAGAAGTCGGATGATATGGATGAAATAGAGGTTATATAAACTCAAAAATATAGATTTTATAAAAAGAAAACCATTTTGAGTGAATTTTGTGTGAAAAATACGAAGGGGTTCGATTTTGGAAGAAAATGATCAAAAATACGAATAGAAGGACAAAACCAATTTTATCCCTGAAATCAACTAGGGCGACCGGTCGACGGGTAGGGCGACCGGTGCCTGCAATTGGTCGACTGGTCGACCTCTCTGTCGACAGGTGCCTGAACACCAGTTCTGTTTCTAACCGAATTTTGCACCAAAAATCCGATTTTTCACCCCTAAGTTTTAAAAATATGAAAATTCCAAACATATACCTCATTCGATATACATTATGCCTAAAAAAGCTCGAAATGAGGTAAAAGACTCGGCGGTTAACAATTAAAAACAAATGTCCGCGAGTTATCTTTGAGATGGAATTAAACACATCTCAAATTTTTGTTTAAGAAGTACAATCCCTTAAAAAATATTGAATCTCAATATATTTTGTTTGGTTATGAATGACCATTTGTTGAGAAACTATTTTCACCGAACTTGTTATCCCGAAAAATATTTAACGTTTTAAAATTTTGGATAAAACAAGCCATAAGAAGAAGTGCCTTTCAAATATTTGAAAATTTCTTTTAACGACACTTTAATGAGATTCGTTGGGATAGTTTTGAAATCGAGCATATAGGCATAAAGCATGAAGAATTTCGAGTCTTAAAGAATAATGAAAGTTGATAAGCATACCTCGAATTAATTTGTCAACCAATGTGCCTTTCACAATCTTGTCACTTTATGACGTAGATGACCATGGATAAGTCTATGATCATTTGTTCCTTAAAACCAAAATATTTCCTGCAAAAACGTGACAAAATATCTTGCACAAGAGCATAGTGATATCGAATAATATACACAATATTGAACAACATAGAAGTTGAACAAGTAGCACATACTATGCTATTTAAGGAACCAACAAAAGTTTGATAAAACAAGTGCTTATTGAAAATCCATATAAGGTCTCTTTTGAAATTTGAAAATACTAGAATATAAAATTGAGACCTCATTTTTAAGAATCATTTTTATAAAGAATTTTATCAAACAATACAAAATTAAAGACATGAAAATGTGCAATAATTATAAAAGACAATGCACACTACAAGAAGAGGATAAGAGTTACCAATTTCTCCATTGCCAAGGGTTATATCTTTCCCATTGTTGATTATACCTTCTTCTCCATTGCCAAGGGTTATATCTTTCCCATTGTTGATTATACCTTCTTCTTGAAAAATAATTTTGTTGGTAATATCTCCTTGTTTGATCATATGGCGCGATCGTTTGTTGTCTTTATGACAATTTAAAAATTCTTTGATTTTTATTGCGCCGAGTACCTAACATAAAATTTTCTTGTGGTACCCTCAAGTGTTTGGGTCCTTTGGGATTAACATTGAGACTTTTAGGACTCCAATAATAATTAGAACTATTTTTAACCCGACAAGTATTAGTCGTGTGACCAATTTTACCACAATAGAAACAAGTAATAGTTCTAGAAGCATAATGACCAACATGCATATAGACTTGGTTCTTTTTCTTAACATTAATAACATTAGGCTTATAACCAAGTCCTAGTTTCAAAGATCACAACAATGAACATCAAGAATTTTGGTCATTTTATCGGTACTTAAGTTAAACTTCAACATATCATTTTTCATGCAATCAATATCCTTAACTAGAGTACTATTTTCTTCTTCAAGAATTCTAACCTTATCAAGTATAACATTATGAGCGCTAGTAAGAGATTCATAAGAAGCATGTAAACTATGCTTTTCATTATTCATGGTGTTGAATTCCTTTTTCAAATTCTTATATTTAAAAAGCAAGCTTTTGAATTCATTTTGAAGCTCATCAAAATCATTTTGCAATTCATCATAATCATCATGAAATTCATTACTAAAAGAAGTGAACGGGTTAGAGCGTGCACCTCATTGTCTTCTTCGATTCCCATTAGACCTTGCTCGCTTCTTCATCGTTGGAAGTTGTAAGGAGCTCATCCCAAGTAGATATAAAATTCGGTTGAGAGGTGGATGCTTTTGAATTACTCCTTTCATTTGCATATGCTTCATAGATGATAAGATTTCAATAAGCTCATCAAAATTTAGAGTTTCTAAATTTTGAGCTTCCATGATAGCCGTCACCTTTTCGGACCAAGAGCCGGGAAGAACATTTAAAACTTTGGTAACTTTGTCTTCTTCCTAAATGAATTTTTTGAGTGCCCACAAAGAATTTACAATGTTATCGAGCCTTTCAACCATTTTTGAAATTCCTTCACCCTCGAGCATTGTGAAATTTTCAAAATCTTTAACAAGCATTGTTTTTCTAGCTTGTTTAACTTTCTTGGTGCCTTCATAGATATTTTCTAGTTTTTCCCACACATCATGAGCGGATTGAGTACCTTAATTCGATTATACTAAAATGTGTAAGAGAGAACAATGAAGAATGTTAAGAGCTTTACCGTTTAAGGAGAATATTTTCTTGTCTTCATCATCATAATCCTTGAGGGCTTTGGGAATTTGAGTGCCATCTTCCTTTTTCTTCAATGGGATGGATACTCCGTTTATGACCGTATTCCAAATATCGAACCCACAACCTTGTAAGAAGCACTTCATTCTATCTTTCCAAAAAGCATAATTGTTGGAGTCGAAAAGAGGTGGTCTATTGAATGATGCACTGGTTGGTAGATAGCTCTCGTTCATAGCCATGGATCTTTCCTCTTTACTCGGAATGAGCTAGCCAAAGAGTTTGGCTTTGATACCACTTGTTAGTCCAAGTGGATACGATAATCTAGAGGGAGGTGAATAGATTATGCCGATTTTTCGCAGTTAGCCCTCTTTCTCGAATGATCAATCAAAGACAAGAATAAAGGTGCGGAAAATTAAACAACAGTCCTCGATTTATAGAGGTTCAACCCACCTAGGGCCTAGTCCTCTACCATCCCAGAATCTCCGGGATGGATTTCAAAAAGAAAAAAGATTTTATTAATTACCACAATTAATACAACATCACCTTACAACACCTCTTTGGAGATTACCACAATCTCCCTTGAAGATTACCACAATCTTCTATGGCACCTTGTGAAGATTACCACAATCTTCAACCTTGAAGAATACCAAATTCTTCAACACCTTAAAGAGCACCAAACTCTTCAATAAGAAGATTACCACAATCTTCTTGCACCTAACACCTAGATCACCCAAGTGTGTTCTTACCACAAGAACACTCACAAGGATATCTTGTGTTGAATGATAAACCCAAAAATTCAAGATTACAACTCGATAATGAATAATACAATTTTGAGTGCAAGTGTAATCAAGAATCAAGCCTAGACCTCAAGATGTGAAAGTGAAATACTTAGGTTATAAATACAACAAGAGTGTTGAATATGAAAGCTTAGAAATTTGCAGATTTCTTGTTGTGTATATGCTTGTGTTGTGCATATATTGTGTCTTCAAATTATCCTATATTTATAGGAGAGTCTTCACAAACATAGGCTCTTTCCTTCTTCACTTTTGTCTACAAAAAGAGGATCACAAGATGTAGAAATATTGTACAAAAATGAAAAGCAAATCTGCTGATAAGGATGTCCAACGGTACAAATTTTGTTGTCAAAAGATTACACAGCGCGACCGGTCGCCATGTATAAAATTTCGAACGTTAAATGAAACTAGTGCGATCCAGACACAAATTGTGTGGGGGGCCGAGGCCAGGTGGGTCCGTCCGGCAGGTCGGTCTACTTGGATCGGTCGCTCTCCTCTTTTTTTTTTTCGCTGCATTGCTTTCTATTTTATTTTTCGTGCTTTCAGATACGGGTCGACCATTTGCTCGACTGGTCGACCTCCAAATTGAAATGTTGTCCGACTTTTGTCAAAAATAAACTTTAAAAAATACTCCAAAAAATTAGTAAAAACATTTTAAATCAATTGGGAGTTTTTGGACAACATTATAAACATTGTTTTGGTATAAAAACTCATTTAAACAAAATCATCAAAATCTTGATAAAAACATTTATCTAACAGAACCCACTCCTAGCTCTTCTTATTCTTTTGTTTGTTCACAAGTTTTTGTTGCTAATTCTCTCCATGGTTGGATTGTAGACACAGGAGCAACAAAACATGTGACAAGGGATCGAGGGGGATTTGTAGATTATCATCGATTGCCAGCATGCAGCCACTACATTGCTATGGGAAATGGCGCACGAGAGAAAGTTCTTGGAGTTGGATCGTACCAGCTCAAGCTCAGCACTGGGCGTGAGCTACTCCTTAGTGATGTGCAATATACACCTAGCATTCGATGTAATTTACTTTCAGTTTTAGCATTTTTTGGACATGGTTTTTCTTTCTTGTTTGAACATTGTCTATTTACTTTGGCAAAGACCTTTATGGCTTAGGATTTATGAATAATGGGTTTTTCATGTTAGAAGTATCCAGTGATTGCGTTTCTTATGTTTCTTCTACTGTTAATATTATTTCTGATTATGTGAAATGGCATGCAAGATTGGGACACATAGGACAAGAAAGGATGATTAGGTTAGCTCAAGAAGGCTTGTTGGGCCACCTCGCTAAAGTTAACCTTCCTGTGTGAGAACCATGTCTGGAAGGAAAATCCTGCCGGAAGTCTTTTGGTAAGGCAAAGAGGGCTACTCATCCTCTAGAGTTAGTCCACTCGGACATATGTGGACCTATGAATGTGAGGGCACGACACGGTGCATCCTATTTTCTCACTTTCATTGATGATTATTCGCGTTATGGGTCAGTATATCTCTTGTCTCACCAGTCAGAAGCGCTTGATTGTTTTAAGAAATTCTTGAGGAGGTTGAGAACCAAAAAGAGAGGAACCTCAAAATCCTACGTACTGATAGAAGGCGAGAATATTTATCTAATCAGTTTAGACAAATGTGTGAGGAGAAAGGGATCATAAGACAATTGACGATTCCATACACTCCGCAACAAAATGGTGTCGCAGACAGAAGCAATCGCACACTTCTGGATATGGCCAGATCGATGATGGCGCAAGCGAATCTTCCTATATCATTTTAGGGAGATGCAATTTTGACTGCTGCCTACATATTAAACCGTGTGCCTTCTAAATCAGTTCCTTCGACACCTTATGAGTTATGGCATGACATAAAACCTAACTTAGAAGGTTTGCGCCCGTGGGAGTCAGCACAGTTTGTTCACAACACTTCTCATAAGCATGGGAAGCTTGGTCCAAGAGCGGTAAAACATATCTTTATAAGGTATTGCGATCACTCAAAGGGCTATGTGATGCATGGTGAACACCCTAATGGATGAATGACAGAGATAGAGTCCCGTGATGTGAATTTACTTGAGGAGGATTTTCCAACTATTGGTGAAGTCAAAGGGGACCTTGAACTATTCGAGTTGCAAGATTCTCTAGGCAGCGCACCAGTCCCTGGCGAGGGTGAGGTTTTACAACCTCATCCAGCAATTGACAGGGATGATGTATGCGACCCCAAATTCAGTGGGAGCAACCTACTAGAGAAAGACTCTAAAAATCTACAGATACGACAAAGCAAACGTAGAACAATACCCCGTCGGCGTTTTGAGATCGAAGGGGAATCGTTCATGTGTGCTTCTATGGATGTTGATAAGCCAGCTACTTATAAAGAAGTTGTGACTTCCCCAAATGCAAATGAGTGGATAGTTGCTATGGAAGAAGAGTTGAGCTCTGATCGAGAAATTCTTACCGCAAGCGTGCAGTGTCAAGTTTTAGTATAGTTTTAAAAGTAGGGTTATCGTCTCCGCAGGGATTGTTATCGAATTTTATACTAAGTATTATAACTAAAATAGCTTAATTCTATCTAGAAATCGAAAAGAGATGGATGTTTATTCAACTAAAAATAAAACTAAAATTAAACTAACAAATTGGTTCAGACAATTAATCAAACGCTTAAGATATGAATTCTAGAGGGTTGATTTTACCTAGCTATCCCCTGTGTTCTCAATCCAGTTCATTAATCAGAAGTTATTAATCTATAAGCCAATATTCCTACCGTTTATCACTTCCTCTCTCGAGTGCCAAGTGATTCTAGGTTCCAATTCTGATTTCGATATCTCTATAAAATCATAAATTAAATCCTAATATGCTCGATGAATATTCTATCACATGCTTCAAAAGATTCATAAACCTCTCGGTTCTATGAAACCCTAGGTTGTGCTAGTCTATGGCCAGACGTTCAATTACTTCTCTCGAGTGTCAAATCAAACACGCCAAACAATGTAAGCTATTGATCAGATAATTCAGATGCAATCAAATCAAATAGCACAAATAGATTAATTAACATGCGAATTTCATAAACTAAAAATCAAAACATAGGTTCAAACGTAAGTTACATCAATCCCCTAGAAAGATAGGTTTAGCTCATAATGGATCTACAAAACTCGTAAAGAAACAATTATACATCTTAAAAATTGACAAAGAAAAGCAAAGAAAGAATTGAGAAGAAAAGAGAAAGAATTCTCTCTATGTCCAGACGAGAAGGGCCTTCAATTGCCATCCTGAACCCTAGCTCTGTGTCTTTTGCCTTACGTTGTGCTCAAAATAATGTTCCACCCCTGTTGCGTACGTCCCCTTGGTGTATTTATAGGTCAAAGCCTTTGAAATCACGTCAAAATGCCCAAAACATTACACAGTCCATGTTCAGCCCGTAGTCGCGTGCTGCAGCCCTCCACCGAGCGCTGCAACACGCGCTAAGTACCTTCCCTACTGCACGCTGGCGCGCTGCGGCGCCTACTCCTGGGTGTTGTGGTGCACGCTGATCTTTGTTGCTATACATCGATCGGGTGCTGAAGCGCCCACTGAAATTGGGCTACTGTACCATTTCGACCCCCTCCCCCCCGCTACGGCGTGGGGGTTTTGGCGCTGCGGCGCTCGTCCGTGAATATTATATTTGCGCTTTTCAACTTCTAAATTGCAATCTTACCGTCCAAACACATTTTTCATCGTTCTTGATCAATTTTGGCCACCAAAATTAGTCCCGACTCACAGACGATAACCAATACATGAATTTAACTCAAACGACACTCAAATACCCGAAAACACTAGTCTAGAATACTCAATAAATTGGTATAAAACCAACTTAACAAATACCCCCAAACTTAGACGTTTGCTTGTCCTCAAGCAATTACAGACTCTAAAAATTCAATAAACATGAAGGAAACAAAAATAAAGACGACTGACTCAACAGACTAACTGTAAAACTTCACAACCAACTCATTCGCCTCAAAATTCGTCTCCCTATCAATCAAGCATGTGTTTTCACAATGTGATCATGAAGGTAGAATGTTCATGCCAACTCTATTTTCATTATCCAGATAGATTCACGCAATCAAGTGTTTTCAAGATGAACCACTTTCTAAATATAAAGATGAGATGCTTACCGGACTCCATATGCTTGTCTTTCACACTAATCTCCACTAATGTAGGCTAATGTAACACAAGGATCAATAGGACTTTCAAAGCTTGTAATGTGGTCTTAGGGTAAGGTAGGAAATATAGGATTAAGTGGGTCAAATCACCCAAACACACAATTATCACTTCGAATCATCAATTAACAACTACCCTTCACTTTTTTGACATCCCCAATGTTTATGAACCTTCAATCCCGCTGATTTTTCTCATTTTTTTCCCGAAACCCCCAAACTTATTCTTTTGCATATATGAGGTTTCATATTTTCTTTTCTCAGGTAACTTCATGCAATTAAACGCATACCATTCTCATCATACCCTCCTCAACCTTCAACATTGTTCTATACTTTGTGTGTATGAGTGATGGCTAATTAGGATTTTCACATTTACGCTCTGGGTATTAGATTGGTTGCCAATGAAACGGGTTTATAAGGCTCAAAGGGGAACACTAGGGAAAATATAATACAAAGGTAGGAATTTTAGGCTCTAGCTTGTTCAAAGATGGCCTAAATCACTTCCTTAATGTTACTTCACCTAGGATTTCGCCTCGACTAGTGATCAGACAAGTTCTAGAATCCGGTGGGATCATACAAGAAACATTCAATCGCATAAATCATCCCCGAATAAATCAACAGAGTTAAGCACGATTAAATCACAGTTCAAACACATGCTCTCTTGACCGTTCAACTCATATTCAACAAATTAACTTAGTCATGCAGTTTCACAGTTTTACAGACAACCCGACTCGACACTAGACTCTTTTTTTTTTACTCAAGACTCGACTCGATGAATAAAAATAGACGACACCCCCCAAACTTAAAACGACATTGTCCCCAATGGAGAGGTGGGAAAAAAGACTTTCCTGGTAGCTGAGGAGCGAAGGCTCCTTATCGAAGTCATGTGGTACTACTACGTGTATGAGGTGTCTCGTATAAGCTCACTATGCGCCCTAGCGCACAAGCCCATGAATTTTGTATGCCTCTGAGGTGTGGTCTTGTGCTTCCCCTTTGTCTTGGCTCGGTCCCTTTTTGGTTTCGCATCTTTGTAACCTAGCAAGGTAAACAAGAAAACAAAACTCATGGAACCAAGGAATTCGGTTAAGGGTGAGAATCGAAAATCAAAGTACATACATAATGCACCCAAGTGGAAAATGTAGTGCCATGTCAAGAAGATAAGCATAGATATGCAAGATAACACTCAACAATGTGAAACTGTCATTGGGGCATTTAATCAAATACCTCGTGTGCATGAAATTGGGAAAAGATAGTAAATGCATAACTCAATTCAATCCCAAAATTCAACACAAGCCTAAGTCAAACATGATCAACCACTCCACAATCCACAAATCAACAACAATTATCCTAGCACTACTACAATCCAATCACACAAAAATCACAAGATGGAGAAAACCATGAGGTGGGATTTGGAAGTTGCCAACTTA
This sequence comes from Rehmannia glutinosa, assembly GCA_016081115.2. Taxonomy (NCBI): domain Eukaryota; kingdom Viridiplantae; phylum Streptophyta; class Magnoliopsida; order Lamiales; family Orobanchaceae; genus Rehmannia; species Rehmannia glutinosa. Next base: position 98,708,911 of record CM071926.1, on the reverse strand, counting down.
CCAAATAGTGAGTGGAGGAGATGAAGGGGGTGTTTGTGGTGTTAGAGAGCTCCTTTGTGAAGATGGAGTGGGATAAGTGGGATTTGCACAACTAAGAGGGGTAGGGTGTGATGCAACTTACTACTCCTAAGAATGCAAAAAATTCAGAAAAAAAAAAAAACAAAACCAACTACTGAACTATATTAATACTACAAAAGCAATAAAAGGGGTTGGGTTGCCTCCCAAGAAGCGCTAAGTTTACAGTCTTCAGCCAGACTTTGTTAGTATCCTCAAGTTGGGGCTCCAATAAGCATGTTATCCATGTTTCCCTTAGAAACTTCTGTAGGTCCCAAGGGGTGTGAAGTAAGGTTTAGAAGGGGGGTTGAATAAACCTTACCAAATTTTTGATTTAGTCCCTTTAAATTAATTCAACAGAGTTGACTCAAATAGTTGTGTCCTTGATGGACAACTAAGTTGGCTTTTCACTAAGTTACCCACTTAATGATTTCGATAGTTTGTTGATAGTATAACTCATTTGCTCAAGAAAAATACTTAACTTGATCGATTGGTTTTTTTAACGTGGAAGACTTAACACCCTAGACTTATTTTAAGTTTGTTTTAACACTTGATTCTTAGCACTTGGTTATTAATCGGTTGGATTGCAAATATGATTCTAACAGCAGATATAATGTAAATATGCAGGAAAGTAAATTTGCTGAAAGTAAATGACACAAATATTTTATAGTGGTTTGAAGATAGGTTAATTCTTCTAATCATCTCTTCTCCAACTCCGGGAGGAATCCACTATGTAACAGATCAGTTTACAAAGCAGTGAAATACCGGGAGACGCCTTGATCACACAAACGGGCTTCTCTTGCGACTCAGCTTCTTCATAGGGCAGTTGTTTTGCTACTTCAGCTCGCTTCTCAAGTTCTTGGATTTGATCACGAGGCCCTCCAACAAACTTGATAATGGTTCAACCTGGAACTTTTCTACAATCCTAGCTTGGATAGTAGACCCCTTTGATTTCTTCAAATGTTTCCTCTTCAACAGATTTCAAGTTGTCTTTCCTTCGCTACTTGTGTTGGATTGATTTCCTTCGAGTTTCAGGCTTGAGGATTTGCTTGCTCGTTTATGAGAAAATTGCAGGTTAAATGCTTGAATATTGCTTGCTTATTCGTGGTTCAGGTTACCTCTTCTCAATAATTTCCTCAGCCTTTTATAGTGCACATTTGAAATTTTGCACGTTGAAGAGATAGGCTAATTTCAAATGTCAATTTTGTTCGTTGGCTTGTCTTGTTGCAATCCTTGATGTTGACATTTCCTCGTGTTAAATGTCTTCGCAGCAATTCAGGTGCCTGACACAAGGTGCAGTGTTTCCCATTGGCTTATTCCTTTTGCATATTTCTGGGACTAACACTTTAGACCTGATAGCTTTGACATATTATTATATTGAATAACATTCTTGACTCTAATCAACAGATCTAAGTCAGTTGTCTTGATTAGACTGTTGTCTTTACCACAGGTGACTTGAGTCAGCTCCATTCATTAAATAACTCAAATGTCACTTCAACTTTGAGACTTGGCTTTTTGAGTTGACTTGACTAACACTTTTCACAGTTGTTCCTCAACTGACACTCTTTCAGTCGAGTCCTTGACTTCCTTCTTGGCCATACTCAAAAACACGGCGAGTCTTCAATCCAAATCCATGATTGACTTCTTGTATTCCTTGGCATAGTGACTTGACTCGGCTTTTCTCATTTCTATCTATTACAATACAAATTACAAAAAAATGGGGTGCCAACTTCCTAGTTTAAGTTTTACATGGTATCATCAAAATCTACTTAATAAATTTTCTAACAATTTCCCCGTTTTTGATGATGCCAAAACTTAAAATCATACAAAGAAAGTAAACAGCAAGGATACATACAGACAATGCAGTAACAAAGAATGTATGCTTAAAATAGATCTTTTATTGATCATAGCATTCTTGTCCTTTACACAGCTGCTTACATTCGGTATCAAAGCAATAAAAATGTATACATGTCACAACATAGTATATCTAGGCTAAGATACATAAAGAGTGAAAATTACAGGGAAATTCACTAAGCTTATTATAGAGGACTTACGTAGATGTATTTACACAAAAATACACGAAGGGGTTTGCAGCAACACTTCAACGCCTTTGTTGCTTGCTTCCTTCCTCTTTCTTCTTCAGCTCTTCTCATGTCAGAATCAGCTTTTTTCCTCTTTCTTTCCTCTTCCTCATCAGCTTTCTGCCTTTCTTTTCTTCTTCTTCTCTTTTGTTCTTCTCATAAGATTGTTTTGCAACAGGGTCATCCCTTCGTTACCTTTCTTCCCATTCACGGGTTGCTCTGGCACTTTTTTCTGCCATCCTCTTCCTTGCTTCTTCTATTTTTCGAGCGACTTCTAAATTTGCAAGATAGTCATGGCCAACCCAATATGTGATTCCCCTTTTCTCAGTGTCCACAAAAGTGACATCTTTCGGCACTACAAGAAATTAGATAAAATATGACGACAAAATTCGTCATATAAATGTCATTTTTCGTCACGAAAGTTATTAGGTGACGAAATTTGAGCGTCATAACGATCGTCACGGTAGCCCCGTGGTAAAAGGTATACATGACACTTTTTTTAGTTCGTCACTAAATATTTAACCTTTGATGACGCTAACGACCAGTGTCATCATTTATATCATTTTTTGTGACGTCTAACTCGTCACTTCAATGATCAAACTTTTGTCACTCAAATTTTTATTTTGTCATCAAAAGGTAATATTTTAAATGACGAATGCATATTTTGTCATCCAAACATTAGATTTTGATGACGAAAATGAATATATTGCCAAAGTAATCAAATTTTAGTGATGCCTTCAGTGTCACAATTATATTAACTAATTCGTCATATATTATATAATTTGTCATAAAAGAGATGTTTTATAGTTACACAATATCGGTCGTCACTTAATGAGTATATATATAATGACAAAACACTGTGTCACAAAAAGTAATATTCAATGACACGACATTTATTGTCACCAAAAGATTCTGAAATGTGATGACATGTTTCGTCACGACAAAATTAACATTACATGACAAAGTTGATTAGTGTCACTAATTGCGTAAGATTTTGTGATGAACCGGTTCGTCATAAAAGAAGTATATGGTGACAAAATATTTCGTCACTATATAGTATTATAGGATTATATGGTGACACACAAATCATCATAAATGACCCATTTTGGGTGACAAATTTAAAATATATACGGGACGATACAAGTCGTCATAAAAGGACTATTTTTAGTGACCAATTTTATATTGTCACTAAATGGATATGTATGGTGACGTCTAAGTTCGTTGTGAAAAAAATTAGTTTCAGTTACAAAATAGATCAATGTCACCAATTGATTTTTATATGACAACATAAATAGCCATTAAATGATGCATTGGTGACTATATATCTATATATATTGATGTATTAATTTGTCATATTTTATCATTTACATTGCATAAAAATAAAATAAAATCTCATGATGAAAAAATTCATTATTGACTTTCCATATTATTAATACTTCGATTCAAAGATACATACATTTGCTTCGATCTAATATTATATTACAAATGCAATTTACAATTTAAATAAGCATGAATAATAAAAAGAACCAACATGTTTAAGTAGAACATGCTTAATTAATCAATATAAGGAAAATGCTAAAATATCCAACTTTCAAATGGAAATTATAAATCTACTTGAAAAATATTCGAAAACGAAACATTAGGCATCTAAACCCAAACAATACTCATAAATATAAACCATATGTCCTCAGAAATCTTATTTTGACGCTTAGATATTATTCCCACTGGCAACCATAAATGCCATAAGTTTGTCGATAGATGCACCTTGTTGACCCAATTGCTCTTTCAAATCACTCACTTGGTCCTTTAGTCCACTTACTTAAGATTTCAATCTTGTAGTTTTTCTTGCATTTTCAAGTTCCTTTTGAAGTTGTTGGGTAGTTGAATCAAAGGATGTGGTGCGTCTACTTGGAGGCTTTGGGTCATAGCCAAAGACCTTTTATATAGCGGATCCATGGCCAAGCACCTCAAGAACTATTTCTTCAGCACTCTTCTCAATTTCTTGCTCTATATATTTTTCTTGCTTTGCTATCATCAACTCCTATTTAAATATATTGATTTAAGAGTACACAATTAATATCATGGTTAATAGCAAAGCTAGATAATGAAAATGAGTCCATGACTTACCCAATTTTCCTTTGCCTCCTTTCTTTATAATGAGTACGTTTATAGAACTCAATCCTATCACATTGTTCTCCATTTAGCTCTTTTTGAGCCTAGTCAAAAAAAGGAAAAAACTCATAGTAAAAAAATAAGAAATATTGTCAATTTAAGGTTACTTTATAACAACTCACAATTTCATGTTGAAGAACTGTAAAAGGTGTTCTGCCAGAAATATGTGGAGCTCGCACTTGTTTTTGATTTCCAGTATTGGTGGAACTTCGGTACTACCAAAATAAGAACAATAATATTGTAAGATAATATATAGACATATTATAAGAAAATATGTTAAAATATTTGAAAATAAGTATTAATTTAAAAACTTGTTACCTTGAATTCAGACGATGCAAATAAGTCACACAATTCCTCCCAGTTTTGTTTACTCAAAGAAGAAGGCTTGTTATTTTTAGCCTCTTGCGAACTTGCATGCTTCTTGTAATGCAAATATAACCTGTGACGTTGTTGCCTGGTACTAGATTTTACCCTTTCGATCATGCATTGTCTAACCCCCGGATCATCCATATTAACATCCATGTAGATCTACATGTCATATATATAATGATCATTTTAGATTACATGAAAATGAACATCATGCGATAAAATAATTTACTTTACTCGTACCTTTAAATGATCAAAGCCCGATTCCACACCATTTTTTTCATCTACTTCTTTCCACCTCTTGGGCACTGGTAGAACATCTCGAGTTACTACGCCAATTTGACTCGAAAGCTTTGCAGCTTCCTCTCGAGTTTTAGGTCTTCCTAATAATGGATCCACAGTTACCTTCATTTTGTTTCCAGAAGAAGCAAATGCCTTCATAATGCCCTTGCCCATTGTTTGACCACACCCTCTTTTCTTAGAGTTGGAAGTCCTCTATACATTTAAAAATTGTTATACAATATCCTCAAGAAAAAGTCCAATCCAATATCAATAACCACACAAGCCCACTTAAACCACAAAAATCAATTCTCCTACCAATTCAAAACCAGAAACAGAGAACAAATTTTTATTGAAAAAAGCTAGAAGCAGTTTTTTTCGAAAATAAGTTGTAACTTGAAAAAGCCCAATCCAATATCAATAACCACATAAGCCCACTTAAACCACAAAAATCTCTTTTGAGATGTCATTATCTGTTTTGTTATTAAGAAATCAACATTCAGATTATCAAAAACCTTAAATAAACAATTTGCATTAACTCAATTGATAAAATTGACATGCCAATTAATCAAAAGAACTGGTATTTTAAGGATTAAAACACCAACTGCACATATGATTGCTATTTTTTTTCATAAACCACGTGATCGGATAATTTTTAAAAACCTATTTGACTTTAGAGGCCAAAAGCTAAAAATCATCATATCTCTAATCAGAAATAGATAATAAATTATGTCCAATTTTTATCTTTCATTCAACTAGTTTTTTTCCTAGAGCAGGTTTAGTACATGAGCAATTGATGTAGGTATTTCATGAAAGAGGCTACAACAGCAAACTTTTCTCAGTGCATTTAACCAAATGCTAGTTCAAAAATAACTAGTATTTGGGTATTCCATCAAAGACGTTATTCCATCAAAGACGTTAGCATTCGGATTACCAAAACCTTAAAAAACAATCTGCATAAATTCAATTGATACAATCTACCTTGTATTAACCAAAAGAGCTGGTATTTTAAGGATTTAAATACCAACTGCAAATATGATTGCTATTTTTTTCAAAAAGCTTGTGATCAGATGATTGAGTAAAAAATAAATCTTTTAAAACCTCTTTACCTTTATAGCCCAAAAGCTTAAAGTGATCAGAGTTTGATCAATAACCACATAAGCCCACTTAAACCACAAAAATCAATTCTTCTCCCAATTCAAAACCAGAAACAGAGAACAATTTTTTATTAAAAAAAGCTAGAAGCAGCTTTTTTCGAAAATAAGCTGTAACTTGAAATAAAACCCAAACTGCAACAATTAAGCTTGTAGACAACCAAACAACATCCACATAAACATCCAACCAAGCTATCCAGAAAAAGCTGAAATCAGCTTTTTTTCCAGAAAAAGCTGAAATCAGCTTTTTTCAAAAAAAAACTGAAATCAGCTTTTTCCAAAAAAAAGCTGTAAAAACAGAGAGCCGCACAGCCCTCACCAGCAGCAAAAAATAAAGAAACGTATACCTGCGATATCATTTGCTTCAGATGATGGATCTTGAATGTCCTCAGTTGATTGAATTTCAGGACTTTGAGTTGATTGAACTTCAGGGTTTGGCATGTACTCATTGGTGGGATTTGTTGCAGTAGTTTCACGTCTTTGAATGGAACCATTCATTTCAGTTGTAGCCAATACCTCATTTGCACCATCCGAAGCCACATTTGCTTTGTTAAAAAGTTGTCTGACACTTCTACGAGGTGTTGAATTAGATATAACATCCCTGGTAGTTTGACTTACGAAATTTTGTTGAGAATTGTTTGGGATGCTTTTTGGTTTCAATTTGCGAGCTCCTGGAGCCATTTTTAATAACTCTACATGAAAACAATTAGAAGTACCATTAATGGAAGATGATCACAATAAATTGTTGTGTAACGTTTAAAAAGCTAATTTGACAAACTCGAACATTTTATCTCCTCTACCAGAAAAATCCCAAGAAGAAAAAACCAGATACTAGCAAACACAACCTTTTCCACAAAAAAAAAAAAAAAAACAGATAAACAAAATCTTTTCATGGAGTTTTTCAACAAGGCCAAAGCCGTCAGGCTCAAAAGCCATCTCGACAAATACTTAGTAGCCGATGATGACGAACAAACCGTCCGACAAAGCCGCAATGGCTCATCAAAAAAGGGTACTGAGGTATTGTCTTAATAATTAGACAAGCATATATCATAAATCACTGTACCTTTTTCGTGACAAACATAATGTTTATCTTACTAAAAACCTAACTAGCTCGAGAGCGTAGCGCCCCCTCGTCATTTTGCTTATTGCGCCTACACTAGTACATGTGAGCATAAACCAATACATAAAAATTACTGACATTTTAGCGACTAAATCTGAAGAAATATAATGAAAGGCCTAGCGTATACGAATATTCAACCACAAGTCGAGTATGAGTGCATAGCGCAACACACAGATATGGTGCATTGAGGACTCTCAATTTTTATTTTTATATTTTTTGGAACTATATATAGTCATAGTTTAAGCTCCAGATCAGATCAAACAATTAAGTGATTATTGCAAATAATTATGTTCAAATCCAAGAGTGTTTTACCAAAATTAAGTATTACTCCTCCCAATAAAATGAATGTCAGAATATGAAAAATGAACGCAACATGCCCACAAGTCTCAGTTTTTGCAAAAGAAGCAGATTTAACAACAAACTATTATGGCATCCTCTCTGCATGTGCAACACATAATACTTTTCTTTAGAAACCACAACTAATATTATAGCAGATTCAGACATCAATATCTACTCCCAGTTCTTAACAATATTCTTCAATGAAAGCATTTTAAATAATAAAAACATAATCAAAACTCATGCCATTCACCCAAGGCCTGATCAACTGTCTCTTTTTCAGATTTAATCACCTTTTGAAAAACAAGGGGCGAAGAAAACACCGGGAAACTCAATGCCGTAGGAATTCGAGGCTACTATAAACGGTTAAAGAAAACGATTTTTATCCTCTTTATCCTATGGTACAAAACGATTTTACTCATCAATTTATATGGTGTATTTGGAACAAAAAATTGTCAAACTGCCTTTTAACATCAAAGCCACAAACACACCAATCCATATGCTAACATTTTCCACATCAAAACTTAAAACTGCATAAAGGCTAATTCAATTAACCTCATATCCAGGATTTTGATTATGTTCCATACAATTGAAAATTTAAATATAAATCATAACATGACACACTATTCTCAAATCACATAGCAACATACATTTTACACATAAACAAGTAGCAATATCAGTAATAAACTAAAAGTATTTGTAATTCTGGGGAAGAGAGGAAACATTACCAGTATTGCTAGCAGCAGATTAACCAGAAGAAAAGGGAACTAGAAGCGAACTGGTATTTTGATATATTGTTGACCTAATCTTTAATATATACATGGCCGAGAGAGTTAAGGTAATTTAGAATTCTTGTATTTATCTACCTTAATTAGTTAAGAATATACCTTAATTAAATTTCAGTAAGCGCCAAAACAAAAAGATTCGTCCTCCAAATATTGTTTAGCTGTGACCAAATCTTTTTTTCCTTATTTATTTATCTATCTATTTGTTATATGCAATTATTCCCATCAAACCAAAAATATCAAAATATAGGATTAATATTTTATTTGAACTGAAATATAGGAGTAACAGTAATTATATCTAAAACTAAAATTTTATTTTATCAAATTGCTATGGAAATTAAAAAGGGAATTAAATTAAACATACCTCTGTTCTTCAAGAACATGGCACTGGTGAACATAATATACCATATTCTAGTGAAGGGGGGCAAGGGATGGCTCCAATTTTCAAGTTGGGTATAGTCTCCTCATTTGCAGAATGGCGTGGTGCAAACCCGTGACTGGATTCCCGGCTTGAATGGCAGCAGGCGGCGTGTGCTTGAGCTGGAATGCTAATTTGGTTGCTGTTCGGTGATGGAAACGGAGGTGGCTTCGATTTTACTTGGACATTGATAATTTAGAATTCATTTCGTGATTTCTCTCTCGACGAATTTGGTTGTCAAATGTAAAAGCTTCTTCAAGAGAAAGAGAAGGGCCTTTCAAAAAAAAAAAAGAGAAAGAGAAGGGCCTTTCAAAAAAAAAAAAGAGAAAGAGAAGGGTAGACGACAGATGGTTCTCGAAAGGCAAAAATTTTTTTTTGTTCCTTTATCTGAGGTTACTTTGAAATTTGGTCCTTTTTCTTTTTACTTTTTACAAATAGTTTTTTCCGTATAAAAATTTGAGATTTGGTCTATTACCGCATATGCTATGTGTCTTGGCTCTTCTGATGACGGCATTTTTATTTTCGAAAATTTTAATTTAATTATATTAAAATATTTTAAATAAATGTATTTTTTTTTAAAAATGATTTATAGTTTTTCAATAATTTTCATATTTTATTATTATAATTTTTGGATAAAATAATTTTTATTTTTATTACTTTTTTAGTTTTTAAACAAATGATCAAATTTTATATATTGTAACTTTTAGATTTTTCAATAATTTTGGATATTTTTATAATTTTTTTAATTAATTGAAAATTATTTTAAATTTTATTGAAATAATTTTCAAATTTATTAGATAATTTTTCAGTTTTTTCAAAAACTTTAAGTTTTCCTCCATTTTGCCATGTAGGATTAAAATTTTCAAATATAAAAATGCCACGTCATCATAGCAGGTCAAGATTACCATCGCATGAGGGGTAATAAGATGAATCTCAAATTTTTATACGAAAAAGGACTAATTGTAAAAAAGTAAGAAGAAAAAGGACCAAATCTCAAAGTAGCCTCGGATAAAGGATGGAAAAAAAAATTGCCGTTCTCGAAATGTAGGTGCTTCTCTAAGTTTGAGAGATCGAGAATTGATAGATAGTTTTCTATTTTGAAATTATTATTTAATATTAATTTTGGACCAAAAATGGATGTTTGATAAATTAAATTACTTTAAAAATGATTATTTGGAAAATAATTTCATATAAAATAGTATATGTATAATATAGTTAATTTTATAACTTATCAAAATTAGGGATTCAATCGAACCGAACCGAGTCGAACTTTTGAGTGTTTGAGTTTGGCTCGTTTATTATCGAGTCGAGCTCGAGCCTGAATTTATCAAACATGTTGATGGCTCACGAACTTTATCGAGCCTAAATGAGCTTAGTAATATAATTAAAAATTAAAATATTCTTCAATTTATTACAAAAATAAAATTATTTATATTTAAAATTCATACTATATTTATTAAAAACTTATAATTTTATTCAAAAAATTATTTTTATTGAAATACTTTTATATTTTCTTAAGTAAAAATATGAAAAATAAATTATTAGTTCAATTTATACGAGCTTACTATCGAGCCTATTCACGAGCTTACTAACGAGCTTGTTCACGAGCTAACGAACCGAATATCTCTAAGTTTTAATTTGGTTCGTTTATTTCAATGAGCCTCATTAAACGAACTCGAATGAGCTTTTATTGAATTGAGCTCCGAATAGCTCACGAGCGGCTTGGTTCATTTGCAACCCTACTTACCATCAAAATAAATATATAATATTCAATATTATATTTATAAATAATATTGAATAATGTTTACATTACTCCGAAGAATATAAAATTTATCAAAATATAGTACTATTCTATTATACGGAGTATTTAAGGGTGCTTCGAAATATTGTGTCTACCTATACTGAAAAGTGAAAACTACGATCGTTCCTATGTTTTAAAGAGCATGGTGCGATAAAAAAAGGGGTCCTCTATATTTATATAAAAATTTGAAAATAACTAATTAATCAGTATTACAAAAATTAATTTCTTTAATCACAACATAAAATAATAAAATATTCATATTACAATTTTAATGTTTCGAATTCACTAAAATAGTGCTACCAAAAAGATAATTCAATATTATTACATCATATATTTAAAGGAAAATCTACCTATACTTTTTGTTTTTTTTTTTAGTACAATGGGGGAAATTTGGGGAGGGGACACATGCACTCATATGAGATCGAACATGGGTCATTCGCCCTTATAACACCCATCTCAACCACTGGAGCATAAGATTGATCCCAGAAAATCTACCTATACATTAACCATAAGAATTGATCTCCTTGCATTTTTTTGAGTTTAGATATCCTTACACTTTTATTACATCATGTTAATGGTGAAATCAAACAACTAAATATATATATATATCTTAAATTTAAAAAAAAATTGAGGAAAAACTCTAAAATCTTAATAAATTATAACAAACCAAGTTTGTTCCGTTCATTAACATAACAAACCAAGTTTGGACATATTTCTATTTGATAAGAATATAAAGCTCGGCTTGACTCGATACAAACAAGATTAAACAATACTATGTTCGTCTTGACTCGACTCTTTTACACCCGTAGGGATGGCAATTGGAGGATATTCACCCATTTAAAGATATTCATACTCGTACTTTGTAAAGTTAATATTATACATACCTGTCCCAAACTCAATTTAGAAATTGTACCCGTCCCATACCCATTTGTCGATAATCGCATACTCCATATATGCCCTACCCATTTTATTTTATATAAAAACCAATCATTTTATGAAATAAATGACTATCTAAATGAGTATTATACTAAAAATCAGTTATTATATGAAAATGACTAATATATATGTTAAATTCTTAATAATAGTAAAAATTAACAAGGTTCAATTATGCGAGTCAATACAAACTATCATGATAAAATATGTAATGTGATGTCTTTTTTAACAATTAATACTAGGAATGGCAATTTCGATCCAACCCGTGGGTACCCGCCTTGCCTATATTTTTTTAATATATTTAATATATATTTTGTATTTATAATATATATTAAAAATAAATATTATTTAAATTCATTTTTTCTATTTAAATAAATTATTTAAATTAATAAAGTGAAATGTTAAAAAATCCATACAAAAATGCCAAGTGGAAAGTCGTTTTTTTCAAATATCGACATTCAGATAGCACATGTTTTCTTGAAGCCATTTATATATATATATATATATATAATCTCGTTACGTAAAGTTGTTAATTCTAATCGATTTTAATGTCTTTCGAAAAACAAGATTTTGCTACTGCAAAAAAATAAAACAAAGGTCGAACACTGCAAAAAAATTAAAACAAAAGTCGAACTCTACAAAAAAAAACAAACTAGGGATGTGCACAATTCGCTTAACCGGCCGAACTAAATCGGAACCGAAAATTTGGTTCGAACAGAAACTGAACCGAAAATTTCGGTTCAGTTTTCACTTTTTTATATTCCGGCTATTCGGTTCGGTTTCCTTCTAAAATTTTGGTTAACCGAACCGAACCAAATAACCAAAATATATTTTTAATTAAATTGTGTTCAATAGCAAGTAGCAACTTTACTTTCAATAGCAACTTTATTTAAAAATTTAAAGCCCTTGTTTTATGTTTGCAAACACAGTGACAGAAACAAGAAGCAGAGAATAAACTCAGAAACTTTCAACTCTTTCCCAAAAAAAAGTGATTTTGCATACAACTTCTGCTTCTCTCGATTCTTGTCTCCGTAATCAAACTTTCAGAAAGAATAATCCCATAGCCCCTGCCTTCACTATCTGCTTATCAAGGTACAAATTTCCTTTAGACGCGGGGGGGAGGGTACAAATCTCCTTTAAAAAAAAAAAGGTATACATCTCTGTCTCTCTCTCTCTCGAGCCATCAACACCGATTCGCCGGATCAATCCAGGAATCACCACCCACGCGTCCACCAGTGGCAAATTCCACTTCGACGCCAATTACTTTGTCCGCTGCTTATCAAGTTTTCGAGAAGGTAAATCAGAATATGATTTGGTTAAAATATATAGAATATATAACTTGATTGCACACCAAGTGTTTGTGATAATGTTCAATCCAATTTTAATGATTTTTCTGGTAGGGTTGGTAAGATAATATGTTTTGGCTTGGTATCCTATCTGTTGACAATGTGTTGGTGCAATTTGGTAGGATCTGTATTCTTTTCTAGTGAGTGCTCTTGCTCCCTCTCTTTGTTGGTGTGGCTTGCTCGGTTCATGGGTGATCTTCAAGACAATATCAATTTATATGAACAATTCATATGGCATCTAACATAATAAAACTAAATATAAAGGTTTCAAACATAGAAAAAAGGGATAGCAGCAACAATGTAAGTGCATTAAGTTAAAATATCGAGAGCACCATTTTCATGATTTTAGAAACCATGTATATTCACGGATTGGTATGAGATTGATGCATTTGCAAGTTACAAGTTAAAAAACACTTATGTGGCTAAAATTTGCATCTTTCCAAGTATACAGATTACAACTCAAATGAAATAAACTAGAGGTTTGTAATGCAACAAACTAGAGGTTTACACTTTTAGGGAATCACCTATTTATGAGTTTCTTTATTGACTGATTATGGTGTTTGATCAAATTTGCTTCCACATTACAAGTGTTCTGAAGTTTATGGGTGGTGCTGTTTTGTATTTAGTGATTGTGGGCTCTTACTATAGTGGTGGTGCTTTTTTGTATTTTGGTTACTTGTGGGCTATCCATGTGGTTGAAATGGAATCCTTAATTGGGTTTGACTGCTGGAGTTATCTAGTTGCAACTTTTTAGGAATTGGGCGTTTTGCATATAATGCAGGTAAAAAAAAGTTGGTAGGTAATATTTGTATGGTAACTGATTCATATATCAAAACAAACTAGTATTTGAGGTGCACAGGCTTATGAAATTTGTAGGGAAGGGTATTATAGGAAATAACATCCTTTACGCATGACCTTTCCATTACCGTGGGAAAGCCTCACTCTCGGTGAAACGTGCATTGTGCTCTTGATTTTATGGATTATGTCAATGGATTACCAGAACATGGTGTAAGCTGTAACTCTAAGAAGTTTTCATTGTTTTCATTCAAGCAAACATTTAACCTGAAAGTTGATCAGTGGTTGACGTTCATAGGTTCTTAACAGCTATATGGCTACTTTGCATAATATTCTCTTGCCTCCATCTGTCACTTAAATATTAAGTGTCTAATTCAGATTAATAAAATCATTCTGAAGTTTGGGAAAAGGCTTTGTGATTTTTTGGGTATCAATAGTTAAATGATCTTGAGGAGTCATTTTGACTCAATTTATCAGTTCTTAATTTTTAGGCTAAAAATTAGGTGGTGTAGTTTAATTGGTATGCTCTGCCAATAGTTATTTCTATACATTGAGAGAGTGGGAGTGTTTAAAAAAACGTTAGGCGACAAAAGGCGATTAGGGGTCATAGTGTCTAGGCGCTAGGCGCTAGGCGAAAAGCGGTGCTGAGCGAAGTGGCGCCCGTCTTACAAAATAAAATTCAGTTATCATTACTAAAGAAGTATGACACAATACTAAGATAAAATTTTAATTTCATACTAAGATAAAATTTTAATTAGTTAATACTTTACTCAAAGTCTCAAACAAGCATCATTTTGCAAATTTAAATATCTAAAAACCGCTAATAAATGATGGGAAAACATATTATCCCAGATCTACTCATCATACTCCACTTGAAAAGAATCGATAACCCCATCATCCTCCTCTCCATCAAATGACTTATATCCCTCATCATCATCTTCTTCTTCACAATCATGTGTGAGTTGTTTCTGAGAGCTAGAGGTCAAATTTGATTGGCTAAGTCTTGTGTGAATTCTTTTTCTTTGGTTTCATTTAAGTAAGGGTGTATTGGTATTTTAAAAGGTATTCTAAACCCTAAAAAAAAGGAATAACTTAATTAAAAAAAAAGCGCCTCAAGGCGGCGCCTAGGCAAGCCTTGAGCGCCTCGGGCGCCTTGGGCGCCTTAGCTCGCCTTTACGTAAATCGCCTAGCCTTAGCCCAACTAGGCGCTTAGGTGTCGCCTAGCGCCTTAGGCACGCCTGGCGCGCCTGGCGCGCGCTTTTTAAACACACGTATTATGGAAATCTAATAGCGTTGTCGCGTATCATGACATAATTTGGTGTTTCATGCTTGATATCTCTGGATTATCTATAGGATTTTGACTTAGAACTAGCATACATGCGCTTAGTCACAGTACACTAGTTAATATGACCGAGCAATCATTTTTGCTCTTTCTTTTTTGTTGTTGGAGTGGGGGGCTGTGCTCTCATAGTTTCAATATTTAGTTATTTAAATAGTTCCAATTTCATCTTATTCAACGAAACCCGGTCGTGGATTGTTGTTAATATTGATTCAAAGTAACAACTGTTATATGTTTTATAATGTGCATATTTTGTTTATAATTGAATTCCATATACATCTACATGCTTGGCAAACTTTTATTTTGTCCTGATTACGAATTGTGTATTGATGTCCCTTGTATGGGGCCTGCAGCTTGATGAAGCAGAAAAGAGGTTGGACGATACCCAAAATAAACTGGCTCGTCTTCGAGGATGGAATGTCGTAAAAGCTTCTAAAAATTCATCTAATGGGAGGGAAGGGAGGGAAGAGGTAAAAGTCGAAAGAAGATCTAACAAGTCCTATGAAGATTTGTGAAAGTCCTAAAAAACAGTCTCAACATAAAACTTTGCATCAGCGTCAAGATGCCGTGAAGCCCTCTGGAGATAATCTGAATCTTAGTAGAAGGCTTTGGAATGGCACATACCTATTTGACTATTCACTTCTTTTTCAAGGATAGCATCAGGATGAACAACCTAATTGTGTTGTTTAGGGGATGTTGCCAGCCTGGAAATTTATGCCAGTGCATCATTATTAAGTTTGATTCGTCGTGCATTTGAGAAGTGTAGTTATGTACAGCCCGAGATTCTATTTCGACTGAAAGCAATGTCTTTTGCTACTGTATGTGTGTACTTTGACAAGCGTGTCCATTCATGTTTCGACTTTGCATCATTTGGTCCTTTGGTAAACATCTCCATCCCTGATTATATCAATTTTGTGATAAGCTAGAAACATCTCTTCACTATATTGCATTTCTAATTTCTACATATATTTCTTTTAGGTTGGTGATAACTAGATCGAAGAGGATTTTTCTTGAAGGAATGTTTATATTATCTTTTGCTTTTGAAACAACGTTCGAACAAATTTCATCCAACTAAATTTGTAGTAGTTCTCTTTGAAAAAGAAAACTTGTAGTAGTTGATTACAATCTACACTTGAACATAAGCGCTCAAACTGAAATATCTTTGTTTAATTTCTTTTGAATGAGCATTGTGGTAATTTTGTATTTAATATATTTCATATTATTGACTTCTAGTGAATTATTTTCAAATAAGACCAGCTTAAAATTTTTTTAAAAAATATAAATATATACTTGATACATAAAAAAAATTATATCCATTTTAGCAAGGAAAATAACATATTTGCGGTTAATGTTCATATTTTATCCAGTTTAGCGAGGAAATTAATAAAATTATCGTTAACTTTACCTGCGAAATTAAAAAATTTCTCTCTAAACTTTAGCCGCAAAACCAAAAATCTCCTCTCTAAAGTTTGCGAGGGATTTCTAACATATGCTGCCAATATAGGTTAGTGACGCTCTTATAGCAGCGAGACGCGTGAGGAAATAAATGACAAAATATTATATTGTCATGAAAGAAAATATTTTCATACTGTCAATCAACAAATTATGACAAATATTTGACAAAATATTTTGCCACAATATAAAATGGCAACAAATGCACATTCATTGTCACTAAATATGTGTTTCCGTGACGAAATAATGGCGTCACTACTCTTTTGAAGAAATAAATGACAAAATGTGATATTATCATGAAATAAAATATTTTCATCACTATTAATTGACAAA
This sequence comes from Rehmannia glutinosa, assembly GCA_016081115.2. NCBI lineage: Eukaryota > Viridiplantae > Streptophyta > Magnoliopsida > Lamiales > Orobanchaceae > Rehmannia > Rehmannia glutinosa. The sequence goes on along the minus strand of CM071926.1, from coordinate 98,692,147 downwards.
TTATGACAAATATTTGACAAAATATTTTGCCACAATATAAAATAGCGACAAATGCACATTCATTGTCACTAAATATATATTTCTGTGACGAAATAATGGCGTCACTACTTTTTTGAAGAAATAAATGACAAAATATGATATTGTCATGAAAGAAAATATTTTATGACACCAAATGGCGTCACGGATTATAATCTATTTGTCATTGAAAGATTTCCCTCCTAAATTTTGGTGCGAAATTCTGCCGTCTAAAATTACTATGACGGATTTCAATTAATCGTCATGGAATAAGAACAATAGTGACGACATATAAGATCAATAGTGACGCACATAAATGGTGTCATAAAAAAATAATTTTCATTGACAAAAATAAAATTCGTCACTGTTAGTTAACAAATTATGACAAAAATTTATGCATGATAAAGAAATTCGTCATAAAATGTGTGATTTCCTGTAGGCCTAGGATGAGACTGAAAACTCCTTACAGTGCCACTTTGTTTTCCCTTTCTTGACTCAGCTCCTCCTCCTCTAGGAGTATATTGTACAAGAGCCTTGGTCGTACCAGCTGAGTGACTACTTGCACTGAGCTATTTCTCAGCTTGGTTGCACACTTCCAGGACTTTTTCCCAATACAACTCTCAGGCTTGAGTCAAGGTCATTCCTTCAAAGTAGCCTTCAGCTTCCAAGGTTTGAAATTCTTCCATAGATCTGGGCTCAGATCCTGCATACGGCATTACTTCTTTGGGGGGCTCTATCATGACGTTTTCTAATCTTGCTGGTAGACCACCATGCTGCTTCAATAGTTCTTCCACTCTTGTTGATGTATCTTTAGCTACCTTTTCAAATGCAGCTTCAATGACCTTTCTCTTGTCTTTCATGGCCACTGCAGCTTTCCCGATAGGTAATTTCATGGGTAGCTTGTCGAGAATATCGATTGTGACTTGACTAGTGAGGGTTTCGGCGAACATCACTTCTAACTTCTTTGAACTTCCTTTGTGATTGCATCACTTTTCTTGATTTTTCTTCTTTCAAACTGTTGAGGGATTCCTCTTCCCCCTTTTTGGCATCATCAAAGGAGAGAGGTATCCCAAGGAACATACCACCAAGGATAAAGTCCAGTCGGCTGATAGTGGAGTTATGCTTGAGTCGGCCACATCATCATACTGTTGTCACGAAATTCTGAGCGTGTTGCCTTAGACTCGACTGATATTGTCTTCATTTGAACCATGAGAAGGCTGAATATGTCATTCATGGCATTCTCGAGTCTAACAATTTCATTCTTGTGGAAATGTTGCGCCAGACTCCATCTCCGACTTATGGGATTGATTGATCCTTTCGATGTACTCCTTCATTCTCTCTCGATATGTTGAATTATCCGCACTCCACACAAAAACATTTACGCAAAACAATGCTTTAAAGTAGCGGACTTGCTCGGATCTCATAGTTGTCTGTTTGGGCATCCCATTCCCGATGCGCATAGTAATCCCTCCCTCTTGTCGGTGTGAGGATGGCATCACGATTGTCGGGCGGAGGTCCAACGATGCTTAATGGCATTCCACTTTCTCAATCTCTTCACGAGATAGTCTTGAAAGCTTTCGGAACTCGGTGCGGAGGTGGACTCATTTGCTTGGCCATTCTACATCAAAGTCAAAGTTCATGGGAACAATCGTATCCATGGGGATGATCGCTCTTGCAAAGACTATATATTTCCATAAATACTGGTGATTAGAACTTCTAAGTCTGGCAATTTAATGTTGAAAGGAAAGTTTTCCTCAAAAACATCATCGTGAACAAAGGGGATCTCCGTGTCTCTTGCATGCGTCGCTTTCCCTTGTTCTGGATGAGTGGATTCAGCTCTCGATGCCTCAGTGCGGCGGCTTCATCGATAGTGGTCACATTTGTGTGGGAGCTGTGATTGATTTGAAGGAGTAAATTCTTGCTGCATTGACTATGGGAGCTGCGCAGATGACTCGGTTTCAGCTGGGGCATTTGAGATGTTTTGCCCAGCTGACTGAGCCTCAGCTGTCTCAACAGCTTCCTCGATCTTAGTGGGTTTTTCCAATTGAGTAAACGTGTCCTCAGCTGTATCATCAGCATCATTGGAGGATGATGAGACCTTTGGAGTTGGCTCATCATCAAAATTGAATCTCATGGGAGCCATCTTTTCACTGACTTGGCTCTGAGATTTGTGAACATCCTCAGTTGTGTCCATCGTAGGACCATCATGTGGAACAAACTCAGCTTCATCATCCAATCCCAGAAATGATGTGTCAATGTTTTCCTGGGAGTTTTGAAGGTCACAGCTGTGGGAGCCTGTGAATGAGCTGAAGGAGTCATTACTGCTGCAGTTGTGGGAGCCTGCGCAGATGACTCGGTTTCAGCTGGGGCATTTGAGATGTTTTGCCCACCTGACTGTGCCTCAGCTGTCTCAATAGCTTCCTTGGTCTCAATGGGTTTTTCCAATTGAGTAAACGTGTCCTCAGATGTATCATCAACGTCATCGGAGGATGATGAGACCTTTGGAGTTGGCTCATCATCAAAATTGAATCTCATGGGAGCCATCTTTTCACTGACTTGGCTCTGAGATTTGTGAACATCCTCAGTTGTGTCCATCGTAGGACCATCATGTGGAACAAACTCAGTTTCATCTTCCAATCCCATAAATGATGTGTCAATGTTTTCCTGGGAGTTTTGAAGGGCACCAATGACTTCTTCTGTGGCAGCACCTTCAAGTTGAGGAATGTTCTCAGTTTCAACACCTTTACCAAGGGAAGTCTCAACCTCCCTTTGGCCTTCAATACCCCCAACAGTCTCTACTGCTGCAGGGCCTTCAGCAATCCCTTCGACAGTCTCAACTGTCTTAGGGTCTTCTATTCTCCCTTCGACAGACTCAGCTCTCTTAGGGTCTTGGACATTTGCATCTAAAGGAGTCCCAATCCCTTGGATTACACTTTCAGAGCCTAGAGTGTTAACTCTCGGGGCTTCACCATTCTTTGCCTCAACTGTGATAACAGTGTCATTGGCCTTCAAAGCAGTCAACATTTTAGCTGAGACAGACTCAACTGTTCGAGCTTCGTCCATGTCATTCTGTTGTTCTTCAAGTTTTTTCTCACCTTCGCCTCCTAACACCTTTGATGTGTCTCCCACAGTGACCTCCAACCCGGCTGTGGTGGAGAGAGTTTCTCCCTCAGCTGGCGCAACAGCTAAGTGACTGATAGAGGGGTCACTCTGCTCCTGACACACGACTTTATCCATTGAGTGCTCAGCCGCTGGGGCAGGTGTGAGAACACCTTCTTCAGGGGTAGGCTTAGCTTGGGTGCCCAACTTCCTTCATTGCCAACTCCTTGGAGCCATCCTCGATTGCGACGGGGGCGTGGGCGCGCAGAATATCCAACGCAATTTGTTGTACCACTCCCAGAGGATCAGTCTGCAGAAGAGTTTGAGATGACTCTCCTGGACCTTCTAACAAACGTTGCTCGTGCATGGCTTTGGATTCCTACAAGGCTTGCTGCATCTCCAACTTCTCAGCTGCAGCAGCAGGATCCATGTCCTCATCGCTATCTGAGAGCATGTCAAGATGCGTGTGAGTATGTTCTAGAGAGCCTGTAAATTGGCACATCTTGGATTTCTCCAAGGCTTGGGCTTGCTCGGTAGCTTTCTCCTTTTCTTCCTCCTTGAGAATGCGAAGGATGTCTAAGCAATTTTCTTTATTTAGGGCAGATTGAACATCATTTACGCAGAGGAATCGGAGAATCTCTTCTTCTTTTTCAATAAACTCAAGGCGAGTGAACTGTACCCTTGAGTTCTCTATTCCCTCAATCGTCGTTGAATATCTGGATAGACTGGAGAATACATGATTACATCATCATCTTCACCTCCAGTTTCCGGAATGGGAGGCAAGAGACCTTGCTCTTCCTCAGATGCAGTAGCATCAGTTATAGGAGGGGAGACAACTCTTTCAACAACAGGTTCAGTTGTCTCAGCCTCTTTGCTTTCCTTTGTCTTTCTCACGGATGAGTCGACAGATCTCTGTGATCATCATCACAGATTGCATCACATCATCAACAATTTTTGGAGACTGCTCTTCTTGAGCATCAGTAGTCTCAGTTTCTTTCTCCGGCTGAGTAGCAGATTCGACTATCTTTTCAAGATCAGATCGCCTGAACAACCTTTGCTTCCTGGATGGGAGCAGAGAAACTTCTGGTTCAACATCCTCAGGTTCCTCAAACGTGAAAGCTTTTGGTCTTTTCTTAGAGGCAGCTGCCTTTCTTGACTTGGAAGACCTCTTCTTTTTAGTAGGGGAGGGAATATGGTGTTCCTCCTCTATCTCGGCTGTGGGGGCAGGAGTCTCGGCTGCTCAGCCAGGTGACTCGGCTACATGGGCAGGTGCTTTGGACTTTGCTGCGGGAGCAGGTGCTTTCTTTGGCTTGGCTGCGAGGGTAGGAGCAGGCTTAGATATTGCAGCTCTCTTCTTTGGGGGAGGGATCTCAGCTGAGTCTTCAGGGTCAGCTAATTCCCTCTCACTTGTATCGGTTTTCTTAGCATGAGCTCTCTTTTGGGCACCAGAGAGGTTTGCTCTGAACATCTTCTTGTTCACGTGGAAAAGATTTCCATGGCGAAGAGCAATGCTCTTTACCTCCATGAGATGGTCAATCAAAAGGCCATAGCCCAATGAGCATCCAAAGGACTCATCCTTCTTGAAGGTTCTGTTCAGCACATTCTGGCAGAGTCTGCTGTAAACAAACTTAGCTCAGTTAACCTTCTTTCCTTGCATGATCGCAGCCATCATGACCAGCTTAGTTTTGGACAACTGATTGAAGCTTCCAAATTTCATGTCAATGCATTCGAGACGACATCCATCAGCTTGTGATAGTCGTCTTTCAACAGTTCCTTCTTGGCCGTGTAAACCACTTTCGTAGCATACTCAGGCTTGGCAACTTCCTTCCAAGCAGCAGCTAAGACGACATCAGCCTCATAGATCTCCTTCAAGCCCTCTGAGGGCAACAAACAGTGCTCAACAAGGTCTTTTGCACTGAGTTTTATGACCTTGCTGTGGATGGAAGATTTGATTTCGTCGTCCTGCACTTCTGCGTTTATGTAGAACATAGCTACCTCCTCGAGGTACGTATGAGAATATTCCATTACCAAAAGGTCCTTCAGCCCGGACTTCTCCAACATCGCACCTATCCTCTGAACCAGGGTTTCATCGACACCCTGTTTGATCATCCCGTCAAAATCCACTGAGAAACTAGTGTGGATTTGCTTTGAAAGCTTTACAAAATCATACTTTGGGGCCATTTTCAGACGTTTCTACCGATCAAAAATACAAAAATCTTGCTTGAGAAAGACTAGGGTTTGCACTCGATTTCAGAGAGAAAATGCTTTCTTTGCTTGAAGATGAACAATTTGCGTGAGGAGAGAGAAGTGCAAAGTTCCATATATAAAGGTCATGAAAGGACATATTTCGGATTTTGAAATTTTTGATCAAAATCAACGGCTAAGATTAAAAACATCAAAACCGATTTAATTCCTCGCATTAAATGCAGCAGCATTTATATCCAATCATATGGCTTACTGTGCAGCTTTTACTGTCACCGTCATTATTACGCTGACGTCGTCCTTAAAAACATTCCCGCTCAATTAAAACGACTGCGTTCTTGTCACTTAGCTCATAAATGATTCAGCTTATATCCGACGTGACTTAACTCTACTTCTCTCTTCTTATGAAGTAACTCATCTGTCAGCTAACTCGATACAGCTGACTTCCCGATAAGGCTGTTTCCCTTGGCTGAAGTGTAAAACTTGCTCTGCTTTGATTTTCTCATCTTCTTTCTCTGCTGATTGAGTCTTTTGAGATTCAACTCAGCTCAATGAACCCTAACTCATTCTTGAGCTCTTCAAATCTTGATTCACATAGAGGCTTAGTGAATATATCAGCTAACTGTTTATCAGTTGAGATGTATTCCAAGGTGATGTCTTTCTTTCAACATGATCTCTTATGAAATGATATATGACATCAATGTGCTTTGTTCTTGAATGCAACACAGGGTTCTTAGTGATTGCAATAGCACTAGTGTTATCACACATAATTGGAATCTTTTTTTCTTCAATATCATAGTCTCTTAGCTGTTGTCTCATCCATAAGACTTGGGCACAACAACTGCCCACAACTATGTACTCTGCTTCAGCTGTGGATGTGGCAATTGAATTTTGTTTCTTACTGAACCAAGAAACCAATCTATTTCCAAGCATTTGACATGTACCTGAAGTACTTTTCCTGTCAACTCTACATCCAGCATAGTCTGAGTATGAGTAACCAATTAGCTTGAGTCCACCTTCCTTGGATACCATAAGCCAACTTCCTGGCATCCCTTCAAATATCTTAGGATTCTCTTAGTTGCAGTCATGTGGCTTTCCTTTGGTGCAGATTGAAATCTTGCACATACACCTACTGCAAAGGTGATGTATGGCCTGCTTGCTCTTAGATAGAGCAATGATACGATGAGTGCTCTATATCTGGTTTGATCTACATCTTTGCCATTTGCATCCATGTCCATCTTGACTGATGTATTCACTGGAATTTTCACAAAAGACTTCTCTTCCATACCAAATTTCTTCATTAAATCTCTGGTATATTTTGTTTGACTTATGAAGGTTCCATCCTTCATTTGCTTGACTTGAAGTCCTAGGAAGAAAGTCAGTTCTCCCATCATGCTCATCTCAAATTTACCTTGCATGAGGTTTGAGAACTTATCACACAGCTCTTTATTTGTGGAACCAAAAATGATGTCATCCACATATATTTGAACAAGCAGTATACTCTCTCCATCTTGAATTCTGAAGAGTGTTCTATCAACTTTGCCTTTGGTGAATCCATTATCAGTTAGAAATTGAGACAATGTGTCGTACCATGCTCTTGGTGCTTGTTTCAGTCTATATAATGCTTTCTTGATCTTATATACCTTATCTCCATAGTTTTATGCTCAAGCCTGGAGGTTGTTCAACATAGACTTCTTCCTCTAACAATCCATTTAAAAATGCACTCTTCACATCCATTTGATACACAGTGAAGTTCTTATGTGCAGCATAAGCAAGAAACATCCTTATTGCTTCCAACCTTGCAACATGAGCAAAAGTTTAATCAAAATCTATACCCTCTTCTTGGAAATACCCTTTGGCTACCAATCTTGCTTAGTTTCTTACAACGGATCTTTCCTCATTCATCTTGTTTCTGAAAACCCATTTTGTGCCTGTAACATTTTGATGGGGTGGACTCTGCACTAATTCTCATACTTTGTTTCTTTCAAACTGATTCAGTTCTTCTTGCATGGCTTGAATCCAATGTGTGTCATCCAATGCTTGAGACACATCTTTAGGCTCTATCTGGGAAATAAAACAAGTGAACATAGGTTCATGATGCGCTCTGGATCTGGTTCTTATGTCATCTCTAACATCTCCATTAACTAACTCTGGTGGATAATCTCTCAGCCATCTCACATCAGGTTGGAGTAAGTCTCGCTGATTGGATTCGGCCGTCTCGCATGACTATGTTGTCTTGAAGCGACTCTTTCATCTTCATTCAGCTATAGACTTTCCAGTTGTCTTTGAGATTTAGCTATCTCGTCTTCATCTGGATTGATTGCTCTTACTTCAGCTTCAACATAAAGACTCTTCTGTGTTGTTGGCTGATTCAGCTTATCAGCGAACTCTTCAATGTCTTCTCCATTTACATTAGGTTCATCAAAAATCACATGGATAGACTCTTTTGTAACCATAGTCCTCTTGTTCAGCACTCTATAAGCTTTACTCTCAGCTGAGTATCCCAAAAAGATACCTTCATCAGTTTTAGCATCAAAAGCCTTTAAATTATCTTTGCCATTGTTATGGATGAAACATTTACATCCAAATATCCTGAAATACCCAACATTTGGCTTTCTCCTGTCCAAATCTCATAGGAGTCTTGGTCGGTTCTGTTGATCATGCATCTATTTTGAGTATAGCATGCTGTGTTAATGGCTTCAGCCCAAAATCTCTTAGGTAATCCAGCTTCAGCTAACATGGTCCTTGCAGCTTCCTTGAGAGTTCTATTCCTTCTTTCAGCTACTCCATTCTATTGTGGAGTTCTTGCAGCTGATAACTTATGAGCAATTCCATTTTCAACACAATACTGAGTTATTATCCCATTAACAAACTCAGTTCCTCTGTCAGATCTTATTTTTATAATGGTTTGGCTCTTTTCATTTTGAACTCTTTTCATCAGCTGAGGTAACTTCTGCAAAGTTTCCTTCTTTTTACATATGAATATTGTCCATGTATATCTTGAGTAGTCATCTACCACTACCAAGGTGTATTTCTTTCCACTTATGCTGGTTGGTTCAACTGGACCAAATAAATCCATATGCAACAGATGTAATATCTTTGTTGAAGAAGGACTTGGCTTATCCTTGAATGAAGACTTTATTTGTTTTCCCATCTGGCATGCATCACATACACTTTCTTTCTTGTACACTGAGTCTGGCAATCCTTCTACAAGATGACTCCTTGCAAGCTTATTGATTGTCTTGAAATTCAGATGACTCAGCTTCTTGTGCCACAGCCAACTTGATTCGGTTGTGCTCTTTGCTAGCAGACAAGTGCTTGGTGTAGCAGTAGACCAATCTACCACATACATATTCTTCTGTCTTGATCCTTGCAGCACTATTTCATTTAATTCAGCATCTTTGATCTGGCACACTCCCATGTTGAATCCAACATTGTAGCCTTTATCACAGAGTTGGCTGATGCTTAACAAGTTGAAGTTGAGGCCTTCAACATAAGCAACATCTGTGATTTTCAAACCATTCTTCTTGATGGATCATGTGCCTTTGATTTCCCCTAGAGCTTCATTTCCTCCAAATATGACTTTTGCACCTCTAATCTCCTTGAATCTTGATAGGTTTTTCTTGTTTCCTGTCATATGTCTGGAACAACCATTATCCATGTATCAGGTTCCTTGGCACTCAGTTGTTCCTTGAACCTGCAATCAAGGGAATCAGTTTTTAGGTACCCATACTTGTCTGGGTTCTGAGGGGTTAGTGCTATAAGATGATCCAACCAACCTATAGCCAAAAGACTTGACTCTAAGAGGTTGCCATCTATCAATGTCATAATCATAGTACACATTAGCAAATTGCTTGGGGGTTTTAGGTTCATATAGTTGTCTCTTTTGTTTGTATGCATGTGTTTGTGTTATAGCAATTGCTTTCTTGGAATAGTTGTGAAATTTCTGAGTTTAGTGCTTGGATGCATATGTGTGCTGATAATAGCTCTTTTGCCTTTGGAATGACCTTTGCTGAGTTTTAGGTCTCTGCCATCTTGGCTTGTATTCCATAGGTCTTTGTTGATGTTTCACATTATTCCAATCAGCATAGCTTGGATAGTTTCTACCATTCCCATCATGTTTGTTTCTCTAATGAAACTTCTGGGGTTTTTGGTAGCTCTGTTTGCTTTTCACAGAGTATTTTCTGTTTGGAGTTTGCTGAGGAACTCAGCTGGATTTCTTCTCAGTTGTCCTCTCAAGATACTTAATCATTTTTTTTTTCCTTTGTATCCAAGGCCAGTTGTTTGTGATTATGCTTTGGAGTGAATGTGGGTGCAGCATTTGGTGTTTTGGATTTTTGAGATACTTCATTACTTGAAGATCCTTTTTCCAAAATCACTATTGGAGTTTGACTGTGCACAAAGGAATTAAATCTTATGCCTGTCTTATCTCCACATTATTTTTGACTCACGATAAGATCATCCAATGATTTGGATGCCTTTGTAAATGAGGCAATCACATTTTTGAGATCTTTTTCCCTCTTTTCTATAGCAGCTAACTCTGCTATGATCTTGGCATTTTCAGCCTTCAGCTTAGTGTTCTCATCAGCTATGTGACTCAGAGTTCTCAGCTCTTTAGTCGGCTGTGAGTTTTGGCTTTTAAGCTGGCTGTTTTCCTCATTTAGAATTGTGTATGAGGATTTTATCATTTTGCCTAATGAATCATAAAGATCAGTGGGTGATGAAGTGTGTATATCACAATCTCTATCACTTGAGTCTGAATGAGAAGAGTTAGAGTGTACCTCATCTTCTTGATCTGGTTGATCTTGTTCTTTAGCCATAAGGCAAATCATAGCCTCTTCCTCGAGTCACTTGAGTAGGTAGTCGACTTCACTACTCTCGAGTCATTCTTCGCTTTAGACTTGACTGTCTCGGCGGATCTCGGCGGCCCAACATGGCTTTCTTCTTTTCCTGTCTTCTTTCCTTGAAGACTCTTCTATCTTCCTCATTCCTATATTTGTTGACTGGTGGATAGGAACATCAACTGCAAAATGTCATGGTTGTCTGCAGTTCCAACACAGGTTCTCAGCTCTTTGATCAGCCATTTCTATTCTTGGATTATCATCTCCCTGATATTCAACCATTTGATGTTCAGCTCTCTTGGGTGGCTTGTCTTCTCTTGATTTGGAAGGAGTTGAATGTCTCCTGGAGGTTTCACCCTTCTTTCTTTTATAGTTCTTATCGAAGAACTTGTTGAACCTTTTAACCATTAGGGCAATTTCCTCCTGGTCTATGGCTTCCTTTAATTCAGCTCTCTTTCCATCATTAGCCATGAGTGCAGCTGTCTTGGGTACAGCAGTCTCCTCTTGTTCTTCCCTTCTCCGCTCAAACTCATAGGCTTTGAGATCTGAGAATAGCTCATGATTCAATGTTCTGGAGAGGTCCATTGAGTGTCTCAGGGCCATAGTCTTCATTTCCCATTCAACTGGGAGGCTTCTTAAGATCTTCATACACATTTTCTTTTGTGTATATTCCTTCCCAAGAGCTGAAAGCTCATTTGTGATCTCAGTGAATCGGCATCCGGTGATCCATGGTTTCACGCAAGCATTTTGATTTTTTCAATTTTTTCAAACAGATAGTTTATTTTCTTTAATTTGTTCTGATCCTTCACAAATTAAAGTCAGTTTATTCCAAATTTCTTTTGCAGATTTGCAAGATTTGACTTTATTGAACATTGCTTTGTCCAATGTCTTGTAGAGTATGTCCTTGGCCACATTGTCCAAGTTGTATCTCTTCCTATCTTCATTAGTTCACTCAGTTCTTGGTTTTTCAATCATGGCTGGTCTTACTTCAGCAATAGTTTCTTCTTCTTCAGTTGCAGCTGCTCTTCTTATAGTCGTGTTCACTTTTAGTATTTGCAGTGGTCCATCCTCTATCACAAGCCACATTTCATCATGTAATGCAGATAGATGAGCATGCATACGAATTTTCCAATCATCAAATTCTTCAACAATGAACATAAAAATGCGTGTCAGATTTGCTTCCATGATAATAACTTTGCTTAAAATGAAAGATTTTGAAAATACAAGTGTTTAAAAACTTTTTGAAAGGATAGAGATCTAGTTCATTAACCAGTGCGGAAGGCTCAATGAACCAACCGCTCTGATACCACTTGTAGGTCCCAAGGGGTGTGAAGTAAGGTTTAGAAGGGGGTTGAATAAACCTTACCAAATTTTTGATTTAGTCCTTTTAAATTAATTCAAGAGAGTTGACTCAAACAGTTGTGTCCTTGATGGACAACTAAGTTGGCTTTTCAGCTAAGTTAGCCACTCACTGGCTTGATTTCGATAATTTGTTGATAGTATAACTCGGCTGCTAAAGCCAAATACTTAACTTGGTTGATTGGTTTTTTAACAGCAGATGACTTAACACCCTTAGACTTGTTTTAAGTTTGTTTTAACACTTGATTCTTAGTACTTGGTTATTAATCAGTTGGATAGCAAATATGATTCTAGCAGCAGATATAATGTAAATATGAAGGAAAGTAAATTTGCTGAAAGTAAATGACACAAATATTTTATAGAGGTTCGAAGATGGGGTAATTCTTATAATCCTCTCTTCATCTCATGGAGGAATCCACTATGTAACAGATCAGTTTACAAAGTAGTGAACAGTCTGGAGACAGCCTTGATCACACAACTGGCTTCTCTTGCGACTCGGCTTTGCCTTGCTACTTCAGCTCACTTCTCAAGTTCTTGGATTTGATCAAGAAGCCCTCCAACAAACTTGATAATGGTTCGACCTGAAACCTTTCTACAATCCTAGTTGGATAGTAGACCCCTTTGATTTCTTCAAATGTTTCCTCTTCAACAGATTTGAAGTTGTCTTTCCTTCACTACTTGTGTTAGATTGATTTCCTTCGAGTTTCAGGCTTGAGGATTTGCTTGCTCGTTTATGAGAAAATTGCAGGTTAAATGCTTGAATATTGCTCGCTTGTTCGTGGCTCAGGTTACCTCTTCTTAATAACTTCCTCAGCCTTTTATAGTGCACATTTGAAATGTTGCCCGTTGAAGAGATAGGCTAATTTCAAATGTCAGTTTTGTTCGTTGGCTTGTCTTGTAGCAATCCTTGATGTTGACATTTCCTCGTATTAAATGTCTTCGCAGCATTTCTGATGCCTGACACAAGGTGCAGTGTTTCCCATTGGCTTATTCCTTTTGCATATTTCTGGGACTAACACTTTAGACCTGACAACTTTGACATATTACTATATTGAGTAACATTCTTGACTTTAATCAATGGATCTAAGTCATTTGTCTTGACTAGACTGTTGTCTTTACCCCAGGTGACTTGAGTCAGCTCCAGTCATTGGATATCTCAACTGTCACTTCAACTTTGAGACTTGACTTCTTGAATTGACTTGACTAACACTTCTCATAGTTGTTTCTCAGCTGACACTCCTTCAACCGAGTCCTTGACTTCCTTCTTGGCCATACTCGGTGACACACAACAGAGTCTTCAATCCCGATCCATGATTGACTTCTTGTATTCCTTGGCATAGCGACTTGACTCGATTTCTTTCACCCTATCTATTACAATACAAATTACAAAGAAAATGGGGTGCCAACTTCCTATTTTAAGTTTTACATGGTATCATCAAAATCTACTTAATAAATTTCTAACAACTTCCCAACCTCTAATGTCTTGACTATATTCCAACCATCCGCTTACCATCATTTGATTCAAATTTTAGCCTATTGGTTGGAGGGATGGTGAATACGACTTTCTCCTGATTTACCCACAGAGTTAGCTCCCTCGTTTCTACATCGATCAAAGCCCGTGCTGTAGCTAAAAATGGCCGCCCAATGATTATAGGTCTTTTCTTGTCCTCGTTCACGTCCAACACTACAAAATCCATAGGAAAAACAAATTTGTCAATTCTTACCAACACGTCTTCAATGATTCCCCACTGATAGACGATGGATCGATCAGCAAACTACAACGTGATGTTGGACGGTTTTATCTCCTCGAGCCCAAACTTCGTCACATCAGAAAGAGATATAAGATTCACACTGGACCCAAGATCACAAAGTGGTTTTTCAAAGAAAACTCCTCCAATAGTACAAGGAATAGTAAAACTCCCTGGATCCTTCATTTTCTGAGGTAGTTTACTCTGGACTGTTGCACTACATTCCTATGTCAAATAGACAGTCTCAAACTTTTCCAACTTCATTTTCTTGGATTCCACTGGTTTCGCATAAATGGGTGATTCTTTAGGGGCATGCTGAATTTTCGCTTCTGTTTTCACATAAATCGCATTGCAGTGCTCTCTCGGATTAAACTCTCTATCGCTCAGAAATTTTCCTTTCTCCTGTAATGAGTTCACTGTTGTCGCTAACTGACCCATTTGTGTCTCAATCGACCTAATATGCATCTCCATTGTGCTCATCTTAGTACTCAGACTATCAATCTTCGCATCACTTCTGTTCATCCAATTCCTGGTCTCTCCGATGAATGAGCCGAGTATCTCCTCTAGTGACTGCTTTTTTTCACCTCCGATTGCATTGGAACTGGATGGGCTGGGATAACCCGGAGGTGCGTTTAATACATTCCTGTTGTTGCTATAAGAGAAATTCTCATGATTGCGAAGTCCCGGGTGATAGTGAGTTGGTAATGAATTACCTCTATTATTAAAATCCCGATTATTCACATAATTGACTTGCTCGGCCTCGTGAGTGGCGGCTGCGTGAATGGCTGCGGGTGGGAGTTTGGCTTGCTGTGGTGCGCCGGTATTCATGATTGCTAATTGCTTTGTCAGACTCAAGATTTGAGCTGCCAAAGCTGACATTGTATCAAGCTCAAGAACACCGGCAACTGGCTTCGGCGCTAACCTCTCAGAAGGCCATTGATAACTGTTTGTGGCCATTTCTTCAAGTAGAAGTAAAGCCTCAGTCGAAGTTTTAGCCATCAATGTACCTCCTGCTGCCGCATCTAGGATCGTCCTCGTATGCCCAATAAGCCCATTGTAAAAATACTGAACCCTCTGCCAGTCTGCATAGCCATGTTGTGGGCATCTCTGCAACAGATCCTTAAATCGCTCCCAAGCTTCATATAACGGCTCAAAATCAATCTGTTGGAATTGGGCAATTTCGCTCTTCAGTTAGAGTGTCTTGCTGGGAGGAAAGAATTTTGCTAAAATATTTTGAGTCAGATCATCCGAGCTCGTAATACTCCTAGGAGCGAACGTCTGCAACCACTGTTTGACCTTATCCCGAATTGAAAACGGGAAAAGCCTCAATCTAATGGCCTCATCAGTTACACCATTCATCTTGATGGTGTCGCAAATTTCCAAAAATGTGGCCAAATGTGTATTCGGATCATTCACTAGACTCTCCCCAAACTGATTCTGCTGAACCATGCTTATGAGGCCCAGTTTCAATTTGAAATTATTCGCATTTATGGGTTGGCGCACAATTCCGGAGTAATTCGGGTTCACGGTCGGCAGGAAATAATCCCGGATTGCCCTTTTTGGTGCCTCAGGCTATGGTGGCACATTTACGACCCGAATTCCGGCATTCTCATTTTTCTTGTCTTCTGCCATTGCTCAATTCTCTACTCGTTTTGCTTCTCTGATTGCTCGAAGTGTCCTTTCAATCTCTGGATCAAAAGGAAGCAAATTAATATCCTTAGAATTTCGCATAAACAAACAAGTTAATGAGAAACATGAAATTATTATTCCTAAACAAGTCCAGATTAGGATTAAGACTACTTGGTAATAATATTAGTTTAAAATAGGATAACACAATCCCCCGGCAACGACACCAAAAACTTGATCGAGAAATTCTTACCACAAGTGTACGGTGTCAAGGTTTAGTATAGTTTTGAAAGTAGGTTATCGTCTCCACATGAATTGTTATCGAATTTTATACTAAGTGCTATAATTAAAATAGCTTAATTCTATCTAGAAATCGAAAAGAGATGGATGTTTATTCAACTAAAAATAAAACTAAAATTAAACAAACAAATTTGTTCAGACAATTAATCAAACGCTTAAGATATGAATTCTAGAGGGTTGATTTCACCTAGTTATCCCCTATGTTCTCAATCCAGTTCATTAATCACAAGTTATTAATCTATAAGCCAATATTCCTTCCGTTTATCACTTCCTCTCTCGAGTGCCAAATGATTCTAGGTTCCAATTCTGATTTCGATATCTCTATAATAATCATAAATTAAATCCTAATATGCTCGATGAATATTCTATCACAGACATCAAAAGATTCATAAACCTTTCGGTTCTATGAAACCCTAGGTTGTGCTATTCTATGGTCAGGCGTTCAATTACCTCTCTCGAGTGTCAAATCAAACACGCCAAACAATCTAAACTATTGATCAGATAATTCAGATGCAATCAAATCAAATAGCACAAATAGATTAATTGACATGCAAATTTCATAAACTGAAAATCAAAACATAGGTTCAAACGTAAGTTACATCAATCCCCTAGAAAAGGTTTAGCTCATAATGGATGTACAAAAACTCATAAAGAAATAAGTATACATCTTAAAAATTGACAAAGAAAAGCAAAGAAAGAATTGAGAAGAAAAGAGAATGAATTCTCTCTGTGTCCAGACGAGAAGTGCCTTCAATTGTCGTCCCGAACCCTAGCTCTATGTCTCTTGCCTTGAGTTGTGCTCAAAATAATGTCACACCCCTGTTACGTACGCCCTCTTGGTGTATTTATAGGTCAAAGCCCTCAAAATCACGTCAAAAGGCCCAAAAAATTACACAGTCTATGTTCAGCCCGTAGCCACGTGCTGTAGCCCTCATCGTCTTTGCGCAGCCGCACGCCGAGTACCTTCCCCTGCTTTTGACGCCTGGTGCCCGGCGCCTACTCCTGGGTCTTTGCGGGCGCTATTGATCTTTCTTTGCTGCTATACATCGATCAGGCGCTGCAACCCTTACTTTAGTACTCAGCGCCCATCGAAATTGGGCTCTTTGTACCATTTCAACCCCCAGGCTACTGCAAAGATGGGGTTTTAGCGGCGCGACGCTCGTCTATGAATATTATTTTTGCGCTTTTCAACTTCTAAATTGCGATCTTAACCGTCCAAACACATTTTTCATCGTTCTTGATCAATTTCAGCTACCAAAATTAGTACCGGCTCACAGACGACAACCAATGACATGAATTTGACTCAAACGACACTCAAATACCCAAAAACCACGCAAAAATCCTAGTCTAGAATACGCAATACGTTGGTATAAAACCAACTTAACAAGCTCAAGGGCTAAGAACAAAGTCTGGGAGCTGGTCGATCTTTCATCTGGACGTAAGACTATTGGGAACAAGTGGGTTCTTAAGGTCAAGCGCAAAGCAGATGGATCTATCGATATGTATAAGGCTCGACTTGTGGCGAAAGGTTATACCCAAAGAGAGGGTGTAGACTATGAAGAGACATTCTCCCCAGTGGTGAGATTTGTTTCCATTCGCCTTATTCTGGCTTTTGTCGCCCACCTAGATCTGGAATTATTTCAGATGGACGTAAAGACAGCATTTCTCAATGGAGAGTTGGACAAGGAGATCTATATGGATCAACCTTTGGGTTTTGAGCAAATAGGGCAAGAGCGCAAAGTATGTCGCTTGAAACATTATATTTATGGGCTGAAACAATCGTCCAGACAATGATACCATCGATTTCATCGAGCTATCATCAAGATGGGCTTTACGATGATCGAGGAGACCATTGTGTGTATGTCAAGAGAATTGGGAGGAAGTTTTTGATACTCTCACTATATGTGGATGACATTTTGTTGGCTGGAAATGATATGGAGATGATTGTCGCCACTCAGAAGTGGTTGTCCTCTACTTTTGAGATGAAGGACATGGGAAACGCTGAATACATACTTGGTGTTAAGATACACTGGAACCGTTCTAGAAAACTCTTGTGTTTGTCTCAAGAGACTTACATCAAGAGGATTCTAGAACGTTTCCATATGGAAAATGCTAATCTTTTTGACACACTCATGGACAAAAATTGTGTTCCTAGCAAAAACTTATGCCCTAAAACAGAAGAAGAAAGGTAACGCATGGCTAAGGTTCCATATGCAAGTGCGGTCAGGAGTTTGATGTACGCAATGATGTGTACTCGACCGGACTTATGCTTTGCAGTTGGAATGGTGAGTAGATATCAAAATAATCCTGGGTGCGACCATTGGGCTGTTGTTAAAAGGATACTTAGATATTTGAAATAAACAAGTGATCTTGCTTTGTGCTACCATGGAGGTAGTTTGAAGCTAACTGGCTATAGTGATGCTAATGGATCAACGGATAAAGATGAGCGCAATGCACATCGGGATATGCATTCTTATTGGGAGGCGCCGCTATCACTTGGTGTAGCAAGAAGCAGCCTTGTATCTCCTTATCCACCATGGAAGCTGAATATGTTGCTTGTAGGTCAGCAGTCCAAGAGGCAATCTGGTTGAGAAGATTTCTTCAGATTCTGCGCATTACGGCGCATGTTGATGATGCAGTTATTGTTTATTGTGATAACACATCTGCACTAGCGTATGCTAAGGATCCCAAGTACCATGGGAGGACTAAGCATATTTGACACCAGATATCACTTTATACGAGAGAGCATTGCGCATGGTCAAGTTGTTCTCAGGTATATTCCTATTAGCGATATGGTCGCTGGCCCTTTTACTAAGCCTTTGCACAGAGATGTGTTACCAAAGGCATGTTAGAAGTATGGGACTTAGTAGGATTTTAGTTTATGGGCATGTATGAACATTTTATTGATTAATGAAATTTTGTTTCTCATTATTTGTTAGTGTACTGTGTCTAATGATAGATATGAATGTCACCAGGCTTAGATTGACCTACTCACACGGACAATCGCCCTGGCACTTTGATAGCGAGCAGGATGAGACTTGTAGATCATTTTCGCACCAACTAGGGGATGCGAATGATCGCCTTCATGCTCGGAACAACATGGAAGGCTTAAGTTTAAATATAGTCGCCTTGGCATGAGGCCAAGATGAGATCACACTTGATTGATTATGAAGTATGTCCAAACTTCATAAAAGCCTATTCGTAGTTGAATGTACAAACTATCGTATGACACTTTGGGAGTGACTACGAGTAGAATGCAGGTCAGACGCTTGAATAGCGACTGGACTAAGATTTGTATGATGTTAAGAGCATGACATGCCCAAATTGAGTGGGAGCTCCATCATAGCATGTATTCATACTACATGTGCTTTGAGAAGACCTCATAAGTGGAGTGACTGAATGGATACCTGCTTCGTCACTGTGTGAGCCCTTATCGTGTTTTTAGTACCCTTTGGGACTCTGGACTGTGCCATGAGGTGTAAGCTTAAAGACACTACTTTTGCATGTATCCAATGGCCATGTGTGATGCGGTCTGTCGGAGCATGACTAGGGAAGTTGTTAAGACCAAGCTGATTGACATGAGGCTGAGAAAAAACTAGGTTGGTAATGCATCTTTGTACTATAGCTTATAGGCCGGCCGACTATGTCAAAAATGCGTTTGACATAGTCATGAGCATAGATACATAGTTGAGAGTCAAGCATGCTCTACTTATTATATGAGGGATCAGAGATACTTGATTTGGTGCAACCACATATTTTGGGGTACACAGCGAGTCCTTTTTTCCTAAAACAAATATAAACCCATTTTTTGGAATAGTTGGAAAGTCGAAAACTAGTATTGAAAACACAATCATACAAGGCAATGTTTTCAAAAAAACTAAAAATAATCATTTACTTGCAAAGTTATATATAGCTTTGTTCAAAAGTATCATTTTTATTTTAAAAGAAATAACTTTTACTCTAAAAGTACATATATTTACAAAGTAACAAAATTACATTAGTAGTTCTCCTTGACATAGTATCATTTTAGACTTGAAAAATATACATTTTCAAAGTAACAAAACCTGTTATTTATTTGCAAAGTTATATACTGCCTTATTCAATTGTATCACTTTTTATTTAAAAAATCACTTTTACTTTAAAAAAATATATGTTTTCAAAGTAACAAAATTACATTAGTAGTTTCCCTAACATAGTACCACCTTAGACTTGAAAAATATCGCTTTTATTATGAAAAATATACATTTTCGAAGTAACAAAATTAATTATTTACTTGCAAAGTTATATAAAGCCTTGTTCAAAAGTATCACTTGTTATTAAAAAAAAGTATCACTTTACTCTAAAAAGTATATGTTTTCAAAATAATAAAACTAGTAATATTAGTTTCCCAGAAAAATATTTTTTTTTTCTGAAAAGTGTTTTCTGAAAAGTACTAATATTTTCCTGAAAACTATTATTATGATTATCAATCAAGTTCTTCGATGTTTTTCTTCTTTGTGTTTCTTCAATCAACCACCTAGCATAGACTCCTCTAGTCATGATCACCATTCCTCTGGCGATCTTCCTGAAACACCACAACCATATTCATTCCAAACAACTGCGAAAAATCACTATATTTCCACTCCAATCCAAACATCAATAATCAATTCTCAAAAATTTCGTAGATGTTTGCGCTGCGACAAAGTTTTGCAGTGGAGGAGAATGATGATGCTTTACACGGTGGCGACAATGGAGTTGTGTGGAGACGCGATGGAGATTGAGTGGGACAGGGAGAGATGTGGTGGGTGGAGAGAGACGCGACAACTATTGTGGAGATTGCATCGGCTGAAAAAATGAGAGAGAAGATTAGAGAGGGATTTGCAGTGCAACAACGGAGAAGACAAGCAAGAATGAGAGAGATTTGCAGTTGCCCTAAAATCTGCATTTTTTCTTCTTTGGGTACTAGATTCGGATCTTGGGCTTCGTCTTACAGATTAGCATCTGTAAGATAGTCTTGTGAGAGACCTACTCAACTTTTAATATGTATGACGAGCTAAAATAACATATATTATTAAATGTCTTGTACCTACATTCCTACGCTTTTTTCCTTACCGTGATTTTGAGTCTTGGAGGGAAGTCAGAGAGTCAGACACCAGCCACCATCATTCTTAAAAAATTAAAGATAACTAGAGTGTTTTGTAATTAGGCTAAACCTTGAGATAGTTTTTAAAACTATCCCTAAAATAAAAGAACCTCTAATAAGGTTTGTGAAACAATCGCTACTGAGGGCTCTTTTGGGAACAACAATTGGACTTTGGATACAATTGCCTAACATTCTGGAAAAAAAGACACTTATTTATGCTCTCGGGCTTTTTCCTGACTCTTTTACACTCTTTCCTTTTTTTGGATATTTTTACGCTCCCGCCATTTTTTTTTTGGATTTTTTTACATTGTAATTTCGTGATTGCTTGAAACATGTTTCTTCTAATAAAATTTAAGTGAAAAAACAATTTTATCTCCCATTAAATAATCAATTATATACTCGGATAAAAGCTAGCACCGGGGGTCCCACTTAGTGATAGGTAGAGACAGGCTAATTCGCAACTTTTAATAATCAAGTAATATACACATGAAACAACATATATTGAAAAAAAATATATTTTGAAAATAATATAGAAACAACACATGAATAGAAAAACATAATTCAATTTTTGTTCTTATGCATTAAAAACGTTGAAAACATGAAAACAACTAACAAAACAATAGAACAATATTGAAAACTATATAGAAAGAATATAGAAAACACAACATGAACAAAAATAGCTTAAAATAGGTAAAAATTGCATTGAAACATCGAATACTATAGTAAACAACAAAGAAACATCATAACGACATTAAAAAAGTATAGAAACAACCCAGAAACAACATAAACAATATAGAAAAGACCACACCAATAAAAAGAGTTTAAAAATAGGTAGAAACTGCATTGAAACATTAAAAACTACATGGAAATAACAAAGAAACATTATAATAACATTAAAATTATTATAGAAAACAATCGCAAAACAACAGAAACAATATATAAAACAATACATGAACAGAAAAGAACGTAAAAAATAAGTAAAAGTTGTATTGGAACATCGAAACAACATATAAACAACTAAGAAATAAATATATACAACATTGAAAAAACAAATATAACATATAAATCAATATAGGAACAAAAAATCCAAAAAAAACATAAAAATAACAAAAAAATATGCAGGAGCGTAAAAAAGTTGAAAAAAAGAATACAAAAGTGATGTTAGCGTAAAACGTGTCTTTTTTTTTTCAAAAATAGATGTATTTCTGACAATTTCTCAACAAAAATTTGGGTTGATAGAGAATATAATCAACATCAATCTCTCTTTTGGGATTTTGAATGACGCCCAGGACAAGATGGCGGCAAGACAAGTAATCAAACAAGCGCTGGATTACCAATCCACCCAAGGCGGGTGTTATTATATAAATCCACGTGACCCAATTCCGATTTACAATATCACCCCTCTAATTTCATAGAAATGACATCCATATCCCTGTATTCACTCCAAATTTCAGATTTGCACTTGTATAAAAAGAAGAAACCCTTCACACTTCTGAGACACCCGAAAACCACCATGTAAAAGCAAGCACCACTGAAAATCTTTTGAGTATTCGGGCATATAGAAGACTTCAAATTTATTGATGTTTTGTTAAGTGGGATGGTTAGTCATGCTTGATTTGCAAGATAATTATCTTTTGAAGACTATTAAGAGTAGAGGTGCTCATGATCCTGGGTCTTATGTAATTGATGTGAAGAAGGGGAGGATGCCCTTATTGGACAACCTTTTAATAAAAATATCCTTCAGCCAAAAAAACAGATGAGGAGTAGTAGTATGAACAAGGACTTTGGTTTACTCTTGTTGAAGAACGACGAATCAAAAGCCATATTATGCATTTTTTTTTCTTTTTCCACATTTCAAAATAAGGGTATTTTGGGTATTTGAATCTTTATCCTATCTAATCATCACTGTTAAATGAATTTTGTTTTTTCATCCTATTCATGAACCAATAATCAAAATCCCACAACCCAAACGAATGTATTCATTCAATTACATATCCATGAACACGAACAAACAGTGTAAATCTAACTAATCAAATCTACTTTTAACAACACTATCAACAAACTCAAACGAGCTCTGAATAAATAATATAACCTTGTTCGAACCCTATTATTTTGTACAAATAGTGTATTCGAAATTTGCTCAAATAAGCCAACATTCTCAAAAAACATCAATCAACTTTCACATACGGAGACTATCAAATATATGGCACCAACATCTCTTCAAGGTTTGTACAAATTACAACATAAGAGCTCCTAATTATCCATAATATGCTGACAAAAAACCGAAGTAATACACAACACACCAATATCCTTTTGAAATCATAGCAAAAAACAGTGAACTGCCAAAATATAATTTATACTATAAATTATGAGCAAGAAACAACTGAAAACCAACTTCGTCACTATAAATTACGATCAATCAGGGCTATTCGAACCCTTCAACCAAGTATTCATCTCCATCATGTAAACCGGATAGAGCATAAAAAATACATATAAGAATTACAAAATTCATAGGACTCCACTAAATAATTGATTTCGCAATTTCACTGTATCTAGAGTCAGACCATTAAAGAATCCAGTATCAGCTATCCTTCGTATGCTAAAAAACTTCCACAGTAGAAAGTCTTATACCTTATCATCAACTTCAGACGATTCTGATAATCCTCCATGCTTTTGCTGACTGCTTCTGGAAATTGAATGACTACGCCGCTCTTTCCCTCCAGGTTTTGATGATGCATTGCCATACCAGACCATCCCAATAACGGCAATGACCATGCCGATAACTACTTGTACATTAAGACCCTCTTTTCCGAAAAATAAGAACCCCAGGATTAGTACAAGGATAGTCTTCATGTGGCCAAGTACTTGGAATGAAACAGCAGTGAATCTGCCTATGCAGATGAACTGACTGAGATTTGTTCCCACTGCAATGGTACATGAGAGGATCATGAACACCTGCAGAGTCAAAGATAAGGTAATTATGTCTGAAGTAGTTCCAAAACTTTCACAAAATCACATAAGAGGAAAATAAATTCAGATATACAATGATATCTGAGGCATATTGAAAGGGGAGAAAATATAAAGACCAGGGGATGCCCCACTTTAATGGTGAAGTGCTATTTGCAAAAGTATCATAAAGTCAATCAATTAGCAAAAATAAAAAATAAAAATCCACCACATTTCGATGCAGCATAAGAAAATGTGAAAGAAGAATGATATATAGCTTATGTAACCAAATAAGTAATGTCAGAAAATATATAAAAACATTAAGAAACATTTAATTCACACTAGTGGCTCAATGTAAGTGATATCAGATCCTACGAGTGCCGTAGTACAACATAATATACTACTATACCTATTCACCATATGGCACATGATACTTATAATTAATGCAATACAATAAACTATTTCTGGTTTCACTTAATTAGATTAGGTACCTGATAAGAAATCAAACGATGCATCTATTATTGATCCTCATATTAATCATTCCACCCTACAGCACCTACACAAGTCCTTTTGATTTCTCTATACTCTAAACTTACTTTCTATAACTGTTTTTCTTTATAACAAATCATAGAATAGCAAAATAGAACAGTTAGTAAATTGCAATCCTTAAAGTGGATTCTAACTGAGAGGAGAATAAAGAGGCTACAACGAATATTTCAAGTCAATAGCAATGTTTATGAAGTTGAATATTTCAATGAGCGAAATCATAATAATATATTATCACTGCTGAAATCTACAGATGAACTTAAGGTAAAAGTGAAAATACAACTGATAACATATTAAAATGGGCAAGGTTGAAAGGTCAGCGTAGATGTAATAATTGAGAATCAGATATGTTGTCTTCCACTTGCAACTCAAATAGTTACTGGCAGCATATCATACAGCAGCAAACCACGCTGATAGGAAAACTAGCCAGGATAATCAGCTTCAAGTTCGATTTGACAGTCATGCTTTGTGATATTATTTACTGTTTCATATCTTATAATCAAGAAAGTTATGGCCCTTTTGCTATAATACAAGTCTGCCACTTAGTACCCATAAACATTTGAAAATTGTCACAGAAAAGGCAATTCAAACTTTCACATCATTCACACAGAACAATTTACTTGGGGAGAAGAGATTAATTTCTAATTAATTCTGAGTGGCTAAAGCGTGGGTACAAGAACAGAACCTAGTACGGTCAAGTTAGTCAATAATTTTACATCGCTCAAACTCATCATTTTTAACTTTTAAACCTGAAGAACTACCACAAACTACAATATATAAAACCAAAATAAATTATGGACAAATGCATAGTGATACTAATATATTATCATACCAGGATCAGAGACAATTGACTATGGTAATACAGCATATATGGCATAGCTTGTAGAAGCACTTACCACAGATGGTAGATGAAAGTTATAGGCGTCGATTCTCTTGTTTGTCAACCAATAATCCAGAAATGGGCCTATTAACAATAGTGATGCAGCCTGGGCTGGTGCAGTGTGACCTAGTAGATTGAAGGAAGTAAGGGAGTACTTTCTCTGAAGGAAATGAACATACTGCAAAAGCAAATCCATAACTAAGTAACTTTCTACAAAGGTTGCAGACAAAAAGCGTACAAAAAATTTAGAATGATACAATCAGAGATAAAACTACGGTAGCAGGGCTCTATCTGAAGCCAATTACAGCACTGTCAAATTCTCCATACAACAGCAAAACCATTATATTTTTTGAGGCTGCAGAACTGTGATCTCCATTACAGTAGATACTGACAAACTTTGCAAAACAAGTATTTGTAGTTGAAATACTTCCGTGCTTGAGCCGTAAATCCATTCTAAACTTATTTAATGCATACACAGAATTCTCATATCACAATAGGTCAAAGTATTAAGTATAACTTACATACTGTTGCAGTGATGTACTCCAGACTGCAATAAATGCAGCAATGAAGCCCTTGGCATTAACACTCACATCAGTAACTGTGCAGACTGCAACACCAAGGAGTACGATTAAGATGCTAAGTTTTGTGTCTCTCGAATATCTGATCTTGTCAAACACAACTTCCAGTAAGCAGGATACCGGGATCATAGTCAGTTTCGCTATCTGATAATACACAAAACATAATATTATGTTTAGCACTGCAGTCATAGAGGTTGCCCAACATACTTAGTTCTTTTTTCATTTAGATAGATGAAAACATTGATGATTACCTGGTAGAATCCCACTGAATTCCACATTAAGCTGACATTCATTCCAACAATAGAGAAATTTGCAAATAAGACAAATTTCAAAAGCTCTGGATAGGGTAGATGAGAAGGTTGAATGTAACCGAGCCACCTTAGAACAACCGTCATCAAGGTTGTGGTAGCAAAATGCAAACCAGTTAATGTTGTAGCTGCGCAGATTGAACTAGTCAAAAAGCTAGAAAAATGGAAATTCAAAAAAGAATTGAAAATTGAAGTACAACATGAGGTCCACCATTAAAAACAAAGAAGAATTTGGTCATTGTTTTAACTCGGTTAGCTCCTGGTTTAGCTTCCCAAAAATAAAGATCATTGTCAGCTTCTTAATGGGCTATTAAGATTTTATAAAAATTTCATATGCTTTTGAAGTGTGAACAGTATTTATAACTTCTTTTAAAGTGGAAACGAGAATAGCTGGGGAAGCAGGGGATATTGTTCCAGCATTCATTATATCAACGAAACATGCTTCTTTTGCACACCCAAAGAGTGCTGCTTGGTAGTGCATACTTCCATATCATTAAAGGTTATCAAGCCCACACAAGTTCTTCAACAAAATATTTATGGTATTCAAATTTTAGAAACCAAGTAATAGTTTAACTTTGACCATGAATGTGCATTTCATCTCCAATTCATGCTAACTTGGTGTAGAATCTGTTCAAAGGGGTAATAATATTTACCAAAGCTGAAGCCATAAGTGGCCATTAATGCCTTATTGACAATGATGATCCCAACTGAAGTGACTACATTGAACATCCATGCAGCCGCATCCAATGCAGCTTTCTTATCAGCTTTGCTTGCTGGTGGCATTTTGCTTTTTCCTTAATTCTTGTTCTAACTGTCCAATGGGTGAAGAATTACCCTGATAGGACCATAAAGCAACACTTTAACCACCACATTCAATCCAAGATTTCTTCCACTAAAATACCTGCACAGGACCATTAAATCAGAAGAATTAACTCAACTCATACCATTTACTGAATTAGGAGGAAGCCAAGATTTAGCTGATTAAAGATTTCAGCATAAAATTTTCATACAGATTACGATTTCATGCAGCAGAAAAGAACTGATTTCTCGGATGCAAACTATCTACTTAAACATTGATATTGATAAAAGTTAGCCGCAAAGTACAGCAGTAAATCATTTTCATACAATATCATTTGACAGCATATCCAAGAACAAACTGACAACAAATTCCAATCTTCAATAGACAGTTATAAACCAATTAGATTCACCACCGTCTAACTTTCCAAATCAACAACACGGTACTACATTGATTCACAGGTCAAGAAAAAATAATTACTCTAACTTAACTCTACACAGATCCCAAGATTTTCATATCTAAACCACAAAACCACATCCACTTTCCACAATTCAACAACATTTAATCCACCACCATCAGATCTAAAATCTCAAAACCCCCCAGTTTCCCAGATCGCATTAAATTCCTCAAACCCACATCAATTACTGACCAAATCGCAGATCCAACCACACAGGATCATCGAATTCAACAGAAAATAATGCACAATTCAAGCCCACGTCACTGAAAGAAATAACTAATATAAACAAAACATAGCATTAAAAAAACGTACCCCTTTTGAACTTTATAACGGAATGAAAGGGGCTTTCGCGTGAATTTCAGTTTCTCTCCAGATCCTCACGACTCTTGAGTTAATGATGGATGAACGTGTATGCATGTGATGTATATATCAAGGCGTATGTATATATAGTATGTATCTGTGTATGTATATATGGGGAGTAGAATCGAGGGAAGTGTAGTATGAATGAGTGCAGATATGGGAAATGGGATTTTAGGGTTTGACCCAAAATGAAATGAAAATGGAATGCCAATTTCAGTTATGGAAGTTTGCTTTTCTTCTTTCCCCACATATTAATATAGATGTACTATTACCGATCAAAAAAAAAAAAAGAAAATATAGATGTACTATTTTTATTATTTTTAATTTTAATTCTTTTTTTCTGAAACGTGTTATTTTTAATTCTTTTTTTTAAATCAAATATTAGAATAAATAAAAATGCTACATACATATGTATATATATCTATTTATGGGTGGGTCATGGACAGCCTTGAAATTATTTGATACCTGAATTAATTTTAATGTTTATTCCAAATTTAATAATAAAAATAAAAATGAATTCTTTTTATTTTCTATTATAAATTAAATTTATTTGGCTATCTGAAATGTTAAAAAATAAAATAACAATTAAATTAGTATGCAGAGTTTAGAAAAACTGCTTTTTTAGTATGAGTGAAATATTCATTAAACCTGGCAAAACATACAGTCTACAAAAAATATGATTTATTATGAGAAATTATTAGTCTTATTACACAAAATCATAATCTCACTCTGATGTAAGTACTCTGTATAATTTGGTGTCATTGTTTTTCTTGATTTATTGGATCGACATAGAAAATGACATTTCGTATAAAAATGTTGGATTTTCCTTAAAAGACATAAAATCCATTTTATGTTGAGAACAATTTAAACTTTTGAATTCTCACATATTCTCTCGCTGAAAAAAAAAATATCTATAAAGTTAATCTGTGTTGACAATTATTTTTCAAATGTTCATCTGATGCTGCTAAATATTGCGGATAAACTCCAAATTAAGGTTTTGGGGGGAACTTGCTTGCGATAACAAAACAACAATTGAGAGTACTGAATTGTGAATACTTACAAATTGGAAGAATAAATCTTTTTATACTTGAGTTGATGAGCCGCATGGGCCTTGTAGGATAAAGCGGGTTGTGGGCCCGATATAGCAAATTGAGTCTCACGGGCTGCTCAATATAGTTTGGGTCCCTTGTGTCAATTGACAGTGTTCGACCCAATAATGAATATTTATGGATAAATAATTAAATAATGACATAATTATATAAAAAAATATAATTACAATTTCACTCTCCAACATCGTCATAGGCAAAAATTCAAGACTCAATTCACATTATCATTTGACAGTCGATTCACTCAATTCACATTATCACATTATTATTAACGTGCCATTTTTGTAATTTTCTGTTCATTTAAGATACTTTTTTATAAGTTTATGTAGCATTACAATTCAACATGCTTCAAGTATAAAAAGGTTGTATTCATTTTATTTTTTTTAATTTCTCTTTATGCCTTTTTAAACAAGTGGGAAAGTATTATTAAACCGTGAATATATATAGCAAATAATTATTAGTTTTTATTAGTTTCCAAGTGTGCCAAAAGAAAACTGAAGTTAACAAGAAAAGTGTGAGCAATTGGAGGATTATGTAAAAGTTACAACTGGAGACAAATCCGGCAAAACAGAGTTGCGTTTGCACAAAGTTGTAAATTTATCAACTATCAAAATTTGTATAAATTTTTTATTTTTTCGGTTGGAAGAAATGCTATTTTTTTTTTTTGAAGGAAAGAAATGCTATTTTAGATCTCTATTTACTTAATTGACTTGTGATTATTTAGAAAAAAAGTAATGACATATTTTGTTGTTGATTTTGTAAGTATTAATTTAGGCTCAACTGTCCCTTCGGGGACATCCGATAAATTTAGGCTCAATTTGAAATAGACTATTTGATGTTGAAACAATAATTTTAATTCTTTAATTAATATGAAATATGTTATTAGGCTACTTTTATTAATTATACTTATATTTTTCTTATTAATCTATGGTCAAATAAATGATAAAGCAATAACAATAATTCAAAATTGTCAATGTATCTTTATATATATATATATATATATAGTAACGTATTAATTTTTCTTTTTAAATAAACACACATACTCATGTTATAAGTGGATATACGGAAACATCCTACATAAATAGTAATATAATATATACATAACATAATGGAAAAATGTTGGGAACTTGCTTATTATTAGTGCCCATACCATAATTTTGGCAGATTTTAACAATTAAAGTAAATTTGGTTTCAAAGCTTATTATACACTTTCTATTTAAATAATTATAATTTCTTATTTTCTGGAAAATGGATTTTTGTTTCTTACCAAAATTCTGAATAATCCAACAATATAAAATCGTATTTTATGCATGAATTAAAACTACCCACCTATAATCAACTATAATTTTCTTTTGTAAAGTCAAGATTTGTGTAAGTTTAATGTGAAATAAGATCCTCATCCTAATGTTGGCAGGTTTTAATCTTGTGTGGATTTTGTACCTGTAATTTAATTTTGGATACACAAAATTTCAAAATATAAAAACATAAAAATCTGGGTAATAAATTTTATTTGATTATTGATTTTATGCTTTCTTAATTTGAATAATATCTTATTTACTCAAAATCTGATTTGAATATTTACCAAAAATCTTAATAACCCAATGCCTAGTTAAAATTCTGGACAATAAAATACAAAGATAAAAATTCCTGTCAGACAGTCTAACGGGCCAAAATCTATTAGACGGATCCTAAAACCGACCCGGTGGCGTCTTTGTAATATGAACAATAACATTTTTGTAATATTCAGGAACATGTATTAGTATTCCTTCTGAAAAGTATTAGCAGTTCTTCAGAAAAGTATTAGTACGTAGGTCACTGGAAAGTATTGGTTTTATAATATTGGACAGTGATATTAGCAGTTGTATTCAGGGACAGGGTATTAGCAGTCCTTTTGTAAAGTATTAGCAGTCTCTCGTAAAAGTATTAATACATATATAGTTCACTTGGAAGTATTAGTTTTGTAATATTGGACAGTAATATAGTATCACGAGAGTCCTAAAAAGTATTAGGTTTCATCTAAGAAGTATTAGTAGTCCCTCTGAAAAGTATTAGCATGTAGTTCACTTGAAAATGTTTAATAGTCCCCTTAAAAGTAATAGTTTTTCGGTTAAAAGTATTAGTAGTTCTCATGAAACGTATTAGTATTTCCCTGGAAAATTATTAGTTTTACCCGAAAGGTTTTTAGCGATTCCTCGGGAAAAGTATTAGCTTTTCCAATAAAAAAATTTGATCTATCTAAAATGTATTAGTAGTTCCCGAAAAATAATAATTTTAGGTATTTAGTAGTTCCTTAAAAATATTAATTTTTCCTCAAAAAGTATTAGTAGTTATTTTGAAAAGTTTTAATTTTTACATAAAAAGTATTTATTTAGTAGTCCCCCTAATCGACAAGATTAATCAAAAAAATGCATTCTATGGATATAGTTTGTGAATTCATATCAAATGTAGAAGTAGTGATTTGATCTACTTTGGCACAAGAACAAATATAGAGCCTTTTTAATGTGGAATTAAAAAAACCCAATCAATGCCTCAAAACACAACAATATCAATCTACTCGTAGATGGATGGGTGATGTCTATCCTTCAATGTAGTATTAATGACATCCATGCCACGTTCTTTATTTGATTTAGCCAAATATGGCTTATGCAAGGATCGTCGACGTACGTTCAAAAGTTTGTTGAAGAAGAAAACATCCGTGTGATTTGGTCCGTGTGTGTATATAAGCTTGTTGAAGAAAAAGAAGATCGTGTGATTTTTATATATATATATATATATACATGTATTAGGTTGGATTGAGTTGGTTATTATATATGGGTCTAGATTGGTTGTTGGGGGGCCGTCTAAATTCAGATTAAATCCATTAGACCGTCTAATAGGAGAGACTAGCTCAAATACAAAATATGTACACAAAATCGTTATTTAATTTGAATGGGACTTTTGAAAAAAAAAAAACATGAAATTCATAAAATAATAAATATGAATCACTAAAAAAATAAACATATCCCAAAAATACCGAGAAAACAAAATCAACCAATAATCTTTTTTTTTTTACCAAGAGAATATGTAACTTTATTAATGAAGGTCACTTATTATAATATTCTCAATCTAAAATGGCAAAGACCACGTATCCCACACGAAAGTGGAATGAGATTGAATAGAAAAACGAGCAATAGCATGAGTGGCGGCATTCGCCGAGCGCCTCACATGAATCTTACTAAAAATATGTTTATTCTCTCATATTTTCTTAATTATTCTTCTTAGTTCTCTAAGCGTTATTATTTTCTTCATACAAAATATTGTGTGAGACCGTCTCACAAATCTACATCCGTGAGATAGAGCCCAAATACCCGACCCACTGGTAACCACCCAAATACCCGCTGAGATTAATTATTCTAATTTTTCTCTCTCTTTGATCTTTAGTTTCTTTCCTTTTTTTTCTTCCGATTTTCTGTTGACTTTTCTTACATTTTTCTTGGGATTTTTCTTCCCGTTTTTTATAGTGCATAGTTTGGTTTTTTGGTTCTTCTTCAGTTCTTCAAAGCCAGCGAACAATCACAGTTGAAAGTACCAATATTTTCTTTCAGTTGAAAGTATCAATTTTTGTGCAGTATCACATTTTTGTTTTAAAAGTATCGCATTTCGTTCTGACAGTATTGTATATGTTGTATTAGATGTTATGAAATTTTTGTACAGTGAGGATGAAACATATGTAAAGTTAATGAAAATGATTTGTCTTTTCATATTAGAAGTATAACCTTTTTTTATTAAATTGGTATTGAATTGTTATGCAAATGATGACTGCTGGAACCGAATTAATCTTTTTCTCTTTATTGTATAAGTATCATTTTTGTTGTAAAAGTAAAACTTTTTGAATTAAAAGTATCACCATCTTTTTCAACAAAATTCTGCAAATATCAATATCTTGTCGTAATTTGAAAAGTATCATTTTTCAGTGAAAAGTATTGATATAAAAGTATCACCTTATTAACCACTAGCTTATAGCTCAAGTGGTATCCGTTATACTTTGTAAGGGTATTGACCGGGGTTTGAACCTGATATCTTTCGATTTCCTTGAAATTTATCCCCTCCCTTCCAACCAATACTCCCAACTTATTAAAAAAGGTATCACCTTATTAATATAAAAGACTGTATCACTATTTTCTTCTAGTTAAAAGTATCATATTTTTGTTTAAAGTATCGCTTATGTTCTTAAAAATATCAACTTCTTAATTAAAAAAAAATCTCATCAGTAATTCTCTTTGGCAGGAAAAAATACTCTTCGGCCTAAATGTATCACTTTTTATTACAAAAGTATCATTTTTTTCAACAAAATACCACAATTAACACTAATTCTCTTCAATTGACAAGTATCACTTTTCGATCTAAAAGTATGGATTTTAGCATATAAGTATCACCTTTTTATCACAAAAATATTAAAGTAACAACAAAGATGGAAATTGAACGACTGCCTTTTTAATGGAAACAATCAATGTAACAGGAGGACCATAATTTTTATACAAAAACCACTAAAAAATAAAAAAAAATTACTAAAACAACTGAGCATAAGAGTCTTTAAATCGAACTCCTTCAATATCACTGCTTCTCTTCTTCTTGGTGTTACCTTCAACTTCTT
This sequence comes from Rehmannia glutinosa, assembly GCA_016081115.2. Classification (NCBI taxonomy): domain Eukaryota; kingdom Viridiplantae; phylum Streptophyta; class Magnoliopsida; order Lamiales; family Orobanchaceae; genus Rehmannia; species Rehmannia glutinosa. Next base: position 98,659,225 of record CM071926.1, on the reverse strand, counting down.
GGTTTGTATTGGTAGAAAGCATACTGATTCGCAAATTAGTTGGGAGTAACGACGAGGGATAATGGGAAAGTTTGCGGCAGAGCGCTCCCGCACACGAGATCGACGATGAAGACTGTATGGTATGGGGTGGCTGCACACGAGATCGAGAGAGAGAGAGAGAGAGAGAGATGGTATGGGGAGAGAGAGAGAGAGAGAGAGAGAGAGAGAGAGAGAGAGAGAGAGAGAGAGAGAGTGGCTGTTGAATTTATTTTTTTTGCTTTACGTTTAGGTTTAGGGTTTTGGTTTTTTGGGTTTGTTTTTTATTTCTAGCGGCTTTGGTATTTTCGGGACTCCGTCTTACAAGAAACCTCCCCTTTCCTTCACTCTTACACCCTAGTCCTTTGAAAAATAATCAAAATTTACCTTTCAAACTTTACAAAAAAACATTTAAAACTTACCAAAATTAGGACCAAGGCACAAAATTTACATTAACTCTAGTATTAATCATTAAATCCAGATATTATCTATATCTAATATATTAAAATGTCTTTTTTTTAATCGAACGATAGCATTTCATAGATATGAAAAGACTCATTATGAGAGATTACAAATATGCATAGCCAACAGGCTAACAAACCAACTTGACTAGACCATTAGCCAATCGAGGAATTGGTCAACCCAATTCAAACAAAATTCACCATCATACGCTAACCTCGCAAGCCTAATACAATTCAACTTACAATTGTGGTCTCGCTCTAAAAAAATAACATGATCAAAAAGAAAGCATAAAAGATAGATGTCTTCGGCTATTTTAGCACCTTCATCAACGAAAGGAAGACGATTGTTGAGGTTGCTCGCAATATCCTTATCATCTACCAATATCTTTAAATTGATCACTCCCAAATCAGACGCCTTACAAAGAGCCAACCGAATGCCTAGCAAAACAACTTCCACTACACTGAATTCCCTAGAAGAAGCCCAGGCTTTCAAAAGTTTCCTTTGATCATTAGCAATCCATCCTCCAACAGCAGCACCCTGGTGCACCTCATTAACAACACTGACCACCAAGTAATGGTGTCTCATGTTGATGCATGCACAAAGAAGATCGAGTCGACCACGGGGGGTCTTTTGGTTGCTTAATTTCCACCTTGTTGTGGATGGACAAGAGATTGAATTCCGCCAATCATTCCAAGCAAACTTGATGATGTCCATACTTCTAATATTTCTTATCAAAAATCCATGAGTTCCTCGATTTCCAAATCCACCAAAGTAGGAATGTCGTGAACTGAATCATATCCTCAGGAATGTGACCTTTGCTGTTAACACAAATGGAGTCCCACCAATTTTTCAAGTTTAGCTCCGAATGGCTTACAAGATTCCAGTGCACAGGGGCCAATTTCCAAATCATCTCAGCCCGCACACACTGAAAGAAGAGATGCTCCACATTTTCCTCCTTGTCACCACAAACCTGACATCTAGGATCCAGATTAATGCCTCTCCTAACCAATGTTTGAGTTGTAGGTAAGCTGTTATGAAGCATTTTCCACAGGAAATGCTTAATCTTATTGGTAACCTTCACCTTCCAACAACTCTTCCAAAACAACCCTGCACTTGACACTCCAGAGCTTGGTTCAGGTCGATCAATCTCAGCTTTTCTAGCTTTCAGAAGTTGTTCATAAGCTGATTTTACTGAGAATACACATTTCTTGCCCCAATGCCAAATCCATTTATCACTGTTTCCATCCTCATCAATAGCAACCTGTAGGATATTGAGGACATCTGCTTCACAAAAAAACTCATTAAGTAAATCCATATTCCAAAGCTTGCCATCCACAGTCAAAAGATCCCTCACGCAAATGATATTACAGAGATTAGGTTTAACACTCCTCAGCTTGAAGGAGGGAGTTTGAGGCAGCCAAGGGTGTTCCCATATTCTAATACCTTTCCCATTACCCACTTGTTGCCTCAAACCCAATTTAAGAGCTTTCAAGGATTTTAACCAACTCCTCCACAACCAAGAATCACCACTTTTAGCCACACAACTCAACAACCCCCCCTTATGGTAGTACTTGGCTTTGAGCACCTTACTAATTAGGAGGTTAGGTTGGGCAATTAATCTCAGGGTCATTTTAGTGAGCAAAGCTCCATTAAAAAGTTCAAGATCTTGGAAGCGCAAACCACCCTCAATTTTAGGAAGGTCATGCGATCCCAAGCCACCCAATGAAATCTTTTTATCCCCACCCGTTGAGGTCTCCCACCAAAACTTTGGATGAAATTCTGCAAAACTCCTTACAAATATGAACCGAAAGCTTAAAACATGAAATCACATAATTAGGCATGGCATTGATAACCGCTTTAAGAAGCACTTCTTTCCCAGCACTAGACAAGAAAATATTACTCCAACTATTGACTCTTTTTGTTTGTAAATTTGTAAGAATCAATTAAAAACCAAATACTTCTTTTTTGATCTACCAATAACCATAGGTAACCCAAGATACCTAGATTGGTGATGTTCGGTGATACCATTCAACAGAGCACATATATTACTTTTAGTACTCTCCTCTACATTCCTACTAAACATCACAGCAGATTTATCTAAATTGACTTTCTGACCCGAAGCCCTACAGAATCTATCCAAAATAGTTCTAACACTTAAAGCTAGAAAAAGAGAGGCTTCAAAAAACACAATAGAATCATCAAAAAGAAAAGGTGGGTCAAGGCGGGCCCTCTTCTACCGATTTTAATACATTGAAAAAGACCACGAGTTGAGCTTGCTTAATGAGATTAGATAGCAAGATAAAGAGATAAGCAAGAGGGTTTTTTTTAAAGAAGAAATAAGCCATTGCAATGGGAAGGACATTTTTAGCCATTATTTAATATTCAATTTGATTTGAAGAAAATTGGAACACAAAAACAGGAAAGAAGCTTAGATAAGAGACGTTCTCGCATCTCTTTGCCTAATCCTCTAGAAGGAACACAAAACCGAGACCGCCCATTGACATTAAAAGAGAATGATGAAGAGTTAATACACTTAAGGATCCAATTCACAAAGACACAATCAAAGCCCATTTTGATAAGCACAGAAGCTAAGAATTTCCATTCCACTCTATCATACCTTTTGGCCCTTTTTATTGCCTTTTAAATGATGTATGCACTCATGAGTCAAAACCACATTATCAATGATTTGTCTATCAGGGATGAAAGCCGATTGGTTAACACTAATGCAATGATGAGGCACATGTTTCATTCTGTTGACAATGATTTTGGATATCACTTTGTAAACGACACCACAAAGACTGATAGGCCTGAAATGGGAAATTAGCGAAGGATTTTTGATTTTAGGAATAAGAGTGATAACAGTGTGATTAATACTTTTAAGCATCTTACCAGAACGAAAGAATCTTTAACAGCAGTACAAAATTTATCAGAGATGAAATGCCAACAATGCCGAAAGAAAAGATGGCTCATACCATCCAAACCAGGAGCTTTGTTCGGGCTGAGATCAAATAGTGCCTTTTTGATTTCCATATCCTCCACTTGGCAAGTCAGAATCTGATTCATTGAGGTAGATCCTTCTAAAATAAAGTGATCAAGATCCGGATTAGAAGTCTGGAACAGGGAGTGATAGTAGTCCTCAATTTCATGTTCAATCTCCTCACTGGAAGTGCAAACCGTACCATCTCTCTTAGTAATGTTCCCAATTATATTCTCTTTCTTTGGTTGGATTGTATAGGCATGGAAAAACTTGGAATTCTTATCACCTTCCTTAAGCCAAGTAACTCTAGCTTTTTGACTCCAATACCTTCCTCCTCTTTGTAAGCCTTGGCAAGAACCATCCTCAATTTTCCCCAGTCATTCCAATTATCAACACAACCCTTATTTTTAATCCCAAACAATCTATCCTTGCAATTCTGGATTATCTTGGCAGAATTGGTTCTTTTGTCCTTGCTCCAATTAATGATGGCCACTCTACAATTGCCAATTTTTTGTTGCACTTGGTATAAAGGAGTTCCTTGGATATCCATCTTCCAAGTTTTCTCCACCTCCTTGTCAAAATTTGGCCATTGAATCCATCTTTTATCAAAAATAAACCGTTTTTTTCCAACAGGCCTAGGGGGTCCGTATCAAGAAAAAGCAAACAGTGGTCAGAAGATTGTTTTTCAATGTGTTGTACTCTAGTATCGAGAATTTAATGATCGATTCGGTGACCCAAACATTCTATAAATACGTTCCTCCACGAAGCCTTCACCTCTCTCGTTATTAGCCCATGTAAATGGAGACCCTTGAAAGTGCAAATCCCTCATATTCATGTTGCCAATGAAAGCATTAAAATCATTACAACTAGTCACACTACGGGGCCTGCCCCCCTTCTTTTCATCTGGGTCCGCGATATCATTAAAATCCCCCCATAACCCAAAGAAAACCCCACTTATCCTTTGTAGCCTCCAAATACTGCCATTGTTCCCTCCTGGTAGCCTTGTCCATACCAGCATAGATAAAAATAGCCCACATCGTTTCAGGATGGTCCTCCAAGTTGAATTGAATTTCCAAACAGAATGATGAGCTATGGATATTAAGCACCTCCGTTTTCTTAGACCAGGTCACGACCAAACCACCACTCTTACCCACGGGATCCAAGCACAACCATCTATCCCCCAACCTTATTTTATTAAAAATTGAATTAATGAAAGCTTTTTTTTGTTTCGCATAAGAAAATCAAATCCGGGATTTGGAGCCGAAGAGACTCCTTGAATTGCGGAATTGTAGAGGGTCCTCTCAGACCTTTACAATTCCATGAGCATATTTTCATGGATAATTTTGGGCCCAATTACGGCTGGCCACCTCCACCTGTTCAGAACTTGACTCATTCTTCACTGTCAAAACTGCACCTTTCAGTTTTTTGTTTCCTTCCAGCTCCCTATTAGCAGATTCTTCCATCACATTGAAGTTTCTCTTTTTGCTACTATTGCCCTCACCTTTCTCAATAATGATATCCATTGGTTTAGGTGTAGGTCCTTTCCCACTATAGTTCTTGATGATCTTTCTCCCTTGTTCGTGATTTTCAATTACACCATTTTCAGAAGTGTTGGTACTTAGGTTCTGTAATTCCCTGAATGAAGCTTGAGTTGTTTTCCCTTGATTCTTGTCACACTTTGCCCAGCCTATCATCAATTGACATCTCATGGTTCTCAACCTCCTCCATCCCCTTCATCTCTGATATCTTATCCTTCAGACAATTAAGCCGCACATTTTCCTTGTTCCCAAAGTCCTTCCTTTCCCTGATTTGATCAACACAAGTTTTTTGGACAGTGGTTTGAGGAAGCACTTCAGTGTGGGTGATCACTTTCTGAGCTTGTGGCCTCATTGTTCAATTTAAGGGTACCATGTAACACATTAGCCTCTTGTACTGAATCCTTAGCCATATTTTGGTCCCGCTGCCTAAAAGGGAATTGGCTTCGAACACCATTTGGACCTGCTCTGAAATTTCCAGTATCTATAGCTTGGAGCCATTCTCTAAATTCTCCATCTTTAAAGATATCTCCTTCAAGATCATTTTTTCCTCTTTTGACATCCTCTCTCAGAATGCCCTATCAAACCGCAATAGAAACAGAAAATTTGTGGATTTTGGTACTTAAACTCCACCCAATAAGATTCCTCATCCAAAGTGATCTTGGTCCCCCTCATTAATGGTTTCTCTAAATCCAGTTCCACCAGAATTTTGATGTGCTTCCCTTTCGGGCTTCCAGTTTTCGGTATTGAAATATCACTCAACTTTCTGAATTTATTGCCAATCTTCCTACCAGTTTGAACACTCAACCAGTGAAAAGGGATATTCCATAATTGAGTCCAAAGCTCCACAGTATTGAAAGAGTCCAAATTATCCAATAATTCCTCCGACCATTCTCGTAAAATCAAGTATTGGCTATCAAAACTCCAATTCTTTCCTTTTAGAACCCTAACCTTATCCCCCTGATTCATGAAGATGAATTGGAAAAGGTTATGCCCGATCTCGCAAACCGAAAAGGACTCTTTGGTTTGCCAAATATTAATCATGGTGTTTTTTAAGACAATAAAATTTATTTTTTTCGCCCCAAAAATTTTCCCAATGAGACTTTTCTGGCATTCTGTTTTTCTGATATTGATATCCGAGTTGTTCAACTTGATTTCCTCGTTTTGATCCGTAGATAACAAAAAGGCATTTAGCCTAGACATAATATCTCGATCCATATATAAATCAGGGATACCTCAATCGTTGGATCAACCCTCAAAGCTTCAAATTCTGCCACATGTGAATGGGAAATAGAACAAGGGACACAGAAAATGGAACAAAGCAAAAAGGAAAGAATGAGAGGGGATAAGGGGGGACACGTGGGAGTTGAAAAAAACGAAGAAGAATAAAAAAACCACACCAACCAGGGTCAAAGTATGGGGTACAATAAAGAGAGATATTCAATGGTAGGTAAGGTGGGATTAACTATTCTGCACATGATAAAACATTAAAGATTTAGACAAACATGAAACATAAAAGCATTAAAAGCACTAAAAAGACCAAAATATGCATGATGGCTCAGCTCTAGACAAGTCCAAGGCCCAAGTACATAGTGGTCCACCATGGAAACTCTTGCAAGAAGCAGCAAGGTGGGCGGCAGCATGACAAGACAAAAAGCAAAAGGACAGGAGACACCAAAACTAGGGTTCCCTCTCTAGAGAGAGAAAATTACCACTCCACACAAAGGAGACTTTTAATATATTAAAATATCCCAAAATTAGAATTTCTGACAGTTGTAATAGTTTTTGATACATACTTTTTTTAACACTCTCACAGAAAGGACGATTTTATTATCTATATGTGGTTGTTCTTTAAATTCTAAAATTTTGTAATTTTATATGTCAATAGGTAAAATTAAGACTATATTGGAGAGCAACACAAGCAAAATTTGGACAGTTTTTATTTTTTACACTTGTGTAAATTACAATTGTAATATACACATTTAATTTGAGCAATAGTTCTTATTTTCTATTTCTGGCCAAAATTTCAATTCTCACATAAAATAATATTTTATTAGTATTTAAATTTAGAAATTCTCAAAATTGGTAGTCACATAAAATCATATTCACTTTATTATCCAAATTTTGTGTTTTTATATTTGGAAGTTTCTTACATCATATATTAAGAATATATGATGTACTAAAAATACAAAATCCAACCAAATTATCTAAATTGTTAAATCCAGATTCTATATGTAAAACAATATATATATTATCGATATTCAAAACATTAAAACTTACCTAAATTATTAAATATATTAAATCCAGATTCCACGTATTCAATAAAACATTCGACCATAAATATATTAATTTCACAAATTTGTTGTGCCACATAATTGACGATTGATGCTGAAGTATGGGGCACACATTAATTTTAAAATGTGCAATCAATCAACGTCGATTGAATATTTGTTCAAGTATATAAATAAGAGACATGATCGTGTAAATGCATCAGTATATTGGAGCACTGTTCATGAAGAATCGGGAAAACCTGTTTATAAAGTGAGCATGTAGTATGACTATAGATATGTTTCAAACAATGAGGCGGCATCGAGATTAATGGGATTCGAAATCCAATATAAATATCCTCAAATTAAACGTCTTATTTTCCATGTTGAGAATGAGCAGAGTATTATTTTTCACGATCCCAAAAGAATAGATGATGTTCTTAGGAAAAGTAATGTTAAAGAAAACATATTTTTGGCGTGGATGGACTCATGAAAGCCAACAAGATATATCCTGAAGCTAAAGAGCTGACTTCAGTTGAAGCTTCAACAAAATTACCGTGCGACTAAAAAATCATGCAGTGGATGTTGTGACATCGTGGAAATACTATAATGCGCATTTATTACGTCTCTTCCGATTGTGATAATATTTAATATTTGAGATGTCTTATCAATATCGTTTGTGGTGCTATATGTGAGGTCCCCGCTTTTTTTTGTAATCAGATCCGGACGACTCCGCCAAGTCACTGCCACCTGAGCTGCACTTCCACGTCACCGAGCCACTAGACCGAACTCTGGTTCGATTTGTCAAAACTTTAAGGCTCCCCAAAGCTCATCGCGACGATGCGTACATGCGGAGTGGTGAAGCTCTATATAAACTAGTCAAACATTTAATATGTTTCCTATGTGGGATATGGCTTTCCATATTCCCACCCTTTTATATTCATTATATAAAAGGCATTTAAGTGGCTAACTTTATGCATTAATTTCTCATTCACCCGAAATTGATTTTAAGAAATTTAAAATGTTAATTTCATCTACCCGCGGTGTAGATTACGATTACATCATTTATTTTCGGAAACTAATAAATGATCCCACTTAAATAATTGGTTAAAACCGGGTCAAAATCTATTTTATAAAACCAATTTCCAACAGTTTGAAATGAGTGTCGAAAGTTTTCGTCAGGACAACCTAGTGCCCCTAAACGTGCTAAATTTTAAGACTCGGGGAATAAAGTTGTACAACATTGATCTCCTATTTTAATAAGACCTTGTGTAGTATAAGAAATCTTAAAGCGAAAACTGCGACACAAAAGTTCAAAGTATATATATCGTGGTTATATTATGGCACATTTTCTGGGTCAATAAATGTAGCACACCCGATTACTACTTTTTAGCAATTAAGCCACGTAAGCCACATAATATATGTGAATCGGAATTACCTTAGCAGCGGATGAATCGATTCACTTAGATCTACGACTCACCTACAAGCCCTCTTTGTTGATGTGTATAATCCACGTACGCCAACGCCCTTCGCGTATCACGAACTTCTTGTACTTCGAATGGGGTAGGCAAACGTTCTTTTCGCTCCAATGGATCTACCAGAGTATCCACCAAATAAACACACACCTTAGACCCTTGGAGATTTGGTGATGCTCCAAGAAGAAAACCGTAGAGAGAAATTTTAGGAGAGAGATTATTCTTTCTTATGAGGGGGTATGATTTTTCTTATGTGATTTGGTAGTAGGGAGAGATATCAATATATACATCTCAATCCCTTATTTATGTTAGAGTCCTACTATACGAGGTTTCTAGGTAAGCCTCATCCAAATAAGAGTCCTAAAATATGGATGCACTCTATTGCACTAATATATCACACTCATACATATTTGACTCGACTCAGAATCACATCCTCATGATTCTCATCTCACGTCTCTTCTTTCATACAGGGAATAAAGTGTGCGACCGAGCGAGAAAGGAACTAGTGAGGAGAGTTATATTAAGTCATCACCTTACTAACATAACTCTGCAACTCCTTTTCAATAGAAATAAAGTCATTTTCAGTTTTCACTTTTTATTGAAATATTCTTTTGAAAACACAACCAAACAATTTTCCAGCACAATCACGCAAATCTATGTGAAAATACACTGCATCATGCAAACCTATGTTAAAAATATACTCAAAAAACTATAACCAAACATATTCCCATTTCCAAACAGAAATTCAGACAATAAACCAAATATATTCTCAATTCTCATACAAAAATCCATAAAGTTTGAATATTCATTTTCCAACGATAGAACTGGAAATTGGACTTGGAAATACATCCATACAATGCCATACTTTCCGAGTAAAAAGTGATACTTTTTTTTTAATAAAAACTGATATTTTTCAAGTCTAAAGTGATATTTTACCACCACATAATATTACAAAATACCACGGGCCAATTGAGATAATATTCTGCCGCCATGATATTACAAAAATACCACCGTGTTCTAATGATGTTTGATCTCATAATATTACAAATATACCACCACCCCGAAAATTATAAAAATGACAACGGATTTTGGGTTGGATCCATCTTATAGATTTAAACTCATAAGACAGTCCTATATGAATTTTTTCGTTCAAAGTTGAACTTGCAGGAAAAAAATCTTAGATACAAGATGCTTAATAAGTTAGTTTAGCTCGTCAAACCACTTTAAAATTTGATGGTTAGTGATGAGGGTGGACCCACATGGATTATCACATCACTCCATCTTAGGCCTTCAGGCCAATTTTTGAAACTTGCACATCTGAGCTCCTATAAAACCGATGTTTTTTTTTTCAAAATAACTACCAAACATATAATATCTTCACAGAAAATAGACTTTCACCTTTAACAACCATCTGTAATGACACCACACACAAAAGGGGAATCTAGGTCATGGTGTATATACACTTGATGCAATCAATGATACATGTCTCATTTTTTATAATTTGGGATACTTGTCATTCATCCATACATATGTATCATGGATAAGAGTTGGAAACCTATTAGATAGATGATTAACGTAATTATTCAAATACAAGAGTCATTCTTATGTATACCGAGTAAAACTCAGACACAATGTAAATCCTCTATTTCAAATGATGTTTCGCTTCCACTTTAATATACATTATACACGTCACATGCATAAAATAATATTTATCCATGTACGTTTGGCACATACCATTGATGAAACATTATTTGGAATAGAGGATCTGAATTGGAGGTCTCTTCACCATTTCCGATCTGTGGGAAGAGAAGAAAGTTTTCTGAAGGAAACATTTGTAATGACTCTCTAAGAAGTGCATAGAAATCATGGAACACATAATATCTATTTGAAGCTGAGCAACAATTTATGATGAACAAAGTTCAATATCCGTTGGCCATAAGTCTCCACGAAATGGATTGAAATCATGTAACAAACATAGTGTTATAACACGAATGCTGAAGTAATATATCTACTTGAAGTTGGGCAAACTGTTCAAGATAAACAAAGTTCAGTATCTATAGGTCATAAGTCGAAGTTTTAGCTAACAAACATTAATACCTGATGCAAACAATACTCGATTATTCCAGTGTGCTGTGAGCCAATCATCATCACCTGAAGAACTGTAATCTCTTTCCGTCCCTCAAAGGAATTAGTAGCCTTTTCTTACTCTTTTACCGATGGAACAATCTCAAGAAGTCTCCAAATGTTAAAAGCTAGTTTCAAATTGATATAGTACAGCCTAATTCCTTTGCAGCAGTATGGACAAACTGAGTGGGCAGACCAGTTGCACGTCGGCTATGAGCTTCCCAAGTCAAACACTTTTCAATATCAGCCTGCCAGTCAGTGATGCCTACATTTAAGTACTGATAACGTGGACTATGAATGCCGTTGGCATCTACTTGTTTGCTCTTTGATTTTATTGAACCAGCATGTAAAATAGCACGAAGTACTGATGTGCTAAGAGCACGAACATGAGCACTCGGATGAGAAACGCAACGAACCGTAGCAGGGAGGCGACACTGGACATGACAAGCCATGGCAAACTATGTTAGTGGGGTTCTGAGTTTTACTAAGTATAATTACAAATACTAACCTTTGAGGCTTAGCTAATTACAAAAAATTCCAATTGGCTTACAAAATTCCAAATTCCCTTTTGACATATATGTCTCGAGTTATTCCAAACACACAAACTTTTAAGGGGGTTTTCGTGAATTTTACAGATATCTATCGTAATTAGGCCAGACCTCAGACATATTTTAATATAGTCCCTTTTACTAAATTTAGACATAGGCCAAGTAATCTTTCTACAATTATTGGCCAATTGCTTTCTAGTGGGAAAATGAGATTCCATTTGCTACCAAAATATGTGCATGCATGTGCGCATATGATCTTAAATGCCAGTACAAATTGTATATCATGCTGGGATTATTCAATTTCCTCTTCTAGAGTTTTTCTGGATTAAGAACATGAAACATGTTCGGAGGGCTTTTGTACCTTCAACAGGTTTGAAAGACCATCTGCTACTGCCAGTCCAGATTCTCCCCATCCAAGCACTGGTTGAACTGCTCTGGCCGTCACTTCCAACAGCTGTCCAACATTTTGAGTAGCAAAAAAGTGAACACATCATAGGAATCGAGTAGACAAAGATTCCAATAAATGCCAAAACAATACACACATCATAGAACAGAAGGTGCGAGAACAAAGTTGAGTCCGCAGAACAGACTTCATGGAGGAAATGGTGGAAAAGTAAATTTAGGGTGAATTACAAAAACTACTACTGAAGTTTAGCCTAATTACAAAAAACTCCAGTTATCTTCAAAATAAAACAAAATAAAACTTATGGTATTACAAACATGCCATTGAGGTTTATATCTTTTACAAGATCAATTCAGATTGTCTCTGGTTCGTTTAGAAAATGTGGTTCGAGGAACTATATGTGGAGCAATTCGGCATAAATTGATACCGACTCCTCAGAATTTGGTAACTTCAACTCCATTAACAACCACTTATGAATCTTTTTTTGGTTTACACCCCCTATCTCAAGTTTTAGATCGAACTAATCCATTGACACAAATAGTTCATGGGAGAAAATTGAGTTATTTAGGTCCTGGAGGACTAACAGGGCGAACTGATAGCTGGATATTTTTTTTTTTTTTTGGTAATTAGACTGAACCTCAATGGTTTTTTTGTAATTAACCCTAAAATTAACAACAAAATGATCAAAATGTGTTACCTCGAGCTGTGGTAAAGTGCATGCTTCTCCATCAACAAGCATCCCATCAGTGGCACGAAGGAGGACATCTGATGCGCTAGCCAGAATTACCAACGACTCTGGTGCCTCATGATTTCTCATTAACTCAACGATAACTTTCACGATTCTCTGGTTGACTCTCCACATCCTTTGCCCAAGGTCATCGTCTTTAGCAATCCAAGGTTTCAATTCCCTCTCCGCCTGACAAAGAAAGACAGCCGGGAAAGTGACTAAACATATGATATAAACTTGGACAAATAATAAACAAGAACCCAAATGTGTGGTTCAGTCAACTGACATAAATCAATCTTCAGAAAACTTTTTTCAGTGCGTAAAATTCAAGCACAACAAAATCTGGACCTGAAGAACAACAGCTGTTGCGGCTTTCGCTGGTGATGCTGATACTACATTGCAGAGCGCAGCAACTACCTGTATAATTTAAAGAAAAGAAATAACACCATCTGTATTATTCAAGCCTAAGTCACATGCTTTAAGCAACGAATTTAACAATATCACAAAAAACTGATGAAAAGAATCGGAAGAATATAAATGATATGATGAGCAGGTACTAGATGTCACAGCTGAATTTTTAGAGAAATAGAAAAGAACTATAAGATCATGTTGCTGCTCCCCAGAATAGAGAAAGATTTATGCAGAGTTAATAAAGCAAACAGCGGTAAATAGTCATGGTAATTCCTGCACTCTATGTCATAGAACAAGTCCAAAATCATCTGAACCCAAACAAATTTTATCCAGCAGGCGTTATCCAAATTGAGGTAATATTGTACTGTACCATATGTCATATTCACATATCAACCTCCTCTCACACAATCCAAAAGAATCTCAATAAAATGATTGATGTTCAACTGTAATGAGATTAATGAATGTTACAAATCTAGGTAGAGAATCCAAAGCTCTCCCATTTCCAGGACTACACTTTTCTATTGATAAGATAAGCTAACCCAATTAAGACTCACTAATACTATTAGTAAACACAGGACTTAAATAGAAGTGCCTTACAAAAACAATCTACAATTAATAAATTCCCTAGAATAGCATAGGGCATAATACATATACCAGGTTTAAGAGCTCAAAAATAAATTCATCCATTATTATCTTCAACTAAATTGTATTATCCATGTTAAATTTCTTAAGTTGCATTTGGATGGAATGATTTGGATTTGATGGGAGGATTTACTGAAATGAATTCAAGTGACTCCATATAAGATGGATTTGAAATCCATCACAATGACTCAAAAAATAGCTCAAATTAGGAGGTGCGGATTAGAAATCCATTGAATTGTGGGATTTGCCAAACAAGTTCAATTATTTTGCTATTATAGATTTGAAATCCTTAGCTTCAAATCCTTCCATCCAAATGCAACCTTACATTTGTTTAGATAAGACCTTTAATGATTTTGCACTGGGCTTTCCTGGTTGGAGAAACTCGAATTCAAGTTCTGAAAAGTTGTCGTCAAAAAGCCTTATTCTTTCAACCATCAGCAGAGATCTGGTAGAAGATTTTTGACACATATGCCACTTCTTTCAAACACTTGAAAGAATTTAGGATGTCGATCTCCTTCCTTGTCTCGAGATAATTTTCTGGAATGACCGAGATTGTTGTGAAATCAAATTCAGCAGAATAAACTTCAATATAGTAATCCCATGCTGGATAATTTCAGTAACTTCTTTGATCAAAATATGATTTTTGCTTCGGCAATAAGGTTAACCTCGATAACTTCAGCTTTTATGCTGTTTGCTTCTAGATTGCCCAATGCAACAGAGCATCACAAATCCTAAATCGTGTTCTTCAAAATGAGTTCTTTTGAGTCCAGTTGCTCGTCTTCGATATTAATTATTATGAATCAATTTTCGCACATTTAGCACTTTTAACATCAATGTAATATATTGTTTGTGCTGAAAATGTAACAAAAAGTATTGTTACCAAGCAAAGTTTTCAGAAGCTTGCTTAGATGATATGTCAGGACTCAGATGCAAGTTAGAAACAGCACGAGCATATCTGAAATGGCTTCAACAATTTTTTTTTTTTTTTTTCATTCTTCAGTTTTGTCATTTCCATATCCATCTGGTTCTTCAACTTGAATCACCGGTTCAGAAGTAACACCATCGGTTCAACTTCGATTTTAATATATTCTTGACGGAAGAAGAACAAGTCAGCATCATGACAGTCATCTCTGCCATGCATGATCCATGCCAAACATTTGATCAAGAATACTGTTGGAAATTTGAAACGTTGTGCAGTCAATTTAATAAGGGACTTTTGCTTTACAAATTACAAGTCTCTTATTCGAGATCCTCGGTTGGTTCTTTTGAGGCTTCAATTGTTGCATCATCAATCTACCCCTGTTTCGGCTTTGTTCTCAGCAATCTGAAACACTTTTCCATAGGTTTTACAATCATGAACAGCCTTCTTGGTCTCCCTAGTTTTGGCAGTTTCGTTTTTGAGACTTGATAAGGAACAACATAAGTATTCTTTGGATATTGAATCGTCAGTCTATACCACTGATCTATTTGCCTCATTAATATAAATAATCTTCTTTGGTTTCTTTTAGCTCGTCAAACTTATTTCTGTATATCTCCACAAACAAGAAGGATCGATTTCTATATTTAGAAGATAACATGTGTTCCTCAATCTCAGAATCTGTTTGCCTGAGACTGTCCAAAGTATACTGATATACTCCTTTCTTATGAATGGTACTAAACTGGCATAGAACAAACCTTTAATGAAGCAGGGATTATGAACAGTAGCCATGAAGAGTTTGTTCGGTGACTTGTGGCTTGGGCTTTCTAATTACTATGTTCTCAGCGAAATAAAAAGATTTGAAGTATTGAAAATTGCAGGAGAGAAGAAATGGAAAATGAGAGGGAAAAACAACTTGGACATCTCGCACCTAGAATTTTATGGCGTCTCACAAAGTATTTGGAAGCTCAGAGATTTACAAGTCTTGATAAACTAATCAGTATTAAATTTTAATACAGAATGTTACAACTCAATATAAATTGTTGAAATTCTTCTATTTCCACTAGGACTCGACTTTTTTAAGGTAAAGATAAGCTAATCCTATTAAAACTCAACTTATAACTCCAAATACACTTCTTGAACAAAAAAGGACTTTAAACAAAATTGCTTAATCATAAAGTACTGAAATAATCTGCATTTATTAAAATCCTAGACTACACCTAGGTCATAAATTAATAAGAAAATAGTTTTAAAAGCTAAAGATAAAATTCAGCCATATCGTCAATAGAACTTTGTATGTACCTGTTATAAGTCCCTTATGCATGTACATAATGGATTCTATAAAATTATATCCATCAATAATAAGCAAGAAGGCAATGTTTCTACCCATTCAATTGACGCAAAGCATACATCATCATTAACAGAATCGATGGCAATACCTGTCTCCATCCTTGCTGGGCAGATGTGCTTTCAGCACTTGGTTGTGTTTCAGGTGATACAATCAATTTGTGCCAGAGCAATGAAACAACAGAAAAGCATAATTCCTGTTTCTCCATAAGGACAGACCTTAGAAGAACTTGTGCGCTGCAATTGAAACCTATATGCCGGTCCATTGTCAAAAAGTTGGCTAAATCCGAAGCATCGGCAGGGAAACTTGCAATTCCTTTGCCCATAGTACATCTTTCTACCTCACTTGAATCAGCCTTCCCATAATTGACTAAAGCTTCACAACCAGACAAGTTTTCACACGATAATGAAGATGGCCGAGCTGCTTCTACGTGGCGACAGCTAGCACAAGTGTTCTGTTTTTTCCCATGAAAACATGAAGGGATTTCCTTTGATAATGGTGCATGCAGTATGTGTGCCTCCAATGGTTCTGCTTTGTTTACTATGGATGCAACAACTTTGCTGTGAATATCAATTAGATTGAAAAGGGATGATGCCCTAGAGTGAATTTCATTGTCCCACTTGCACTTTATCAAGATGGAAAGAGCACGCATGCAAGCCCTCGAATGTCTAAACAAATCAGAAACATGAGCTGCAACCATTGCAGCAGCCACTATTTCATTTGAACTGTAACTCCAAGATGTGCCAATCGAAGATGGTTTCAAAGAAAAAAGTGCCTCTAGAATTGCTAGTATTCGTCGAGTGTGATAGACAGCTGAATCAACACCATTCTGCAACTCACTGGAAAAGTCATGCACTTTTGCAGGATTCGTTACATCACCAATATTTCTGGCATCTAAGCGACCACTGCCTTTTGAGATCAAAGGGAAGAGCTGAAGTTCACACGATAAAGCACAAACAGCAGCAATAACATAAGAATCAAATGCAGCTACAGGCCCCTGTTTTTTACCCTGTTTACTTTCCATCTCTCTTCGCTTCCCATTGGCACTTTGTACATCACCTAATTCTTCAGAATAAGAACTTTCACCTTTAGGGCGCTTGCTGCCTATGGGCTGTGCTTCATGGCTAACACAGACAGTTAACACAACAAAAAGAAGCCGAGAGGCAAGCTCTACAGAGGCACATGACTCTAAGAATAGTGAGTGGACCATTGTGCGGAGCTCAGCCACAGCAAGATTCTTGGATGCAGACCCAAAAATATATCTAGTTTTTCTGATTTGTTCTCTAGAAGACTCAGGTGGAAATGTCCTCTGTAGAATTGCTTCAACAGTTGCGACAAATATCTTCATAAGGCAGGTTTCAGATGGACTTCCACGAGGGAGATACTCAAGTACTTTAAGAAGAGGAATGTATAAGTTCCACGATAATAAAGGAGGCTGCAAAGGCGTGGCAACTATGATATCAGGAAGATCGACAGCCGAAGAACTTAAAGGAATCAAACCATAAGCAGCTTCCCATATTGTGCATATTCTCCATTCAACCTCCGGGCCATGTGCACAAAGCATAGATGCAATCCCTTGGGCAGTTGCTTCTACTGTAGCTTCTGCTGCTGGCAATTCTCGTTGCTGAAAATAATTGGCAGATACTAGTTAAATAGCAAGGAAAGAAATTTTATGTGTTTCAAACCATTCAGAACCTGTGGCAGATGAAGTACCTGCTTTCTTTCTGATGAAATATAACCACCTAGAGGTTCATGTTGAACTTCAATACCATCAACTTGTCTCAAAGGAGGAAAAAGTAAAGCTGGTTGAGAAAGTATTCGAAAAAGTAAAGCAGCTGCGGAATCTGCAGCAATTCCAGCTCGCATAGACATTGCAATCCCAATTGCACGCAAGAAATGCAAGTGCATCCAATTCCTAGGAAGCTTCACCAATAATAGCAAACAATCAGAACTCCATATGGTTAATCAAAATTCTCACTTCACGAACAAGTCTTCCTCGCAGATTGTACAACAAAATATTTTTCGCATGCAGACATATCCATATCTGAGATGAGCGAGAAAGCCTTGATTTTGTTTCTTAGATCATCACATTATAATTTCATAACTTTTCCTAGGTGTTTTTCATTTTATATATAGAAAAGGAAAAGGATAAACGAAAATGGAATTTACCCTCATGCCTGAGGCATAGTCTTCTGCTGCTCGAAGGAGTTCCACTAGTTGTACAGCAGCATCAAGTGCATCTGGAGCCCAGGAGGGCGGAGCTTCTAGCAGTCCAAGAAGCAGCCTTTGGGTGGCACTCGGACTAGCAATTGCATAATATCTAAGCAGAAGAAAAATTAACATATGATTGAAACTTCTATAGCCTCTGAAAAACAATGACAAAAACCTAACCTATGAAAAAGTCGTGCATAGGGCTCAAGAGCTGGCAGACCAGCCACTAGATGCTCATCCATAGGTGTCGTTGGGGGAGGAAGCAGAAGAGCAGGGACAGCAGCTGCTGTTAAGGTAGCAGTTTCATATCGAGCTACTTCCTCATCACATACACTGAGTATAACTCCAGCGCCATTAGCAACAGCCCACCTCGGAGTTGATGGCATAAGCTGGGGATGCTTTCCAGATCCACGAGAAGAGGCTGAGATATATTTAAGTAATAACCATCCTTGTTAGAAAACTAATCAGTCTTCATGTTTTTTTACAACCTTGAAAATACAGGGCTACGAGGTTAAATAAAAAATTATCATAAATCTGTTTTCCATCCAGAATCTAGCAGTCAAGAGCATAAAATATGTAATAGTCCACAATCCACATTAAGGTAAAAATGCATCTAACATTTGGTTGCAACAGGTTTTATGTCTAATGATTTGAATGAATGTGAGTGAAAGCAAAAGATTCATGTCGTGGATGCTCTAAAACAGAGTTGAAATAAAAATATTCCCATTATAGATGTTCTGCGACGGACTAATCCAATCTGCTGTTAGGATTTGTTGCCCTAACACTAGTCACATGCTCACAGAATGGAACTTATACGACACTGATAATCGAACATTGTGAGTTGCATACAAAAAACCATACTTCCATGATTAGCATTGATTACCATATGATTTTTGTTCTTCCACTCGGGGCTGTTTACAAAGGTCAAAATCCAGTAGAGCTTATGTTGCCCTCTTACTCTATGTTTCTACATTAATATCAATTCCGTCAATGAACAGTTCATATAGTGACACCTGCAAAGCCTAAGATATGAGACAAGGATGTGTGACCGAGTGCCTCTCTCAGTGCCAAAAGCTATAACTGTTAGCATCATGCAATTTAAATCTTTAAATCATGCAAAAAGTCAAGCACCAAGTTTCAATTGTGGCCCCGCCACAAGAGCAATTGTTGCCTTGCCACACAGGCCAACAATCCCCTCCCGAACAGTTGCTCCTCTGAGAACCAAACCGTACCAATTTTAGGGTGCCTGCCGCCGTGCCACAAAACAATAGCTATTAGCTATGCTGTAACTCAAATCTTTAAACTATAAAGCAGCCCAAGCGCCATGTTCGATTGTGTCCCCACCATGAGAGCAATATTTGTCAAACAGGCCGACTAGGGAAATAACACAGAAAAATGAACTCCTTTTGTCACAGGGTACTTTAGATAACCTAAGTAGCATAACAATCTACCGCTGTTTAGTTGATAGGATTTCTATCAATAATCTTCAAACAAGAACCAAACAAGATGTCAGCCAACATTGCTAATAACCTTATGTGTAGAAATTCTTAAATCTAGGTCCTTATGTCTCTATTGTGACATCATATTGAGAATGTTCTACAGATCTAGATTTTGCAAAATGAGGTTACAATATCTAACATATATATACATATATAAGGTTTACGTAACACTACTAAATGCAGATCAAGTTCACGCATACAGGATTTTGCAACAAGAAATCAAGAATAATATATCACATAAAATTTTCTGATGTATGACACACTTAACGGCAAGTTTGTGCACCGAGATATGTTAGAAACTCGACTAACCAATCAAAGGTGGTTTCAGTTCTCCAGCTGCATATTTTCCCATGACACCTCCACACCTACAACACGTGTTAAGAAGTGTGAATCATTTAGTTACCTTGGATGTATAGTTTAATTAAAATAAAAATACATATCACTGAAAGAAACTAGCTACGTTACTGTACTCAACAAATGTACGTGTTGGCAAGAACTGTTTAATGGTACTTTTGCAACTGTGGTAATGAAAGCATACACAATCTCATGTTGCTGAAAAACATTGACTCTAGTGAGCAAAGGAATGACCCAATCATTGAAAATAGCAATGAATTTAAGTTATAGAAATTAAATATGGATGTAAATGAGTGGATCCACCGGGTTTTGTGCAAATTTTGTCTTTCTTCACTCACTTTAAGCCAAAGGAGGAAAACCAAATTATTGATTAAAAGAAGAAGGATCAAACCCATTAAGCTTCCAGCTTTTCTTTCTTTCTTTTTTTTTTTTTTTGAATAAATCCAAGAAGTGCTTCCACACCCCTTTAATATCTCCTTCAACACAACACGGATTACGGGTAGAAGTTTCCATCTAGCCAACAATCTCCTCTCCTTTCCCTACCCTTTGCATACTTTTTTCTTTCTTCTTTGAGATTAATTATTCATTTTATGGGCACCAAGGGGTAGCCTTCCATATACACCAAAGATATCAGCTATCATACACCATCTAAGAAGTCAGCAAAAGAAACGAAACCATCAAGAAAGTATTCGTTAGTCCAAAAAAGACAGTGCTAGAACACTTTCTGCAAGGCAAGTAGTTTTCCATTTTTCCATTCCTTAAAACATTCTGGAAAGATAGGCATTATCAAGAAAATCACAACAGTATTGCCTTCTTGGTCCATTGATCTGTACATCTTCTCATGTATAAGCTCCAAGAAAGAAGTGTGTGTTTTCACTGTTTCTTGGCATTACTGAATGCAAATTACAAAATTAAATCGAAGAGGCCATAACTGTTTGCCAGTTCACAATGCAACAGCAAGTGTTAGTTATCTCCCCACCCCTTCTATATAACATACAACAATTAACATAAGTTCTCCTCCTCTTAGGTTATCTATGGTCAAAGATCTCTCATGGGCAGTCATTGTTCCCTTCTTTTATCTAAACAATATTTTGGTCACATTTTTCAGTCCTAAAAACTCAGAAGTCGATTTATAGAGACTGAGGGAGGCCTTGTATTGAGACTTACAACTAATGGAACAGAGCAATTAAGGTTAAACAATGTGGCATATATTTTACATGGATTTTGTGTCCATTTAGTGTAGATGGATAAAATTCAACTATATCAAAGATGGGAACGTGTGTCTACCAACCTACAGAATTTGCATTAGCTTGGGTAAAATTTATGTAGCTTAGGGAACGTGCGTCTACAAACCTACAGAATCTGCATTAGCTTGTGGCAACCGGTTCAGTAATACAAGATCAGCATCATTTTAGAATGGCAAGGTTTAACAAAGCATAAGCTGTTCTTGCTTCTAATCAGGGCCTAACTAAATGAATGCTGTGGGTTGTAAGTGTTATCAGGCAGTCGGAATATAATTTGTGAAATGACTCTCAACCTTGAAAACAGCTATCTGGCATATCCTAATAGAGAGAAATGAGAGATTGCCTATAAAGTGTTATTTCTTTAGTGATTTTTCTTGTTCTTTTTTTAGATGCTGAACTCTATGGCTAAATATATTACTTCCACATCTAAACTATCAAGGCTATATAGCTCTGTAGAGTGTAGAGAATGAAAATTACTTGAAAATACAGTGCTATAGAGACTCTAAGCTAGTGATGTAGCTTTGTGAAGCTGCAATTGACATAAGTCTGTGAGTTGGAGGTTGTCCCAAAGTTCTCAAGTACTTTCTGATTATCATGTCTGATTTCACTGCAACTCTTTTTGTAACCAGCCAATAATTTATTCAAGCCTTATCTGAACCCACCACAGTAAGACCTTAATCCAGCTGTTCTACATTATTTCAACATTTCTTCAGGGAACCATTGACACATCTATTCAGGTGAAAACCTAACGAATCCATAAAATACAAATTTCCTTTGTGAATCTATTGTTGGGTAGTTGTAAATTTAATCATGTAAAATTTTAGGTAATAGTTTGGCTATGAATTACTAGAAACTGAGCCATGAGGATTATAATATGGAATCTTATTTGTACCTTCTGTTTTTGTTTCTGTCTCAAAAGAGTTTGAGATTTCCAGTAAACATGATGGTTAATTTCTTCCATTTTCCCTTTATATGATGAAACCACATCTTTTCCAGTATTTATTTCTATTGCAGCTAGCATAAAGGAAACTCACTCACTATTCATTTTCCGAAAGTCAGAAAAAACCTCGTGCTACAGCACACAAATATGAAAACCGTATCTAATTTAACTACGTATGTAATCAACTTTTGGCATGCAATACCCTATATGTTTCGCTCACTTACCATCGGAAATAATCACTTCTTATACCAAGAGGTGCTGCCAGTAATATATCAGTTATCCAGGGAGACAATGGCCTCACGGGTTTCCTCTCTGGCTGTGTGGGATATGAAGAAGGTTGTCCATCCGCGGACTTACTTGTTGAAGCATGGTTTCCGCTGCTGCTTCTATATGCTTCATTTTCCTGGCGTTCGAACTTGTAAATTGGTCTGTTGTAGTGAGTCAAAATTCTTAATATTTCCCCACATGCAAGGGCCCACTGCTCAGAATACTCGTTCTGTAATTAGATGAAATTATCACCGTCAAGTGTCTTGGAGTAATTAAAGCAGTTCAACTATTTCGAAGAGATGAAATCTTTTTAGAAAAAAATAATGTAAAATAGGTCAAAGTAGAAAAAGATTATCCAAAAACATTAGCTCATATTATGATATGGACGAAGAAAAATCAGAGTGAATACAACCATTAATCGGTGGAGTCTTAATACCTCGCTGTTGGGGCAAACGAGGGAAATGAAAGAAGCAAATGGGGGACCGCTCCTATCGTATTCAATTGTACCATCGATAATACATGAAATAATCGGGAGAATAACAGCGTGGCCATGCTCCGGATGGTGGAGAACAAATGTTGCTGGAAAGTGACACAAAAACACAAGTCATAGTACAGCATAAAGCAACCTGGAACATTGTGAATCATTTCAACCATGATATAAAAAGTACCCAGAACATCATCAAAAAGTCTGTTCTCCTTGGATGGATACCGGCTTCGGATCAGCTGCAAAACCAGCATATATTACAATTGGGAACCATTACTTAGCACGCATTGACAGTTGCAAGATAAACCAAGCCATTCTATCATAGTACCAGAAATAAACCTTATTGATTCTATTGAGATAAGATACTTAAGATGTCATAGGAAAAAGAACATACCTCTGCTATATCATCAGGAAATTGTTCTGAGGTGAACTGGCCAAAGTACTCAACATAAGCAGTAATTTGAGCCTAAGATAAAGTACAAAATATGTTTAGAAATATTAGAATCTGAAAAGGAGAAAACTCAGAACAGTTTAAAAACATAATTTACCTATGTAAATTATCAAACTGTAAAATTATATGATAATGAAATGGCTAATCTGCATTATGCACTAATTAAAACCCAAGACAAGAGAAGACAAGTATGAATTCGCAGCTAAGAAATCACAAACAATTGTTATTCGCAAACAAATGTAGGGCAACACTTGTACTAAAACCACACCTTCCATTGTTCTGCATCCTGTGGAGGAGGAGAAAACAATGAGGAAAACTGCAAACTGTCAATCCACTTTTCATTTGAAGCTGCCATAAGCCTTCTTATTTAAGCAATATGTAAAGCTACAATTTCCATATAAGCTTCTACCAGTCCAGGATCAAAAGACTATAATTCAGCATTCCTTTGGAACCCAAATAAAAGAAACTTGTCCTGATATTGATAAATCGATGCAACAGAGCTCCAAGCTTCCAGTTAAATATCAGAAGAAATTTATTGCATGTAAACTGTCCATACAAAATAATCTAAGGGTATAGACGTTGCCTGTGCTCTGCAAAACCATAAAATACCAAAGTCTCAAAATTGCTCTTTATGTTGGACAAAAACAACAATGAACAGCAAGAAGATAGAATTAACTGAACTAAACCAAATTAATATAACATAATGAATTACCAAAAAAAAGTTTTAAATTCCATATACAACCAAGAGGAAATATCATGTATGCACAAAATTCAAACATGTATAATTGCTTGCCAAAGAAAATGAGAAATTAGCGCAGTACAACCTCCAATATTTTTCCTTACATTTGAATCCTGGATTTTGGTGAGGAAAACAAAAGGCATTAAAAAATATAACAAAACACAAAATTGTACCATTTCTAAGAATTAAAAATGAAGACCTTGCAATTATTCATAGTTTTATTCTTTTGATATCAAAAATTAAAAAGAAGAACATGCACCAGAAATAAAATTATACAGTACAACTATATGACCCTAAAACAGAATCATTTAAGATCTCGTAACTAGTATCATAAAAATACTAATTCGAGTAAAACGACTATCCTTGTTATATAATCCAAAAAATATCTATTATCATACGGAGAAATATTATCCATACAAAAATTATGCATGTTAACATGTATGATTCCTATTTTTTTCCTTCTTTTCATTTTTTTTTTCTTTGACGGAAAGCAAGCACTCTTAACAGTAAACTTTAGCCAACCAAATTTCAAATAATTGAATACAGAGCAGAGGTGCACTATTTTCTCAATCACCCAAAAATTAACAAATCACTGCATTTTCTACATCTAGTTCATCAAAGAAAATCACAAATCTTTAACCATTCAGGTTAACTAACAAGATTAATTACAAAAAATTTGATTAAAGCAGACCCAAAAAGAAATCCATACCTGAATTCAGTTTTTACAGAGAAGTCCAAGGAAATAAACAAAATATTCTTTAGTTCCGAAATTCACTTCCAGATAAACAGATTGGGGAAAATGTACAGATTTTGGGTGTAATGATTTTGGGTGGAGAGAGATTAGAGAGAGAAAACAGCGAGTTTAGAGAGAGAAAGGAAGAGAGATGGAGATCTTTAGCTGGAATCTCCCACATGCATACGTGGCGATGATATTTTCCTCATGCCTCACTTAGCCATGTGGCATCCCATGACGATGATGTGAATCCATGATGTACCATTGCATGGTAACCCCATACATGTGCCATGCATATGCTAACTAGGTGAGAGTTGTAAAAAAAAAAAAAAAAAAGAGGGGAAATTTTTTTCTAGCATGTACTATGCGTATTTACAATCTAAACATATTTTCTTTCGAAATCGATTCCTCATCTTTGCAGGTTTGGGAATTGGCAACCTCTTTGGCATCTCGGCGGAATATTCCATCCAAATGCTTCCACGTGACCTGCACGCCTCATATGGTAAATGTATTTTTATTTAAAAGCTAAATAAAAACCTGGAAAGAAACCCCCAATTTCGAATCATTCAGTGGCTAGGGCAAAATCTCTCATTTCTTCCCCTCTTCTTCTTCACGGCAATGTGGAGGCAGATTCAGAGATGCTCATGGACGAGTTCTGCCATTGTGGTAGAAACGCGACTAAAAAATCCTCCTGGACTAATCTTAACCCCGAAGGAGGTATTCGGCTTGTGAGTGATTTCGAGTAAGTTATTTAATTTCAAACCCAAGCTATAATTTTTCTTGGTTTGTTCGAAAATTCGTCCAAAGTGTATAATTTTCGGATATTTTGACATAAGTTGTTAAATATATATATATATATATTTAATAAATTTTGGATAATTTTAGATAAATTTCAGATAATTTTTTATAATTTCAGATAAAATTCGAATGATTGTTTGTTGCAGAAGGTAGGAGGATGCACATACTTTGTATGGATTGCCCCACCAATATGCATGAGAGCTCGACGAATCATACCCGGGCTACTGAAACGAGCTAACAAACTAGAAGATGAAGTGAAGAAAAAGAGGTCCAGGGAGAGGTTGTTGGTCTTGGGCCCTCTTTTACCTTCTAAAGTGATTATGTAATTGGAACTTAATTTGGTATCTAGGGAATCTAGTGTCGATGTGTCTATGTAATTTGGTACCTAGGAAACTGGATATTGTGAAGTAAGCTTATAGGAGTTATGTCCAAATTCAAGTTTTCAGTTATGTCATGAATTTGGTCGTGTCCAAATTTATAAGTTATTATGTAATTTGAACATCTGTGTTTGTTGTTGAATTGTGGCTTGTTTGAAATTTATCTCTCAAATGTAGCACAAATTTGGACAGAAAATATCATTACCCAAGACAAACCAAGCACAAATTTGCACACAAAAATAACATTAGTCAAGCACAAAGATGAGCACAAATTTGGATAAGAAATTAATAACATTAGACAAGCACTGCACGGTTGAACCAAAATAGATTAGATTACCCTTAACATTGTTTGTCATGGCTAAATAGCCAACATTGTTACAAGTTATGTGCACTGCATAGTTAAATCAAAAAATATTACCCTTAACATTAACAAAACTAGTATCATGCCAAAAACCAAGCAAAACACTGCCCAAAACACCATTTTACAGTCATATGTGTTAGTCCAAGTGGCTACGATAATGTAGAGGGGGGTGAATAGATTATGCCGATTTTTCACAAATCGCCCTCTTTTTCGAATGAACAAGTAATTGACAAGAAAGTAAATGCGGAAATTAAACAACACTCAATGATTTATAGAGCTTCACCCCACCTAGGGACTACGTGCTCTACCACCCCGGTATATCCGAAGTGGATTTCAAAGAGAATAAAAGATTTTATTAACAATTACCACAATTGTTACAACACCACCTTTGTAGATTACCACAATCTTCTTACAACACCTTCAAGGAGATTACCACAATCTTCCTTCAACACCTATGAAGAGTACCACACTCTTCAACACCTAAGATCACCCAAGTGTGTTATTACCACGAGAACACTAATAAGGATATCTTGTTTTGGATGATAGAAAAATTCAAGATTACAACTCAATAAATGAAGTATACAAACTTTGAGTGCAAGTGTAATCAAGAATGAAAAGCCTGAGACCTCAAGATTGTGCAAGTCAAGAACTATGCTATTACAACAAAAAGTATAAAAATGAAGGCTTGGAGAATTTTGATTTCTTGTTGTGTATTTGCTTGTATGTGTTGTGTATTTATGTCTTCAAATCATCCTCTATTTATAGGAGAGTCTTCAAGATTGGATCTCCAACATAGGCTCCTCCTTCTTCACTTTTGTCTACAAAAAGAAGATCACAAGATGTAGAAATATTGTACAAAAATCAAAAGTAAATCTTGCTGTCAAAAATTTCAAACAGCATAACTTTGCTGTCACAAAATAACATAGGGCGACCGGTTGCCCTGTTTAAGATTTCGAACGTTTGAAAAAAATAGTGCGATCCAGGTACAGGTCGAAGGGGATCGACCGTCGGTAGAAGTGCGACCGTGCCGCAGGGTGATTGGTCGGCCCCTCTTTGGCCGTCCCCCTCTTTTTTTTTAAGCGAGTACGTTCATTTCAAGTTTTCTTTCTTCAGGTATAGGTCGACGCGTTGGGCGACCGGCCGACCTCCAATTTTGAAATGTTGTCCGATTTTTATCAAAAATAAACTTCAAGAAATACTCCAAAAAATTAGTAAAAACATTTTAAATCACTTGGGAGTATTTTGACAACATTTATAAACATTGTTTTGGTGTAAAAACCAATTAACATAAAAACATTAAATATGTTGTCCAATATTTTATCGAATAATAAACTCTAAGAAATACTCCAAAAATTAGTAAAAACATTTTAAAACATTTAGGAGTATTTTGGACAACATACATAAACATAGTTTTGGTATAAAAACTCATTTAAACATAATCATCAAAATCTTGATAAAAACATTTATCTAACAAACTCCCCCTTTTTTATGATTACAAACCAAAACAATTTTAGGAAGTAGATTTTAAAACAAAACAAATTTTCCGGTCTAAAACATCAATCCATTATAAGCAAGATTCATCATAATTACAAACACACAAGGATAGGAGCAAAGATTTTTCAAAATCATTTTTGCACAAGCTCCCCCTATCAATATGCATATCAAGAACAAGTATAAAAGCAACCAACTAAAAGCTAAAAGCTTAGCTTTTACAACTTAAGCTTGAATTTCATGAGCTTATAAGCTCCCCCTGTCATAAAACATCATTAGTCAAGCATAAAAGTCCATAATACATCACATGGACTAAGTATTGTTCATGACTTTTGGCTTTAAAGAGCTCCTAGCTTATAGCTTTTCTTGCAAGCTTATTTTCGCTTCTTTGAGCGTATGAGCGTTTTTCTTGTTTCTCCCCCTTTGGAATCATCAAAAATAATGTTAGCACGATAAAAACTTCATACAATTATATCAAAATGCGTAATTTAATCGATTTATCGAGCATATTGAATATTTAGGCTTAAATTCCGAATAAAAGGGAAACAATTGCCCAATTAATTTGTAAAAGCTCATTTGATTGATAAAACATGATCTCTATAAACTTATAAGACTTTTCAAATCAAGAGAATCATGTAGGTGATGAATTTTTCATTCAAATATTTTGTCGAACACTTGGCGTGCGTAGAATAAAACAAGAGAAATATAACGCCTTTGTGATTCGTTTAAGCCAAAAAAAAATTCATCACCAATTGCAATACAACAATATTCATTCATCACCAATCATCATATACAACATACTAATACAAGAATTTTATCAAAATAGCAAGATACAAGTACATTCTCAAGGGTTCAACCCAATTGAGATAAAAAGGAGAAATTCTTACCATTTAATCGGTAAAGATGAGTAATGATGATGATAATCGAGCCTCATGAAGTCCAAAATATAAAATGTATGCAATAAAACAAATTTGAAATGAAATTTGTGTGCAAAATGCGAAAGGAACGAAAAATGAACACAGAAAACCAAAATGACAAATGCTGAGAACATAAATGATTTTAAGCAAAATTTAGCAGTGGTCGACCGGTTGGGGGCATGGGCGACCGGTCGATGTCATGGGCGACCGGTCGGCCTTTCCCCAGTCAGCCCTGTTGTTCATTCTGTTTTCCAAAATCCGAGGTTTAAACCAAAAATCCGATTTTCCGCCCCTAAGTTTTAAAAACGTGCAAAATGCAATCATAGACCTCATTCAATATGCATTATGCCTAACCGAGCTCGTATTGACGCAAAAGTCTCGGAAGATAGCAGTTTTGTAAAAATGTCCGCTAATTGATCTTGAGATGGTACAAAAGATATCTCAATTTTTCGTTTTGAAACATAATCCCTTAGAAAATGATGTCGAATCTCAATATGTTTAGTACGGTTATGATGAACCGGGTTTTGGGCAATATTTATAGCGGATATATTATCACAAAAGATATGAATACTTTCAAAAGAACATTTTGTAATCCGCTAAGGTTTGTTTCATCCAAAGAAGTTGTGTACAACAAAATGCCGCGGAAATATATTCGGCTTCGGCCGTTGAAAGTGAAACACAATTTTATTTCTTTGAAAACCAAGAAACTAGGCAATCACCTAGAAATTGACATGATCCGGAAGTACTTTTCCGATCATCAATATTTCCCGCATAATCCGAATCACTATAAACCTTTAAGAAAAAAAATTTCATTCTTTGGATGGAATAAACCATATTGAATAGTGCCTTTCAAATATCGAAAAATCCTTTTAACGGCACGCATATGAGATTCTTTGGGATTGCTTTGAAAACGAGCACATAGGCATACGAATGATTGGGGTTAAATAAAGTAAACTACCAATCATACCTCGATACTTGGATTCATCAACCGGCTTGCCTTTTTCATCTTTGTCAATCTTGACATTTGTTGCCATTGGGGTAGAGACGGTTCTTCCTTCTTCAATTCCGAACTTCTTCAAAAGTTCTTTTGTATACTTGGATTGTGAAATGTATATTCCTTCTTGGCATTGTTTAATTTGAAGTCCAAGGAAAAAGTTAAGCTCCCCCATCATGCTCATTTCAAATTCACCTTGCATTAACTTAGAAAATTTCTTGCACAAGGATTCATTAGTAGCACCAAAAATAATATCATCTACATAAATTTGCACTAATAAGCAATCTTGCCCTTTTTCAAAAACAAAGAGAGTAGTATCAACTTTACCTCTTGTAAAACCATTGTGCAAAAGAAAAGAGCTAAGTCTATCATACCATGCACGACGGTCTTGTTTCAAACCATATAAGGCCTTTTAAGTTAATAAACATCATTAGGCCTAGAAAAATTTTCAAACCCCAGAGGTTGTTTTACATAGACTTCTTCTTGAATAATACCATTTAGAAAAGCGGATTTAACATCCATTTGGTAAAGATTGAAATTTTTAAAGCAAGAATAGGCAAGTAAAATATGAATAGCTTCTAAACGTGCTACGGGTGCAAATGTTTCATCATAATCAATACCTTCTTCTTGACAATAACCTTGAGCTACTAACTTGCTTTGTTTGAACAATATTGCCTTGGTCATCGAGCTTGTTAAAATACCCATTTTGTGCCAATAATTGTTTGAGAAGGAGGACAAGTACTAGTTCCCATACATCATTCCTTTCAAATTGATTCAACTCCTCTTGCATTTCTAAAAACCAATCCTCATCTTCAATAGATTCCTTAGCATTTTTAGGCTCTTTTTGAGATATAAGAGCTTTCTCGGCAAATTTTCCCCGAGTCATTACTTTATCAAGGGGATCACCAATAATATGATCTTTTGGGTGATCTCCCTTAAATTTCAATGCTATGGGAAGATCCGAAGTATCACCTTTATCTTCTTGAGGTACATTTGAGCTTGAAGGTTGATCATTTTGAGTATCATCTTGAACAATGGGTTCAACAATATCCTCTTCATCACTTTCATCATTGGGTATCCTTTCAACACCCGAAGCTTCATTGAATTTGACATGGATGGATTCTTCAACAACTCCACTAGTTTTATTGTAAACCCGATAAGCTTTGCTCTTAGTTGAATACCTCATAAATATTCCTTTATCGGCCTTAGGATCAAGTTTGTCTAATTGATCCTTAGTATTCAAAATAAAACATTTACATCCAAATATTTTGAAATAACTAATATTTGGAGTTCTTCCTTCCCAAAGCTCATACGGAGTTTTATTCATTTTAGGACGAATATAAACTCGATTAATGACATAGCAAGCGATACTTACGGCTTCGACCCAAAAATATTTTGGAAGTGAAAATTCATTGAGCATGGACCGACTCATTTCTTGAAGTGTCCGGTTCTTCCTTTCGGCTACTCCATTTTGTTGAGGTGTCCTTGGAGCCGAAAAATTGTGACTATATCCCTTGGTTTCACAAAAGACTCTAAATTCTCCATCAAATTCTCCACCTCGATCAATTCGAATAGACTTAATAGTATCTTCCTTTTCATTCTCAATAAGTCTACACAACTTAACAAACTCATTAACGGCATCGCTTTTATTTGTAAGAAATAGAGCCCAAGTATATCTAGAAAAATCATCAACTATAACAAAAGTGTAATGTTTTCCACTTAGACTTGCCGTACAAATATCCCCATACAAATCAAGATGAAGCATTTGTAGGGGTTTGGTAGTGGAAATTTCATTTTGGGCTTAAAACTACTCTTAACTAATTTGTTATTTTGACAAGTGTCACATAAGCCAAGATTTTCAAAATTCAATTTGGGAAGTCCTTTTACATGTTGGTTTTTGTAAATAGTTTGCAAATTTTTGTGTCCAACATGTCCAAGTCGCCTATGTCATAAACTAGTTAAATCATTATTGGCGACAAGACAAGAAACATTTTGACTAACCAAATCATTTGTACAAATTTTGTAAAGATTGCCTTTTCTAATTGCTTCACAAATAATTTTATTATTTTTGGAAATAAGGCATTTTTCTTTATTAAAAACAACATTATAATTTGAGCCACAAAGTTGGCTTAACACTTATCAAATTAAACTTAAGCCCCTCTACTAAAAGAACATTACTAAGAGAGAAAGAAGAGTTACCAATTTCTCCATTTCTAAGAATTTTTCCTTTGCCATTGCCGAACATGACCATACCCTCTTCTTGGAGCTTGATGTTGGTAAAAAGTTCTCTCTTTCCGGTCATATGGCGTGAACATCCGTTGTCCACGAGCCATTTTGAATCTTCCATTGTTGTTATAGCCCCTATAACCTACAAAAGAATTATTTTTAGGTACCCTATAATTTTGGGATCCATGGGGGTTAGCCTTGAGACCTTTGGGTCTCCAATAATAGCTAAAACTATTCTTCAATTTACAATTACTAGCATAGTGTCCATTCTTACCACAATAAAAACAAGTAATAATACGAGGACTACTAGCACGTACAAAGGTTGGACCTTGGTCATTTTTCTTAGAAGCATTTTGAAAAGGTTTGTAACCAAGTCCTAATTTAGAATGCTCACCTCTTTGTGCATCTAAAATTTTTGTGACACTATCCGTACTTAAATTGAATCGATGCACATCCTTTTTCAAATTTTCAATATCATTTGTGAGCGTTTGTTTTTCGGTTTCAAGAGTACGGACCATAGTAAGAGTAATAACATGAGCCTTATCAAGAGAATCATACGAAGTAAATAATTTATCTTTTTCTAGTTTAAGCTCTTTATGCTCCTTTTTCAAATTCTTGTATTTAACAATCAAATTTTGAAACTCATTTTGCAATTCATCAAAATCACATTGTAATTCATCAACTAGGGAAGAAGATGAAGCATTAGAGTGTACCTTGGTATTTTCATCGTCTATGGCCATAAGACTATGTTCGGATTCTCCTTCCTCGTCGGTTGTTTCAAATAATTCATCCCAAGTTTGACGTCCGCATTTAACGCCTTCTTTTTTGGAAAAGGCTTTTTCTTCTTTTGTTCCTCTTCCGCTAATTTCGGGCAATCAGCTATGTAGTGCCCGAATTTTCCACATTTGAAACAAGAATTGTCTCTAGGCTTTCTTGCTTTATTTTTGTTTACAAATTTTGCAAATTTTCTAACAAGAGCCGTCGTTTCTTCATCATCCTCATCACTAGCATAATAAACATTATTAGAAGAAGATGTTAAACCTTTAATAATATTTTGCGTGCCGGTTTAGAGGTGGGTGGTTGAGAATTTAGCCTCTCCTTGAGATATACTTCATAAATGAGGAGATTTTCAATGAGCTCATCGAACTTGAGAGTTTCGAGATTTTGAGCTTCCGTGATTGCCGTCACCTTTTCGGACCATGAGCCGGGAAGGGCGTTCAATACCTTGGTCACCTTGTCCTCTTCGGAGATGACCTTTCCAAGAGCCACAAGAGGATTGACAATGTTGTCAAGCCTTTCCACCATTTTTGATATGCTTTCACCATCATGCATATTAAAATTTTCAAAGTCTTTTACAAGCATTGTTTTTCTTGCTTGCTTCACTTTCTTTGTGCCCTCATAGATGGTTTCTAATTTTTTTCAAACTTCATGTGCCGACCTTATGCCTCTTATACGATTATACTCGGTGGCGGTAAGAGTGCAATGCAAAATATTTAAAGCCTTACCGTTTAGAGAGAAGGCCTTCTTGTCATTTTCATCGAACTCCTTGAACAGTTTGGGAGTCGTGGTGCCATCCTCCAATTTTATTGTTGGTTGAGCAACTCCTTCATTGACCACATTCCAAATATCAAATCCGCACCCTTGTAGAAAGCACTCCATACGGTCTTTCCAAAATGCGTAGTTGTTGGCGTCGAATAGTGGTGGCTTGTTGGTGGAGGCGCCGGTGGTGAGGTAGCTTTCGTTCGTAGCCATGGATCTTTCCTCTTTACTCGAAACGAGCTAGCCAAAGAGTTTGGCTCTGATACCACTAGTTAGTCCAAGTGGCTACGATAATCTAGAGGGGGTGAATAGATTATGCCGATTTTTCACAAATCGCCCTCTTTTTTGAATGAACAAGTAATTAACAAGAAAGTAAATACGGAAATTAAACAACACTCAATGATTTATAGAGCTTCACCCCACCTAGGGACTACATGTTCTACCACCCCGGTATATCCGAAGTGGATTTCACAAAGAAAAAAAGATTTTATTAACAATTACCACAATTGTTACAACACCACCTTTGAAGATTACCACAATCTTCTTACAACACCTTCAAGGAGATTACCACAATCTTCCTTCAACACCTATGAAGAGTACCACACTCTTCAACACCTAAGATCACCCAAGTGTGTTCTTACCACGAGAACACTAACAAGGATATCTTGTTTTGGATGATAGAAAAATTCAAGATTACAACTCAATAAATGAAGTATACAAACTTTGAGTGCAAGTGTAATCAAGAATAAAAAGCCTAGACCTCAAGATTGTGCAAGTGCAAGAACTAGGCTATTACAACAAGAGTATAAAAATGAAGGCTTGGAGAATTTTCAGATTTCTTGTTGTGTATTTGCTTGTATGTGTTGTGTATTTGTGTCTTCAAATCATCCTCTATTTATAGGAGAGTCTTCAAGATTGGATCTCCAACATAGGCTCCTCCTTCTTCACTTTTGTCTACAAAAAGAAGATCACAAGATGTAGAAATATTGTACAAAAATAAAAAAAAAAATCTTGTTGTCAAAAATTTCAAACAACATAACTTTGCTGTCACAAAATAACATAGGCTGACCGGTTGCCCTGTTTAAGATTTCGAACTTTTGAAAAAAATAGTGCGATCAGTGCAGTGTCGAAGGAGGGTCGTAGGTTGGTCGGGGTGCGGCCGTCGCCCTAGGGTGCGATCGGTCGTCCCCCGCTTGACCGGTCCCCCTCTTCATTTCTTTAATCGAGCACGTTCGCTTTCAAGTTTTTCTTTCTTGGTCTGTCGACGCTTTGGCTTAAATTGCCGACCTCCAATCTTGAAATGTTGTCCGATTTTTATCAAAAATAAACTTCAAGAAATACTCCAAAAAATTAGTAAAAATATTTTAAATCACTTGGGGTATTTTGACAACATTTATAAACATTGTTTTGGTGTAAAAACCAATTAACATAAAAACATTAAATATGTTGTCCAATATTTTATCGAATAATAAACTCTAAGAAATACTCCAAAAATTAGTAAAAATATTTTAAAACATTTCGGAGTATTTTGGACAACATACATAAACATAGTTTTGGTATAAAAACTCATTTAAACATAATCAAATAATCTTGATAAAAACATTTATCTAACACATGCCCCCATAATCACCCAATACTACATAGTATGATCCTAAAATTGTTGGTTCTTCCTCTGCACCAACTTTTTTAGTCTTTGATGACTGACTCTTGTGGGTTGAAATCTCACATCTTGGGTCAGGGTGCTCCTTCCTGGGGGTTTCCAAGTACTCTTGTTAGACTTGGTAGGAGGTGATTGATTTAACTTCTTTGGGCCCTTCAATTCAATCTCACTTGGATCTATTTCCACTTTGCTTGTTGACTGCTGAGTGGATACCATATCATTGGATCTTTTGTTTACCTATTGGATAAAAAAAACACAAATGAAAAACTAGAAAGCATAATACCAAAAAGAATATTTGAATCATTATTACCTTCAGTTTCCTTCTAACCCCAAGTGTTTTATTTTGTTTTCCAACTTCAGTAACAGTGAATTTGGAAGATCTTGTTGTCCTGGTGCTAGGTGATCCATGGACTTGGGGGTTGGTTGGCCTTCTTCTACCCTGTGTCATTATCAAGTCAAAGTGTTAAGCAAAATAAATAAGTGGCCAAATAAATAAGTATTAAGCAAAATAAATAGGTGTTAATAATACCTTTCTAACTGATGTTTCTTCTTTTGGAGGAGGGACTTCTAATCCTGGACTTGGGGGTTGGTTGGCCTTCTTCGACATCCTCTTGCATTATGATTGGATTTGTGACAGCCGGAGGAACATGTCATTGTAACTCCTTTTCTAGGCAACTTAGTCTTTACCTTTTGTTTCTTCTTTTTGTTCACTTCATCTACATCCTTTCTTCTGTCATTTTTCTTGGGCCTTCCGGGTAGCTTACCACAAACAGGTGGTACTAATGGCTCCACATGCGTCCACAGTTGGCCACATATCACAGTCATTTAGTGTTCCCATGAGGTGGTTGTATTACTTCAAAAATGTTTTTCTTATACCACGATGGGCCACATAATCTTCAGGTGTGTATCCCATGTAGAATAGTCCACATATTGCATGTGGAAAAGGTATGTCATTGAGCTCCCACATTCTAAAAGAGCATGTTTTATCACCCAAATGCACCCTGAACTTCTTTCCACCACAACTTTCTATCTCAAATTGGTCACACCCATTCCAATGAGCAATACATTCCATAGATTTCTTCTTGAATTCCTCCAACAACTTCATTATCTTAGGGCAATACTCACCCGTGTGCTTATTCATGTCATCTCTCCTTACATGTGTTCTTTTCATCAACATCAATCTTATCATCTCAAACATTGTCACGATGGGCCTATTTCTAGCTCTTAAAATCGGTGAATTGAAACTCTCGGATATGTTATTCAACAACAAATCACTGCTTTGTGAGTGGCAACTAAAATGGGATCTTGACCATTGAGTCATTTTGTTGGCCTCGAACTAACCATTCATATGCGGCAACAAATCTCTATCTTTCAATTCATTCATTGCAAAATTGAAATCAACCACTTTTACTGCCTTTGAAATTCCTATACAAGTGGGCCACACAAAACCTATGCTCAGCCCCAGGTAATAATTGCTCAATAGCATCAACCAACCATTTCTGTTTGTCAGACATTATTGTCCACCAATAGTTGTTTTGAATGTTCAAGTCTAGAATAAGAAGCTCCATGAGCCATAGCCAAGACTTCTTCTTTTCTTTCTCAACAACTGCATATGCAAATGGATACATACAATTATTTGCATACACTTCTATAGCTGTTAAAAGAACTCCACCTGTATGAGTCTTCAAATGATAGCCATCTAGACATATCAATGGTCTACAACCCTCAAGAAAACCAGTTTTCAAAGACCCCCAACATATAAACATCCTTTTAAAATATGGTTTCCCATCAATCAATTTGCTTTTAAGCTTGACAGTTGTCCCTGGGTTGGACCTTGTAATTTCTTCAGCATAAGACCATAACATACCATATTGCTCCACATCATTGCCACTTCCTAACTGAGACACAATCTTCTTAGTCCTATATATCTGCCTTTTGTTAAAGACCAGTTTAACATCTTTCTGCATAATGACCATCATTGACTCAATAGGCCATCTTGGATCTGTCAAACGTTTGTCCTTGTATGTTTTGGCTAGCCATCTAGGAGTAGCATGTGACCTCTTCTGGACTCTAGGACACTTGTGTTTTCCAACATAAGTTTTAACTTGCACAGTGTCTTGTTCCTGAAGTTTTGAAGCATATAATACCCATGGACAACTTGGATGTTTACACTTTGCTTGAACTTTAGAGTTGTGATTAATTGTGAAAATAACATCCCTCCCTTGTTTTATTGAATGACTCCTTATTGCTTGTCTAAATGTCTGCATATCAGGGAAATACATACCAAGCTCAAATTTAGGGTCATTATATCAGGTCTATGATTGAATGTAGGATGCCCTTTATGCACAGTCCAACCTCACCACTCTAGGCAAGCGACTCTTTGGACCCTTCATTTTTGTTATTCATCTCTAGCCCCCCATTCAACTTCATTATCTATGTGGTCATCAAACATTCTATCATCCTCATCAGAAAACTCACACTCACTATCAACAAACTCATCTGGAAATTCAGAATCTGAACCCACAGATTGCTCAAAGTCACTATCACTAACCTCATCATTTTCAATTCCATGCACATTCTCATTGCCCTCCTGTTCTTCAATATCTACTTCATTGCCCTGATGTTCATCTATATTATCCATGTGATCATTGTCCATATCACTATTATCCATATCCCCCCAATAAGGCAAAGGCTCCTCAATATTGGGAAGGTCTTTGGTAGTGACATTTTCATTCATTTGTTCAGATACATGGACATTTGCAGGTTCATACTCTACAAAGACTCCAACCATCCTATTTTGATCAATGAAATCCACCAATTTCATAGCATTATTATCATTCTGTATAGCCAATATATCCATGCAGTTATTTACCCCACCCTTGCTGACATGAAAGCATTTAAAGCCTTTTAAACCTAGTTCATTGGCCATACTAATGATCTCAAGTAGTGATATTTCATCAGAATCATAATAATCTATATGACTTACTCCCATTTTCTCCCCCACATAAAATGTACTCCCCATCTTCAAAAAATATCCAGAATGATGCATCCTTATAGTAAATAACTGTGAATTAGCACCTGAGGGTTGCGGAGACAAACAAGAAAACAACTTTTTTATTCACTCAGAATAAGACCCTACCCATCCAACATATG
Organism: Rehmannia glutinosa; assembly: GCA_016081115.2. Taxonomy (NCBI): domain Eukaryota; kingdom Viridiplantae; phylum Streptophyta; class Magnoliopsida; order Lamiales; family Orobanchaceae; genus Rehmannia; species Rehmannia glutinosa. The sequence continues at coordinate 98,620,937 of CM071926.1, read as the reverse complement.
TTTAATTTAAAAAATCAACTTGTAATAAAAAATAACTACACGGCCCATTATACACAGAGACCAAGCACAACATTTGATTTTTTTAACAACAACAAGACACCACACATCCAACAAAAAAAGGATAGCAATACATACCATATTCAGGGCATATACGTCCAGGAGGGAGATTAGGGGTTCCTTCATCTCGAATAACCCAACCCATTACTGGGGTTTGATGACAGAGAACTTGATTCTCCTTCGATTCGCCTTCGGTTTGTCTTTGATTTGGTTGAGTTTCAATTTGTCTTTGATTTCTAAGAAGGAAAAACTTTGAGAAATCTAGAACCCTAATGCAGATTTGGGGTATTTTATCGGGAATTTTGGGTTTTTTTTCTCGATTTTATTTAGCTTTTAATTTAATCATTAAATCATTAAATAAAACATGGAAAGACACAAATACCCTTAGCATATGGGGCGTGCAGGTCACGTGGAAGCATCTGGACGGAATATTCCACCGAGATGCCATCGGAGGTTGCAAATTTATCTTAGATGAATTTTTATTCCCACTGAGCAAGTTGAAAGCTCATCCCACGTTTAAAATATTTTTCAGGTTAAGGAGCTTGGCGAAGGCATGAGGCGGTGGAAGTGGATCCCATAAGTTATTTTATTATTTCTTTCATATTTTTTTAGAGTGAATATTTTATTTGAGGAGTAAAACTAATTTATTTAGAATTTTTAATGTCGTTGTACCTTGAGATTTATTTTTCTGAAAATTATTTATGCAATTATTAGAATTTTATTCAATTTTTCATTTTGTTAAGTCAATTTTTATGGGTCATGGTCTATTTATTATATTTATCATAAAGTTAGAAAATTGGGGCGTAACAAGTGGTATCAGATCAGGTTTACGGTTCTGTAGACTTGCTAGTATATTATGAATTTTATTTTTGAAAAGATAGTAAAATATTTGTTTACAATGAAATATGTCTAACCAGTATCCACCTCCACCATGCCGAGTCGACTCCAAGAAGGTATGCTTTATATTTTATCAAGAATATTGTACTCCAGGCTAGAAATAGAAATAAATTCATGTTTATTTGTCTAGCTTATGTTAGATTGAACGAGAACCATATTATATTTTATAATTGAATTTCGAGGACGAAATGTTTATAAGAGGAGTAGGATGTAATATCCCGGATTTTTATTTACGAGATATCAGTATCAATTATAAATGTTTTTATTTTAAGTATTATTTATTATGATTTTTCCAGAATTATTCATCATTCACAATTCTACGTGCCTTAAAACTCTAGGCCTCACAAGTCTCCTTCTACTAGTAGGATTCATTCTCGTCACCTTGTACTAATAGAATTCATATTTAGATTGAGATAAAGATTCACGATTAGATTAGAATTTTCGACTCATTAGATTAATACACATTATAAATAGACTCTCATTATACCCAACAGTTGGGAGGGTTTGATTCATTATTTGGAGATTTTATTTTTAGTTCAATTTGAGGATTTGACTTTAACCTGCCACAAAAGTATTAATATTCCCTCTTAAACGTATTAATAATCTTATTAAAAAGTATTAAGTTTTTCGATTAAATGTATTACAGTATTACTCTTGAAAAAGTATTACTAGTCCTCCCAAAATGTATTAGTATCCCTCTTAAAAAGTATTAGCAGTGGTCAGAGAATGTTGTTGTTGTGGTGTTAGTGGTTGTGCGGGTGATAGGTGGGTTGACCGCTGGTCGGATAGTTGGATTCTTCTAACGAATTAGATCCGTTAGATGGTCCGACGTAAGACTAAGGCCTTGTTTGTTTATGTTTCCAACAACCTATATCCAATTTCCAACTATTCATAAACGGAATCATGTTTGTTTATAAATTTTCCAATGGAAATCATCATTTTCACATTCCATTTTTCACATAAAATTACATCTCAAACCTATTAATTTCAATTCCCAACCCTATACACTATCCTACATCACTCATCAATCATTATTCTCATCTTTTCATCCAATTATACATATGGGACCCACCATTACCAACTCTATCCACTTAAAATATTATTATTTTTTAATAATTTCTATCTAATGGGACCTATCACCCTACAATCATACAAATATAATATTATATATCCAATTAAAATATTCAACCACTATCAACTTTTCAAATTATTATATACATAAAATAATACTTCAAAACTACTCAACCAAACACAATCTCATTTCCAAACCTACATAAAACTCATTTTCATTCACTCATCCAAACATATTTCCAATTTTCACACGAAAACCAATAAATTATCAAAATTCAATTTCCAACACTAGAAACTAGAAATGGTCCATGGAAACATAACCATACAAGGCCTAACCCTTTAATTTATAATTATATCACAACTTAAATATAATGATTTAATTAATATCTTTTTAAATCGTTAAATTTCTTATTATTTAATCGTATTATGTTCTTTTTTAATGCAAATTTTAGGGGGGAGGCATATGCCTGAGTTTTACAAACGTTTTACTACTAATAGGGATAACACCTAGTGTGTGGTTGATCATCATCTCGGACCAGCTACTTTTCTTATACACGTCAAATAGTATTCTACTAAAAAATGAATCCCCCACCAAAAAAAAACAATTTTTTTTTTCATTTTTGCCTTATATATACGCGAGCGTTAGAGAGAGAGAGAGAGAGAGAGAGAGAGAGAGAGAGAGAGAGAGAGAGAGTTAAGAATTAAGAATTAATTAAACTAGTAATAAATAAATTGGGATTTCATGAATCATATTCTTAAATTATGCATAAGATTGGTCTAATGTTCACGGTGGGGGACAAATTTTTTTATTTTACCACACACATATATGTGTGTGTATGTGTGTAGTATTTTAGTATTTTTTTTGCCCCCAACCCAAATTGTTGATCAATTAAATTTGTTGTAAACCAAACAAATCAATCATTATTAAATTTCAGTTTGAAGAAACTATTGTTTAAGTCTTGATATATAACATAATATTTAAAATTGTGGATTATACATATATATATTAGGATTTAGTGATGTATTTTGAAATATTTAACTATGACTATTGATGTAATTTTTTTAAGGCAAATACAACACACACATATATATACACATATATAAATACTTAAATATTAGCGCTAGGGTATCTCTATCAGAACCCTATGATATTAATACTACTAGTACTCATCCCAAACCAATTAAATATATATATATATATATATATATTACTCTTAATTGTCCCAAATCCAAAAAATGGTATATACCGTCTCATTAGAGTCTGAATAGGTGTGGATACCTATGTCTAAGTATCCCCGATCATTTATAGTTGGCCCCCATTCGATTACAAATTATGGGTCAGCCCATGGATGGAAATTCCCCATTTCTCTAGAAACTGGAGATGGGACGGGGATATATTTATATCATTCGTCCCGTCCTCGTCCCCGATTAGATAAAAAGGTAATTATGCTTCCTTGTTGGTCCATTCTCATTCCCCGAATATTATTATATTTATCTATTATTAATATTAATTCTATTTATAATTTCATATATTATCAATTTTTAATACTAAACCTTAAAGTCTTTACAATTTTACTTGTTCTCATTTTTTTTTATAAATTATGTATTTATGTTTTTTTTGTTTATCTTAATTATTGGTTGTTTAAGTAATTCATTTTAATTTTGCTTTTAAAAAAAGTAAATCATTTTAATTTTTACATATTATTTTATATTAATAAATATAAAATGGGGTCCTTGATTCCCTGAACGGGAATTTCCTGTCCAAAATGGAGAATGGTATGATGATGGTATTTGATATGGGATTCGGGGACATGAATGATATGTTTGTAACCACTAGTAGCGATTCCCAATATTCTAATAATAGCTATAAACAATTTTGATACAACTTTTGCTTTTAAATAAAATAAGTATAAATATTTGATAAGATTATTGTAAAAAATGATTCATTATACGTATGATATGTGAATAAATATTTTACCACCAAATGAACTAATAATATTCTTCCGTACGTTTAGAATATGTGACGAAAATAGAAATACTTTTAAATTATACATACACATGCATATATACACACATTAGCTAAGTTTGATGGAAATGTAAAATAATCCTACCAAAAGGTCTAAGTAGATAAGTTTGAAAAATGTAGATCAACAATTTATAGTAAAAGAATTATTATTTTTATTATATACTAGAATCTTTTTGACATAGTCAATTGATAAATAAGACTGTTAACTTGGAAAACAATATATAAAAAATTGGAAATAAAAATAATCCCAATGTTACAAAACACTTTTTATATGTCATAAAAGAAATAAGTTAAATTGAGTAGAAGTTCAAATAAATCCATTTTTCTTTTTCTGAATCATCATATAGATCCAATTTAAAGAACAATAGGTCATCCAAAATATTGAAGTAATTGGAAATTGGTTGATAACCTAGTGGTAAGACGTTTGTAAAACTAAGATAACTGAGTTCGATTCTCACCTAACCCTCTCTCCTTCCAGGATTTGTATTAAATATATATGTATAATATACATAGGGAGGAGATCCTGTGAGATTATAGCTATAGGTAAGAACGTAAGACCACATCGACACCGTCCAACAAAAAGCATGGAAGACTGAGATCTAATAAAATTTTGTAGCATTAAAAAAATCGGGGGGATCGTCCAGGGGTGAAATTGAAATCGCACAAATTGACCTAAATAACTGCCAGCTACATTTGAAGGAAGAAAATCTATTTTTGATTCACTACCTATATTCACGCTGATCACCACTCTTATTCTCCTTCCATTCACGCCATAATAACACAAAATTGGAACCTGCAAAATAGAAAACTAATTCTTCATTCATACCAGCAGAATCATCAAAAATTGGAACCGAGCTATCGAAGAGCAAATCATCAAACAACAGAACAAGCGGAAATCGTTATATATATCAACAAAATCAAAAGTGCGATGTCACAAAATCAGGATTTCTACTCCACAATCCATTCGAATAAAGGTAATCACTAACTACTAATTCCTGCAAAATGTTTGGATCGAATGCCCATACTATTGAATAATAAAAAACTTTACACGCCCAGTAATGTTAATATTATGTGTATTCACAATAATGATTTTGTATTCTTACAATTCGTATTTTGTCCACTTAGAATACTTATTCTGCATAACATATTCTCATATAACAATAATATTTTTTTTACTAACATGCTAATTTAGAATAATGATATTGCATGTAAGTGTTGTTAATGTGTATACGTAGAACAAAATATTGGAAATTATGAGAAAGTCTATAAAGAAATTGTATACGTAATACATATTAATGTTCTGCGTGTATAGTGTTCCATATTTGTGTATTTAGTATGTAAAATTTGTATGACGTTTAATGTATACTATGTATTAACATTCAGCATGTTTACAATACGATTTTGCATAATTACAATGCATATATTGTATACTTAGAGTAGACATTCTGTACAAAATGTTCTCAAATAATGACAATTAAATACCTTAGTCATATGCTAATGTAGTTTACGGATATTGCATATATAGTTTTGTTAATATATATACTTAAAACACAAATAGTGGAAATTATGAGAGCAAGCACCCTACATTAACGTTCTGCATATATAGTGTTCCATATTTGTATATTTAGTATGTAAATTTTGTTTTTACCAGAGCAAGCACCAGAGTACATGGTTTATGTTGGACAGCGACTCGAAATCTCACCAGGATCAACAAAATATTGGATCCCAGAAATGGATCAAGAAAAAATTCCTCGTGTCGACATGCATTTCCATTCATTGGAGGTCGGAACACAATTTTACAAGGATTATGGTACGTGCAGTGGCTTCAACGTTAGAAGGAGCACTACAAAGAAATTCAAGAACGATGAAAACCGTGTGCGATATGTGGTTTGCAATAGAGAGGTCTTCAAAAACTCTAAAAAAAAAAAACCATACTCTTTGAAAATATACAACATCTGCAAATTAATTATACATTATATGGATTTAACTATACATCGTTTTTTACTTCGTATGCAACATACGGACCAATACATGGTATAATATTTAAACATACATAATCTTATGCATAAATATACAACATCGCAAACTAATTATACATTATATGGATTTAACTATACATCGTTTTTTGCTTCGTATACAACATCGGACCCATACATGGCATAATGTTTAAACATACATAATCTTCTAACGTAATTATACAAAAATTCTCAGAACTATATATATAATATTATTATTGCAAACGAAAAAGATAAATTATATATAATATACATAATCTTATGCATAAATATGCAACATCGAAAACTAATTATACATTATATGGATTTAACTACACATCTATTTGGTGAAGTGCTACTCCTCAAGCCCTCCTTCGATTCATCATCCATGACCAAACGTCCAAAATTGACACACTAATATAACCTCCTGGACGCATGGTCTCCAAATCCTCCTTAATCAGCATTTTATCCCCTACGTTGAAAAGAATGTCCTCCCTACATGTAAAAAAAAGAGTTACAATGTAGAAAATAAAACTACATACATTATTATACAACTAAATATACATTATTATATCGCCAAATATACATTATCACACAACTAAAATATACATTATTATACAACTAAATATACATTTTTATATAACTGAATATATATTATTACACACCTAAGTATACATCATCACACAACTAAGTATATATTATTATATACTAAATATACATTATCACACAACTACATATACAATATTACATAACTAAATATACATTATTACATAATGAAGTATACAAAATATAATAACCCTAAATATAGAGAGAATAACAACCAATGCACATTGTATACAAAATATCAATCCTAAATATACACATTATATACTCTAAAACTATAAATCGTATGTACCCTGAAAAACTGAATTTACAAAATCTAACACCTCATAAACCTATTTCAGGAATCTCGTAATACAAAGGTGCATATGACACACATGTAAAAAAAACGTAGACGTTGGGGATAAATTCCAAAAAAAAAAAACGGGAAATCGAAAGAAGATGAACTATAAAAAAGGTGGTCGCAAAAGAGATAACACACAACATGAACACATTTCAACAATAAAAAACAACAATCAAAACCCTAGAAATTCAGTAAATTACCCATGAAAATTAAATCAAACTCACCAAAAATTTACAACCGAATCCTAGTGATGAAGTTCGCTGAGAAATTTGCACCCTAGTGAAGAAGCACAAAATCGCACGCTATTGAAGAGAAGTATATTCGCACTGAATGTTGAAGTTGCAAAGACGTGGTTGGTGTCGCGGTTTCGTGTGTTTTGATTTTGAAAAGAAACTGAAGCAAAAATCGCGGGCTTTAGATAAAACTAGATTTTGGTTACCAAATCAAAATAAGTATAATTACAAAAATATCCCTGGAATTTTAAATCGAAATTACTCTATTGTTCCTGAGTGAGGAGTCAAGACTTTGAATTAGGAGTAAAATCTGGACCATTGATTATTAAATCAAATGGTCTAGATGTGTTCTTATGTTCTTACTAAAGGGCTTGGTCTCATTTGAACCAATCCCTATATACATACATGTTGAAGAAATAGCAACTCTAAACTGTAAGAGAGTGATTTTCTGTAACGTGTGTGTTTATTATCCAAAAATATTACTAATCTATAGCCATAATGGCAAATCAATTTCTTGGGCCTATAAAACCAATATATGGGCTTTTTGAATAGATAGAAAAAACATACACAAAAGCTTTCTTCCTATTCTTTACCAAATTCTGAACAACAAAAGCTCTGAACATTCCAAACATTTGGCTAAAGGTTGATATTGTTAACTTTGGAGAGCGTACGATATTTTTCGATTGCACAACAGTAATGCTGGAATTCGCTTTCAAAACAGTGGCTCATCTATGTCTTAGTCTTTCCAAGATAAGTTGTTCTATTCAACAAATGTAAAATAAAATAAAATTATAAGGGATATAAATTGTAATAATTACAGTTCATATGAATGAAAAATGTAATGGTACATTTGATGTGATATATGATTTTATTCTAGAAAATAATTGAAAGTGGATAAGATACTCAAAAATAGAAAAATATATTCTTTTAGGAGAAATTCATGACCAAACATATATGAGTGGAAAAAAATCTTAAAACAATTTTGTTTTTGAATAATATTTTATATGTTTAGAAAAAGAAAGGCTACAGATAAAAAAAAAGGAGATAATTATTTTTCACCACCCCAACTTTACCCCTTTTTACACTTCACAACCTAGACTTTTATTTTTAACCTTTTGCATCCCGAACTACGAAAATAATTACTCTTTGCAACTTTTGGACCATTTTGCCCCTAGGATTTTATTCTTTAATAATAATAGTTCTAGTTATCCCTTTAAACTCTAATTTGTTTGATTGCTCCATAAGGATAAATATATTGCATTATACAATAATCAAAAGTTTTCACTCCCTAATCAATTTGTTTTTCGGATTTTTAGAAATAAGAACCCGATTTTTACGTAACTTGTTTTGTTCGTGGCATTGTTACACCTACTTAGATCCAGTCTCTATTCGAGGTTTTAGATGGATCATGTATCGAGTTTCACCTATAAACTCAACAAGACATACTTCTATCAAGATCTTATTTCAAGTATTTATCCGTATACAAATTGGGTCTTTAGATCGAAAATGAAAATAGTCCATTACGACCATATCGCCCAACATGCTTAGTAAAATTAATAAATCCCTTAAAATTCATACCTTTTTTGGCCAAAAAAGACAGGGTTAAGTGGTTCGCAACACCACAAGTCGGAAAATTACGCCCCGGATCGTTTGACAAACGGCTCCTCACTGTTCAACCTCACCTCGGGAAGATGATCGCAAGTTATCCGACTCCTTGAGAAATCGCTCAAGATGACCTTGGTTCGTTTCCTACTCCAAGGCGTAAAGTAATTCTTCAAAGGGGATTGATCAATAGTACATCATGAACACATGTTGAACAAACGGCCTTTATTTTATTAAGAACTTAAAGAAAAATTTATTACATTAGTAATCTCCTTTTGGGAGGAGAATACTTGTTTAGCCTCTCATGTATGAGGCTTGCACTCGAAAAATACATAAGAACTTGAAAAACTAAAACACTCAAAATATTACAAATTTTTCACTCAGATTTTATTGTAAGAAAACTAAGGAAAATGTTCGATGTCCTCAGCTTCCTTCAAATCCTTCATTTTATAGAGGTAAGTCCAGGACTTCAAAGGCGGACTTCAAATCTTGTGATATATATGATGTCACTTACATCATATCCCACATTATTGCCTCGCCTTGGTGGTTTTCTTTTTCTCCCGTGACTCGGCCCCCATGTGATGTTTGTCGGGAATCTTTTAAAAATTTGGTTTACGTGGTCCCCGGGATAACGCGTCTTGTGAGTGGGCCTTATCCTTTCAATTTTGCATGATCTTGTCGGTTGGGTTTGGGTGGAATCCTTTCCCAAACTCGGGTTCCTTCGTTCGGGCATCTTGTGTCAGATCCGGTCAATCCAACGGCCAACATGCGCCATGTTGCGAGAATTTCCGGTAAGTTTCTTTGCTTGCAGGAATCTTGTTCTCCCAGAGAATTCTTCTTTTGGTCTCGAAGAGTTCCTCTGCAAATCCTGTGGTTGATCCAGTCATCGAATTCAAAATGAAAGATCCATTTGTCAAATTTGGAAGAACTTGAATGGATATTTGACCTTGTCCATTTCCGTTAGACAAACCCAAAGACCCCATGCTCTTCTAGTAGAAGCTTCGTCTTCAGAAAATGCTCCTACTAACACTGGTCCTTCTTCCGGTGAAGCTGCCTTAATGTATTTTAAAGCATTTCCATCCGGTCTTCTTAGCTTGATGAAATGAAAAGCTTCATTAAAGCCTTTCTTCGCTGGTTTAGGAGCTGCACTGATAAAATACAGTTCCAAAATATCTCCTCTGGCCAAGTGTGGATTATTGGCCCAGGTCTCGTAACATCAACCCATATGGATGCTGCTTCCTCGGCGGTATGGATGGCTTCTATCCTTCTTCTTTTTGTGCCGACTTGGTTGACCTCCCACAACTGTTGGGATATCATTATCCACGCAACATAGAGGAACTGTTTTGTTAATTCCTCTTAATCTTTTGTAATTCTTGTATAGAGCTGCTTGGTAACACCATTCAGATAACTTGGCCTTTAGGAAAGACATTTTTCTGGCCACAGTTTCTACTTCAGCTCCACCCTTGTATTCCCTGATAAGCATTTCTCTCCAGGGACTCGGAATCTTGGCAAAGAATAGCTGTGCAACTTCTTTTTCCTCAATCTTGGATTTCCACCGGTATTCGGTGAACAACTTGATATATTCGTCAATATGACAAATATCCAGTAACTCAAGGCTATAGAGGGCTTGTTTATATCTCTTTCTTTTTTCATCCTCTAATCCCTCGAAATAACCTGTGCCGATGAACTGGATTTTGAATAGTTTGGCCATACCATCGACAATTCCTTTAAGTGATTCCCCTGATGTGACCGAACTTTTCGTACTAGCATCGGTCATATCCCAGGCAATCTTCACCGATCCTTCAAGACTCATTTCAAGGAGTAAAATGAATGAATCCTTTGTAAGATCGAGGGTTCCTGCTGAAATTCTCATAGCTGAAGCCCATTCATCAATGAGAACTTCTCTATTTTTAAAATCTGGGATGTCCAGATTTAACATCAACCCATATGGATGTATTGGGTCGAGGTGCGATCTTCCATAAGGCGTCTGATAAACATTCGGCCTTCCAGTAGGTTGTCTAGTTCTGCAAAGAGGTTTCGACCTCCTGTTCGAAAGTGGATCACTCCGGTCGTGAAATCCCCAAAGATGTGGCATCCTCTCGTCCCGAGCTCCATGATGCGAACCCGTACTTTCTTCGACGTTAGGATTAAGCGGTGGCGGTGGTGGTGGAATTGGTCTACCTTGTGGGTCATAGGTAACCAAAGGCGATTCCTCACTGCGTTCATCTTTAAATCTACAATACCTAATCCGAAGGATTCCGCGGTCATGTAGATCTTTAAGATTCATCTTTTCAATATCCATCTTTCTTAATTTTTGATGGATTTTCCTTTGATTAAAGCAATGAGCTTTTCCTCTTGTCATCTTTCGTATAACCGGTTGGTTTCCCTTTTTGGTGTAAATAGGTACCGTCCCAAAATCAATACGTTTCCTTCATCCAGGATGAACTCGGCCCCCGTCCTCCGGTTCTTGACTCGTTTCGAATATCATGAAGGAGTTCAAGAGTTTTCCTTTGATATTTTACCATCGTCTCCATCAGTTCGGATCCGATGCACTTGTCTTTGGTAGATGAATATGGCGGTTGCCATAATTCTCGCACGCTTTTGATCTTGATTTCTCTAAGATCTTCGGAGATCTTAGATTTGTCTGGAAGTATCTCGTTCCACTCAGGTACTCCATCGGGAATCATTGTTCGATGGGAATTTTCATGAACCGTTTCTTGAAGGTTCATCAAGTGAACATATAAGGGTGCAGTTAAGCATCCAAGCGCTTATAATATTCTTTCGCATTTTGCATTGCTTAGGTTTCGTCGGCTCCTCATTCTGTTCCTTTTTCTTCATGTTGGTATTCCCAATATGAAACTTGGTCAAGGTGTTCTTGTGCATACATCGTCAATATTTGATGATATGTCTGTAAGGGGTACATCTCGGACATCGGTCCGGATCCATAATCTCGGAGTAATTTCTCCTCACCAATTGTTAATTACATAAATATAATAAATTTAACTAAAAGTTCTTAATAAACCTAGGCTCGATACCATTTTCGAGAGGATCGCAAGACCTTGGGAGTAATCGGAGAAAATGCAATGAAATGTATCGTCCAGGTTGCAAAGTGTGACAACTTTAAAGTTTAGAGTGTAAACTACAAACCAACTTTCCGAAACCGGGGTAAACCGAATTTTATGCAAAGTGTAAAATTTTGTAAAGTTTAGGTTGCAATTAGTAACTTTTCAGGAGAGTTCAGGTTGCAAAGTGTAAAAACCCGTATAGCTTGGGTTGATTAAAAACGTTATCCCTAAAAAAAAGGGTAGGCCTGGATGGGAGCAACATGGGTTGGGGTGAGTCCAAATTGTGGGATCCACCTAAGGTTTTAAATATTTGTATGTGGAGGTGTTAGGCTAATAAAAAAATTAGTTTATGCCTAGATTTTCTGTCGAAAGTAGTTGATAAATGAATTTTTTTTTTTTTACCGATCAAAAAAAAAAAACTCAAATATAAAGCAAGCAAGCGGTCATTTTGTCTAGTTTTGTCCTTTGCCAAAATCAAATTAATTATAATTCATTAGTATATACAAAATCCTAAGTTGGGTTATTAGTTGGTAAAACTAGACAAGTTTTCGTGTCAATTAAGCCCGTCCCATCACGTTAAAGGGCAAGGGCTAAGGGCTTGAAACATCTAGGATTAAGGACACAATTGCCCAACATAACGGGAACAAAATGACACTTTTACACTCCTATAACGTTTTTACGCTCCTGACAATTTTTCCGACTTTTTTGATGTTGTTTCAAGGTTGTTTCTAACAAGGCGGAGCAGGAAATATTCGGGATGGGCCGATCTGTGAAAGTGTGGTGGGCGAATAAGAAAATCATATAAAATATACTTAAAATAATTTATTTTTTAAAATTTTATAGTGTAAATTTTTTTTTTTTTAAATGGGGCGGGGCCCGGGTTGGCCCCCTCCCGCCATTGGTTTCTAACATGGTTCAAATATGTTTAAACTAATAAAATTTTAGTGAAATACAATTTCTACCCTATTAAATAATCGGTTTTATACTCAAAATTTTATAAACAATTACGAAAATATACACTTTCATAGTAAAACAAAAACATTAAAAATAATATAACACATGAATTGAAAACACAATTTAACTTCTGTTTCAACGCATTGAAAACATTGACAACAACATGGAAACAACCAAGAAACAATAGAACAACATTGAAAATTATATAAAAACAAGTCATAAACAATATAGTAAACAACATAAGAACAAAAAAGAATTTTAAAATAGGTAAAAGTTGCATTGAAATATTAACAACAACCAAGAAAGAACATAACAACATTGGAAACTACATAGAATTAAACAAACCAGAAGCAACTCATGAACAATAAAAGGGCTTAAAAATATATAAAAACTGCATTGAAACATCAAAAACTACTGATAAGTGTCATTTTGTACACATTTCGTGTTATTAATTTAATAGTTTTTTGAATTGTTTTGTTAGAAAAATCATAGTTTCTCAAGTATTTCTGTAGCATTTCATCGTGTGATGTGTTTAACATTATAGGTGGAGCAATTTGGAGCAATATGGAGCCAATATTGATTGAAAAAAGGCAAGAAAATCACTCAACATGACTTGGGGTGACAAGTAACATGGCCATGTTCAAAAAAGAAGGAAATAAATTGGATAAAAATTGGAAAAAGGGTCCAAAACGGCCAAGCCGTGTCGCCAAACACGGCCATGTTGAAGGGGATCAAAAGAGGAGGAAAAACCGCACAAAACAGGCCCGAACACGGCCTGGCGTGTTGTACAACACGGCCGTGTCACGCGACCGTGTGGCAATTTTCGGCAAATTTTGTGCAAAGACGGCCTGGTTTGGCCGTCTTTGCGACATTTCTGGCGTGTCGGGACCCCTTTTTGCAACTTTTCCATGTGAAAATTATGGAAAACTCACCTACCAAGCCTTTTGACCACTTTTATACACCTTTAACACCCAATTTTGCTGCAACATGTCCCCATATTCCTCAATCATCATGTGTATACAATGATTCAACCAACTCAACCATGAATGTGCACACAATGATTCAACTAACAAGCATGGAAATGGGGCATTTGTTAATATGGTATTTCACAAGATGGTGCTTATAAAAGCCAAGAGTTTGAGTTGGAAAATGATTCATGTAATATTCATTCATAGAGAGATTCATAGTGTTTAACATTTTGAGTGGAATTGGGATCAAGAGGTCTTGGAGGAGTAAGCTTGAGGCAACATTGGGGAAGAAGGCTTAGAGCAACATCATCAAGTCAATTGAGATTTTGATAAAGATAAGTACACCATGTCTACAATGTTTACATCTTCTTGTGTAATTTATTCTTGTGTCAAAAGCATGTGTAGCTAAAACTCCTAGTGTTTGAATGTAATGAACTCTAGAATGGATTTGTGATTAAGGTGTGTATGTTTTTAATAAAATCTTCATATTTTGTGTGATTCACTTATATTATGCTTCGTTCATTCGAATTGATATATGCGCAATATTAATTTGAAGTTTATTTTTCATCCGGGAAATCGAGAGATTCATGGTGAAATAGAACCTATATAAGTGAAAAGAGTTGCATGCAATCCTAGATATAGGACGACATAAATCTTCCGGATTAGGGTCAAACCTAATATGGGAATTCATAAATCGTTATAATGCGATCTTGGGGGTTTTAACTAGAAAGAGATTTCAGTTAATCAACTTGAGATTAGGAGTTTTTCGCCTTGAGAAAGGGATTAACTTAAATCGGGAATTTCTACGGTCCACATAGCATGAGATTTTATTAAAAAAAGGTTGGTTTTTGCTTAAGGGCTTATGGTTGAATCTTTTAACTTGTCAAATCACAAAAACATTCTAGAGGGATTTACATTCAAACACACTTCTATCTCTTGATTTCTTATTCTACAAATTTTACTTCATTTTTACACTTCGATAATTTAGATTCTTTATCAAACAAAAAACTCTGAAAATTGTTAGATTAAATAACAAAAAGACGGTAATTATTAGTACTTATAATCCTCGTGGGAATGACACTCGGTACTCAATAATCTATACTATAAAACGATAGGTGCACTTGCCTACGGTTTTAAAGGTAGCTTTTGAGCCATCAAGTTTTTGGCGCCGTTGCCGGGGATTGTAATATTAAGAACACCTTATTTTTGTTAATTTAATCATTTTCTTTTATTTTATTTCATCATTTGTCTTTCTTTTTATCTATCTTTGTAAGTATTGGATTACACTTATCCTCTTTATTTACCGCAGTGCATGCCTACTCGTCGCCGAATTTGGAAGCGCGACACCGCCGGTAGCAATACGAGAGGAAAGTATTATCTGAGACCACGAGGAGGATATTAACGAAGGCAAGGATCCCGATATGGCGGATGAACAAAGAACTATGTACGATTACGCCAAGCCATCCATGGATGGCACGGACGTCAAGCATTGTAAGGCCGCATTGTTGCCGCCAACAATTTTGAAATTAAACCAACGTTATTCAAATGGTGCAACAAATGACTTGTCCAATTTGACGGTCTACCAGATGAAGATCCCAATAATCACATCGCGAATTTTCTTGAAATTTGCGACACTTTCAAAATCAACGGGGTCTCCGATGATGCCATCCGCCTACGCTTATTCCCATTCTCTCTTCGGGGACGAGCAAAACAGTGGTTAAATACTTTGCCAAAAGGAACGATTACAACATGGAATATTATGGCGAAAAATTCCTTTTGAAGTATTTCCCACCGGCAAAGACCGCAAGATTAAGGAACGAAATCTCTTCATTTACTCAAGCAGACGATGAAACTTTATACGATACTTGGGAGAGATTTAAGGAATTATTGCGAAAGTGCCCACACCATGGCCTACCTATTTGGATGCAAGTCCAAACATTTTATAATGGGCTACTTTACGCAACAAGACAAATGATCGATCTGGCCGGGGAACTCTTAATAACAAAACGCCAGGAAGCCGCTCAGGATTTGATTGAGGGAATGGCCATGAACGGCTACCAATGGCAATCTATACGAGGTAAAACTAACAAAGTCGGTTGGTGTTTATAATGCGATCGGTGGTTACACTAGCCGCACAGTCGAAGCTTTGACCCAAAAGATCGACGATCTAGCGACTCTAAACCACCACCACCGCACGTTTTATCTTGTGAAACTTGCGGCGGATTGCATAATCATCAAGATCGCCCCACACACGATACCTCACGTGAACATGCTAATTACGTTGGGAATCAAGGCGAAATTACCCAAGTAATCCTTACAAAGAACACATATAATCCTGGGTGGCGACAACATCCTAATTTTGGTTGGGAAATCAAGGTCAACCACGACCTAATCCCAATCTCGATCTACACACGTCTCCGGTTGGCCCAAATCAAGGTAAGCTAACTTGGAAGATCTTATAACAAAGTTTGTGCAATCAACGAGATACTCGATTCCGGTGGAAACATCCTTGAGAAATCAAGAAGCATCTATCCATAATCGGAAAACCAAATAGGCGGATTGCGAAGATGATTTCGAAAGGCCACAAGGTAGTTTCGGGTATCCGAGCCAAACCCAAGGGGAGCACGTAAAGGCAATCACCATGAGTTTTCCCATGAGCATGATTACGCCAATGCCGCCATGCGGAAAATACGTGGAGGATGACATGCCCAAAGAAAATCTCATGAAAAAGGAGGTTGCGAGAATACAAGCCCAAGATCCCTTCTAGGAGTTTTGAAGAAGATAGAAAGGAGGACAAATTTGGTAAGTACCTTGAGTCATTCAAGCAATTACATACTAATATTCCATTTGTTGACCCTCCTTCAAAGCATGTTAGGGATCTTAATGACATCATTCCTAGTGAAAATAAGCTTAACAAATTATCAAATGTGCAATTGAATGATAAAAGTCCTTCCAATGAACTACCACAAAAATTTAATGATCCAGGAAGCTTTATTATTCCTTGCACAATTGATGGTTTTTGTTGATAGGGCACTAGCCGACTTGGGAGCTAGTATCAATGTGATGTCTTATGAAACATTTAAGCACGCGGGATTAGGTGAACTTAAACCTATTAGGATGGACATTCAATTAGCCGATAAATCGATTAAACATCCTAGAGGTATTATTCATGATGTGTTAGTCAAGATTGATAAATTCGTGTTTCGGTCGATTTGTTATTCTTGACATGCATGATAATTTAGAAGTTCCCTTAATTCTAGGGCGTCCCTTTTTGGCTACCGCTAAATCTCTCATTGATGTGCATGATGGAAAACTTACTTTGAGAGTAGGGGATGAACAAGTTATCTTTAAAATTCCTTTGAGAAATCCTATAAATGATACTTGTTTTCCTATAAACTTGATTGAGACAAGGATAAATGATTTTTTGCTTGATATGTCTTCTAATAAATCCTTGAAAGTATGTGATGTTCAATGTGCAAAAGTTCCCACAGAGGATAAATCCCATTTTGAGAATAACATGCGAGAAAAATAGGACCATGAAGGTCAATTGTTCGAAAATAGATACGGTGGCGATGTTGTTCAAAGAGATAAAACTTTTCATAAGTTCAAGGCTCCGCCCGATTAAATCTTCACATTTAGGTGAAATGGTCCGCTATACGACGTTAAAAAGCGCTAGCAGGAGGCAACCCGATGTTTGTGTGCAATTGTTTTCATTTTTTTTATTATTTTCTTTCAAAATAATCACAAGTCATAGAGTCATCTTCAAATCATAAAAAAAAAAAAAAAAAACTCTTGAGCTTCTTCTTGCTTGTCCTAATTGGGAATATTTGAGATTTCACGGTATTCGAGTTGTGTGTTGCTTAACTTTGATTAGGTATGAAGATGCCGTTGAAGGTCCCGTACCAAAACAACCCAATGGTCGCTCAACACCGATTCCACTATTGTAGTAAGGTCGTATTTTTCTTTTTCCACCTCTTTTATATCATTCTAATTTCTTTGTTTTTTTTTTTTTTGAGTGTTTTTTGTGTGTTTGTCCATTTCTTTCTTTCACATTGAGGACAATGTGAATCTTAAAGTTGGAGGTGGGTACAATAACATTTTCGGAATGCTTGTGTGTTTGTTTTCAAGAGATGTGATTTTTTTTAACAAATTGAGTATTTGCTAGTCAATAACTTGGCCCAATTATACCTATATTAACTTGTTAATTTGTTTTTCAGTGAAGCAATTGATTGTCTAGGATAGATTGCGTGGATGCGGGCAAAATTTTGACGAGATTTCCAACACCATAAATATTTGATGTGTTAAGGCATATACGACGGTACTTAGTACTATGAACTTCCGAGAACTCATGATTTAGTAGTGGTTAACTAGTTGTTAAACCAAGCTTGTGAAAAAAAAAAAAAGAAGGAAAAAAAAAAAAAACGGACCAATCGAGGTTATACTCCTCTATTTGTTGTTGCTTAGTAACTAGGAGCATTCATGAGCCCCATGTTTGTCTTTTTACGTAAAACGGCGACACGAATATGAGTATGGGAAACCACCCTAGGAGTGTTTGAACAGTAAATTCAAAATATAAACCTAGTGGAAGCATGTCTCGAAAGGTCCCCAAAAAAAAAAAAAAAAAAAAAAAAAAAAAGGAGAATGAATACTCCTTGACTTCTCATTCCAATAAAGTTCAAGAAGCTTGGTTATATGACTAGTAGGCTAACTACAATGATCCATTGAGTTCTTGTATTTTCATAGCATTATTGAATTGAAGTTGTTCATAACTATCAATATTTGTGGAGTGATGATTTCAAGTCCGAATAATGCTGCCGATATTACTGAGTCTTTCTTGACAGTCGATCGCTTTACAAAACGATGTTTTTACTTAATGGTTAATTCAGGTTGAGAAGGCCAAGAACTTGACTGCTTATGTTCAATATGTTGAAAATCATCTTTGTATGTTGTGATTTATTGAATCTCTCTTTTTGATATAGTGTTTTGCTTGAGGACAAGCAAAGTTCAAAGTTGGAGGTGGTTTGATAAGTGTCATTTTGTACACATTTCGTGTTATTAATTTAATAGTTTTTGGATTGTTTTGTTAGAAAAATCATAGTTTCTCAAGTATTTCTGTAGCATTTCATCGTGTGATGTGTTTAACATTATAGGTGGAGCAATTTGGAGCAATATGGAGCCAATATTGATTGAAAAAAGGCAAGAAAATCACTCAACATGACTTGGGGTGACAAGTAACATGGCCATGTTCAAAAAAGAAGGAAATAAATTGGATAAAAATTGGAAAAAGGGTCCAAAACGGCCAAGCCGTGTCGCCAAACACGGCCATGTTGAAGGGGATCAAAAGAGGAGGAAAAACCGCACAAAACAGGCCCGAACACGGCTGGCCGTGTTGTACAACACGGTAGTGTCGCACAACACGGCCTGGCCAGTGTCACACGACTCGGCCGTGTCGGCAATTTTCGGCAAATTTTGTGCAAAGACGGCTGGCCGTCTTTGCCCGACACGGGCGTGTCCGGGACCCCTTTTTGCAACTTTTCCATGTGAAAATTATGGAAAACTCACCTACCAAGCCTTTTGACCACTTTTATACACCTTTAACACCCAATTTTGCTGCAACATGTCCCCATATTCCCTCAATCATCATGTGTATACAATGATTCAACCAACTCAACCATGAATGTGCACACAATGATTCAACTAACAAGCATGGAAATGGGGCATTTGTTAATATGGTATTTCACAAGATGGTGCTTATAAAAGCCAAGAGTTTGAGTTGGAAAATGATTCATGTAATATTCATTCATAGAGAGATTCATAGTGTTTAACATTTTGAGTGGAATTGGGATCAAGAGGTCTTGGAGGAGTAAGCTTGAGGCAACATTGGGGAAGAAGGCTTGGAGCAACATCATCAAGTCAATTGAGATTTTGATAAAGATAAGTACACCATGTCTACAATGTTTACATCTTCTTGTGTAATTTATTCTTGTGTCAAAAGCACGTGTAGCTAAAACTCTAGTGTTTGAATGTAATGAACTCTAGAATGGATTTGTGATTAAGGTGTGTATGTTTTTAATAAAATCTTCATATTTTGTGTGATTCACTTATATTATGCTTCGTTCATTCGAATTGATATATGCGCAATATTAATTTGAAGTTTATTTTTCATCCAGGAAATCGAGAGATTCATGGTGAAATAGAACTATATAAGTGAAAAGAGTTGCATGCAATCCTAGATATAGGGACGACATAAATCTTCCGGATTAGGGTCAAACCTAATATGGGAATTCATAAATCGTTATAATGCAATCTTGGGGGTTTTAACTAGAAAGAGATTTCAGTTAATCAACTTGAGATTAGGAGTTTTCACCTTGAGAAAGGGATTAACTTAAATCGGGAATTTCTACGGTCCACATAGCATGAGATTTTATTAAAAAAGGTTGGTTTTGCTTAAGGGCTTATGGTTGAATCTTTTAACTTGTCAAATCACAAAAACATTCTAGAGGATTTACATTCAAACACACTTCTATCTCTTGATTTCTTATTCTACAAATTTTACTTCATTTTTACACTTCGATAATTTAGATTCTTTATCAAACAAAAAACTCTGAAAATTGTTAGATTAAATAACAAAAAGACGGTAATTATTAGTACTTATAATCCTCGTGGGAATGACACTCGGTACTCAATAATCTATACTATAAAACGATAGGTGCACTTGCCTACGGTTTTAAAGGTAGCTTTTGAGCCATCAACTACATGGTAACAAAAAAAAAAAATATCAGAACAACCTTAATGCTAATATAGAACAATCCATAAACAACATAAACAATATATATAAAACAACACATAAATGAAAAAAGAGTGTAAATAATAGGTAAAAGTTGTATTGAAATATCGAAATACCACAGAAACAAAATATAGAAATAACCAAAAAATAACATATACAATATCGAAACAACAAAAATAATATATAAAGTAACACATGAAAAAAAATCAAAAAAAGCGTAAAAATGTCCAAAAAATAAGCAGGAGCTTAAAAAAGAAAAAATAAACCAGGAGAATAAAGTGGTGTCTTTTTTCCCAGAAAGTATAGCAAGTGTGTCAATTATTATTCAAAAATATAAGCATAGCCCTAGCCCTATAGGACTAAGGTTGGGCCAGGGTTGACCCTATAAGTTTTTCTTTCATTTTTTTTTATGAAATCATACCCTATAAGTTTAATATTCCAAACTAAATTAAATACTAATATAACATAATTCGATAGCAATTAAGTAATAATAAATGATGTTTTTCTAAATAATTTAGCGAACTAAAAAAAACATCAATAATCTAATATTCCAATAATGGAATCATAGATCATAATATCAGATTTCTTCATCTTCGTCAATTATAATTTTTTAAGATTAAATGATAATTGATAAATGAGATAAAAATTTGATTTGGTAGTATTATAAGTATAAATTTCAATTATAAAATTATAAAATACAATAATTTTATTGTGAAAAAGTCCTACAACCCGGTCGTAACCCTAGCCGACCCTAGGGCCAATTAGGGATGGACTAAAAAGATTTTATGTTATAAGAGCCTAAGAAATATAGGCTCAACCCTTAGTTTTGGGCTAGGGTTGGCCCTCAGGACCAAGCCCTTATTGACATCTCTATTCACCACTTAACCCCTTAATTTATGTTAATGTCGTTGATCTTAATGTTGCCTTAAGTGTATTATATTCTGATAAATAAATTATTTAAACATCAACTCTATATAATAAAGAAAGAAGAAATATGACATACGTCATCGCTTCACAATTCCGAGACAATTAACAACTTCTTATTCTTCCAATTTAACAACTTTTATATATATATATATATATATATATATATAGGAGAGAGTTATATAGGACCCCCTTATTATATGAGTACATAAGACCAAATCTAGACCACACATCTACCTATTTCAATGGCTATTATTAATTCGGGTTAATGTTAACAAAATAAATGGTAAAGTCAAAATGGGGGCAAATTAGTCCACATAAAAATAGGGAGGTTGACTAAATCTAGTAAATCCCATGAAAATAGGGCAGTTATCCATAATTGGTGTCATCCTTGATTCAACCCACGTTATTTAATTGATTTCCAAACAAATTTGATTATATGTTTCATTAACTCCATGTGCTAAATATAGTAAATTACATGAAATTTCGCCATTCCATTTTTTTAAAAAAATATTGCTTGATATGGTCAGAATATTGCTTATATGTGCTTAAATACTTTCTTGCACGTATGCAAAATATTGCTTAGTTATTACTGTATTTTAAAATCTCACATTAATAATAGTTTGTTTGAGAAGAACTATTATATTATGTAAAAAAATTAAAAACTTATACTTATATAGACTCTTATTCATTCAATCATTGACGGTTTTTTCAACCTAGAAATTTTCTTGGGTAACACTAAAATGTTGCTTATGTATGCAGGAATACTTGTTTGTATGTATTCAAAATTTTGATTACGTCCCCTTTTGTTTTAACTCAGTACTTTCCTTAGCTATGGCTAAGCGTTTGCTTACATGTGCATAACTATATGCTTATGTATATTCTAAATATTGCTTAATTATTTATTTTATTTGATTCAGTTCGGATTGCACATGTGTTACAACAACGGATTGAAATAATATTAGATTCATCTCCGAACTGGATACTAGAATATGACGAAAATATAACTCCAAAAGAATGAATAAATTTTGATAATATCGACAACGGAATACCATTTTAAAAATAACTTAATAAATAAAAAAAGTATGTGTCAAGAATATGTTGTGACTGCTTATTTATTTGTTAAGTACTGCTTATTCACATATTATAAATTGCATATGTGTGGTTATTGTAATGCTTATTACTACTATGTACTCAGCTTATTTGTGACTGTTGTAGTGTTGTTCGAGCAAACATTCTTGCAAAATTGGTTAACAGTCCCATATATTCAATTGCTTATTTGTTTGTAAAGTATTGCTTGTGAAAGGATGTTATGGTGCTTAGAAAGCAATTGAATTATGCTTACATTACCATCAAACCATCAAAACAATTGATTACAAAACAATTAAATTGTGCTTACAAAGCAATTGAATTTTGCTTACAAGGCAACTGAATTAAGCTTACAAAACAATTGAATTCTGCTTACATTATCTAAAAACCATGAAAATAAATACGACACTAACTAGAAAATATTCCTATATCAACTACACATGTACGTCAAAACCAACCATATTTAAATTGGCTACAAAAAAACTACAATATTCAACATTTTTAATCAAAGTATGGAACAACAACGTTTTGTTGTGATCATAACTCAATTTAGTAAACTCCTTCGCCAATCCCAAAACCGCCTTCCTCTGCTCGTTCATTACATCTTTTGCCATTTCTAACAGAAAATCTATAAAAAAAAAGACACTAGTCATTTATATAAAACATTTATTAACAAACAAAACATTTATAAGCATAAAAACTAACAAAGCATAAGCATAATATAAGACATGTATAAGCATAAAACAAACTATATATAAACATAACTATCAACAACAATAAATAGTTGAAAACATCAATAAGCAATCCCCCAGGTTTAGAAAAACACGGCAATACTAATTACCCCCTAATTTGAGAGCATAATGTAAAATATAGATAAGCATAATATAAAACATACATAAGCATAATTATCAACAACAATAAGCAGTTGAAAGCCTCGTTAATTAAGCACCAAAGACATATAATTAAGTGGTAATGACTGATGATTCATGAAATTGAAAAAATGAAAAATAAATATTATTTACATGGAATTTACACATATAGAAGTCGTCACCAAGCATGTCTCTGTAACCCTGAACGGTTTTGACGAATGGATTTGTAGGCTGAAAAGCCACGCTGTCGTTAACAGCAGCTCTGATTCTATCAGACCTCAGCAAACAGAATCACCAGGCAACGATTGCGCCCTAGTCGTGCCCCACCAGAAACACCTGCCCCAATCCTAGAGTCAAAACGTCGATGTCGGTGTCTCCATAGCCACGGAGGTCAGGGGTGATGGTGCGATAGCCCTTGGCGGAGAGGTCAAGCATCCGGGGTTTGCGGAGAGAACACGACGAGAGAGGTGAAGCATCCGGTGGTTTGCAGAGAGCTCCAAAAATCCATGGAGGAAGAGGACGACCTTTTCTCACGGTAGGGATGAATATGGGGATGGTTTGCAGAGAGAACACTTGGGATGAAAATATATGCAAGATATTAGTGATTCTTAAGTTTGATAAACACGTCTCCTTAATTGTTCCTAATTTCTAGCCCACTACCATAAATAACTTCCCTCCCAAAAATTGGTATTAATTAAAATTACCAAAAAACCCTTATTTTTATAAAGTTATCTATTAAAAAATAGTAAAATCTATTTAATCTCAACCGTTTAAAAATTAAATCAATGTATCAGATTTGGTCTCGTGTACTTATCTAAGATATGTGGACTCACTAGATCCAAATCCTATATATATATATATTCCATATTTTTCATATATAATCTAGAAGATGAGAAGTAATTCAAAAATAAAAGATTCTATCTTTCAATCTATTTTTTTTTTGTAAATATTCTATATATACAGTTGATTACAATCTACAACATGCAAAAATCAAAGATTCAATATATACAATCTATTTCTTTCGTAAATCAAAGATTATGTGTATACACTATGTACAACTTATTTTTTGAGTAAATAAAAAATCAATATATGTGTATGCATATGCCATGCTTTTTTCCGTAAACAATATACCTAGAGATTAAAACACGTTATTTTGACAAGCCAAAATAAAAAAATAACTAAATAAAATTATCTAAATTTATCAATAATATATTTATTTGTTGCTTACCAAATATCACGTGAATTTATTTGAAGTGATTTACCCAGCTACATTGTGTGAAAAGTTAAATAAATAGTATTTACCTACATATTTAAACTTTATAGAAATTAAAAAAAAATGAAAGATATTTTGATTCTTTACCTTTGATTAATAAAATTAGAATAACTAACTAAGTGATTCTTTAAATGCTCAAAACACAATGGCGGTATACTTATTTTAATTTAATATAATTTACAATAAGTTATTCAGAATTTGAAGTGAACTGTTTGCATAATACCCTTCTAAATTTTGAATTCCTTTTTAGTATTTCTTATTAGTATTTTGGATCTCCTATAATTATCACAAACAAATTTGTTAAACAAAGACTATATCTTTTGACAAATCCCGTGTAACACTCGAGTGTTCTTCTAGTAACATACTAGAATAACACACGTGTATTATATACACAGATTTGTCAAATATTAAATTATTAGTGTCACAAATTAAAACTAAAAAATTATGTGATTTAAAAAAAAAATAATCGATAAAATCCTTGATATAAAATATCAAAAGTTTTCAGAAATTGTATTTCCCAATTATTTACACTAATTTCCAATCTTGTTTTTATATAAATCGGAAACTATTTCAGCTTATAAACCGAAAATATTTTTAACACAAAAACTCCGTAATATTAGCAGTGGTGTTTTAGTATTTTTCAGGGATCACCGGTATTAATAGTCCTTCTGAAAAATATTAATCGTCCTTCTAAAAAGTATTAGCAGTTTTTCTGTAATGTATTAGTAGTTCCCTGAAGAATATTTTAATATTTCTCCTGAATATACTCCCGAAATGTATTAGCAGTACCTCAAAAAAGTATTTGTAGTTCCTCGAAAAAGTATTAGTAGTTTCTTGGAGAGTATTTTAGTAGTTTCCCTGAATATAATTCAAATTTTCTCCCGAAATGTATTAACAATCCTTTTAAAAAGTATTAGTTGTCCTTCTAAAAAGTATTAACAGTTCTTCTGAAATGTATTAGTAGTTCCCTGAAGAGTATTTTAATATTTCTCCTGAATATACTCCCGAAATGTATTAGCAGTCCCTCCAAAAAGTATTAGTAGTTCCTCGAAAAAGTATTAGTAGTTCCTTGGAGAATATTTTAGTAGTTTCCCTGAATATAATTAATTTTTTCTCTCGAAATATATTAACAGTCCCTTGGAAAAGTATTAGCAGTCCCTCGAAAAAGTATTAGTAGTTATGTATTAGTAATTCCTTGAATAGTATTTTATTTGTCCTTCAAAGTAATATTTTTTCTTCTCAAAAGTATTAGTAGCCCCCCAATCATGTATTTGTAGTCCTCCATAAAAATATTAGGTTTTCTACTTAAAGATATTTAGTAGTTCCCCTTAAAAGGTATTATTGGTTCCACTGAAAATGAGTAGTTTTTCATTGAAAAGTATCAGTAATAGTTGTTTGGGTGCCATTTTGTTCTCTCTAATTGCTCTGCAAATCTCGCCAAATACAAAAACAGTGAGAAAACATCTGAAGGATCGGTCAGTGAACTCAATTTTGTCGAGGCCTCTAATTCTAACAACCTAGGACTCGCAACAGAAGATAAATCAAAACCTGGAAATTCAGTTGCTATCCGCTGTTAGAAAACAACAACAATTATAATTTAACATTACGTGCCACTAAAGTCAACCCACTAATTTTTTTCTCAACTGGTATGTTGACAACCATGAAACCAGAAACCTCCACCTTGAGTTGTAATCTTTTTGGCATGTTTGAGTTTTTCTCCTTTCAAAATTACAGGGCCAGTATTTGCGCTTTTGATGAATCCTAATACAAATCTTCTTTAATTCAAATTCTAATGGAGAAGATGATGGGAAAGGGGGAGATGAAAGAGAGAGACGAGAGGGGGAAGGGAAAAAAATTAATTTGGGGGGTTGGGCCAAAGAATGGGGATATCTTAATTATTGGTTGGATTGGGTCTTGATTGGATCGGGTCTACTGGGGGCTCCGTCTAACGGATTAGATCCGTTAGACGGTCTGACAGGAGACCAACTCTATTTTTAAAAGATGATAAATTGAAAAAATAGAATAGATAGAATCATCGATATTTAGATTATCTGCTCTTTTTAATTTGCAATCTTTCGAAGTTTTTGTCTTTTAAATTATAAAATATATTCTCAATTCAAATGAGAGAATATCTTATATAAAAAATATTGAGTCTTTTTTTTTTTCTTTTGCTTGCTCGTTTTCTGCATTTATTTTATACGTATGATAATATATTTAAGCTTTAAAAGATAACAAATCTAAAAGATAGTGAAGATAGAAATCTTGAATTTTCGATTACATGTTATCTTTTAAATTTATTTTCTTTTAAATTATAAATTATGTTATTAAATTAACTCAAATGAGAGAATATATTCTATAAAAATATAGACTTTGAACTAATAGAGCCTTTTTTTTCTTTTTTTTTGATCATTGTTTTTGCATATTTTATATATTATAATATAATATTTAAGCTTTAAAAGATAACAAATTTAAAAGATAACGTAGATAGGATCATTGATTTTTGGATTATTTGTCTTTTAAATTTGTTATCTTTCAAATTCAAAAATATATTATCAATTCACTTTTAAATTTGTACATGGGGATGCCACATGGATAATTGTAAAGCACACATGTAGAATTGGGAGAATGATGAGTTGACACATGTCTAAGATTAATAAGGTGATGACATGTGTCAACTTTATCTTTTCTTTTAGTATATAAGGTTGATATACGAGAATGTTTTTGAAAATCAAATCAGTGAACAACATGGCTTTAAAAGTTTGCAATTTAATTGGACCGGGTCAATTGCACGTACGTGCTCCAATAGATATTAATGAAAATCAATCATATTTTTATTACATTGTAAAGAAATAATAATGTAATACAATTTAGAGATGAGAGATATATAAATAACCAATTAAAAATATCTAATAAAACTCAAAATTTAAATAATCATATAAATATAACAAATTACTAAGTTAAAAACTTTAAATTTTTAAAAATATTAAGAAAACTAAAAAAATAAAATCAATAATGATTTTTGAGAAAAGTGGAATTTTATTATAAAACTAAGGCAAAAGCCTCCAAGTTTGCAAAGATCGAGCATATGTTGGTCTGTACAATACCAATGGGCGGTTCATTAGAAGAAGCGAAAAAAAGCATAACGCGCTACAGTGCGCAACATTATTACCAATTCGCCTAACATAACTAGGTTTGAAAGAATCAAAGGAAGAAATAATATCAAAGATATCCGCAATGACATTTCCAACGTATGATAAATCTGACGAGTAGGTGCTGATTTTATTGAAAACTATCAAGCTATCCATTTCCAAAACAAGCTTTTTTATTCCCATCCTTTTTGCCAGAGAGACACCATCTCTACATGCAATGACTTGACTTACCTCGGCGACCATTTCATCCGGATAAAATCGAGTGAGACTTGTGATAATTTGTCCATCGAATCACGAAACACAACACCAATTCCGGTTCCGTCCCTTGCACAATCGATGCATCCACATTCAATTTTAGAAAGTCGGCACTCGATTCTAGTCCATTGAGCGACAAGCTTCTTTTTCTCGGCTGGTAGTGTGCAATTTTCCTTCTTTTGTGTTCAGGAGTCTTCTATTAGCAAAAGAAAAACACCAATGATGATCAAGCACTTTATGATTATGTGTTCCCTCATTTCTTGCATACCATCTTTGTCGAGTAGAGTTTCAAATAACCCATGCGAGTTCGAATCCCTGTCTTGGACATTTGTTCTATCCAGTCACCAATCGAACCAGCCTGCTCATGGGGAAACATTCGGAATCTAAAAGTCCCTGTCGCCCAGAAAAAATGCCGCCCATGGACATTCCCTCAATGCATGCTCTGGTGTTTCAATATCCAATCCATATCTGCTACAATGCGGATCAATATCAACTCCTCTCTTCATAAGTGCATACTTCGTTGGTAATATTCCTTTGAGACATCTCCACATGAAAAAATACTGATCTTTGGGGAAATATCAAGTTTCCAAAGCCACTTCCAAATTACTTTTCCACTCCCTGATGAAGAGGATTGGTTTTGTTCATTCTCTCTGATCGACTTAGCAATTTGGTATCCTAATCGAACTTGATAAATGCCATTTTTTGAAAAATGCAACATAAGTTGGTCAGGTTTTTGATTTATGCGAAGAGGAATAGCTTGAATGCTTTGGATTTCACTTTGGCCAAAAAACTCATTGAGCATCGCCTGATTCTAACTAGGGGCATCATCTCTCATTAAGTCCGCAACCTGCTGATCATCTGTGTAACCCGGGTTTGTGGATAACACCTTGAATCCAGGCTGATATGGAATCCATAGGTCATGCCAAGCTCGAACACTTTTACCATCCCCGATGTTCCAACGAAGCCCCCTAGCATGTATATTCCTACCCGCAATAATGCTTCTCCAAGTGTGAGATGGATTATTGCCTATTGTTGCTTCAAGGAAACACTTATTTGGGAAATATATTGCCTTGAGAGTTTTGGTCAGAAGCGACGTATCATCATTCACAAGCCTCCACCCTTGTTTGGCTAGCATAGCCTCATTAAAATATTGTAAATCTCTGAAGCCTAAGCCCCTTCTTTTTTTGATCGACATAACCAGTCCCATGAACACCATTGAATGCGTCTTTCATCATGCTGATGTCCCCACCAAAAGTTACTAACTATCAAATTTATTGTCTAGGTTTATGCACTGCCCCAAGGCCTTTTCATACATTCTTATAATATCAGCTATACACTCTAACTCTCGATCATTGGCCCGCCCGAAAATTATGTTGTCATCTACAAAGAAAAAGGTGTGTAATTTTCGGAGCTTGCCTACACACTTTGACGCCATGAAGTAGTCCATTTCTTTCTGTTCTTCTAATCACAGATGAAAATGCCTCTGCACAGAAAAGAAAAAGAAACGGCGATAGTGGGTCTCCTTGTTGGAGCCCTCGAGTTGGGTGAAAAGAAGTACCAAGCTGACCATTAATAAGAATAGAAAAAGACACAGAAGACACACATTTCATGATTAAATCGAAAAAAGAGCTACGAATATCCATTTTTAACATTACCCTTTGCAAGAAGACCCATTCAACACAGTCATAGGCTTTACTCATTTCTAATTTAAGAGCGCAGGAACCTCATTTTTATAGCAAGGTTTATTTTCATGGAGTGAAAAGTCTCGAATGCTAAAAGGGCATTGTCAGTAATAAGGCTACTAGGGACGAAAGCAGACTAGGTAGGGGAAATCAGATTAGGTAAAAAGGATTTAAGCCTATTAGCAATTATTTTTGTAATGAGTTTGAAACCACATTACACAAGCTAATAGGCCCAAAATCTATTACCGTTTTTGGATTTTTCTTTTTTGGAATGAGGACAATATAAGTATTATTAATAGATACAGGAGACAAAAAGTCATTTAAAATATTGAGCGTAATAGACAAAATATCCGAATGAACAACATGCCAGAATTTTTGAAAATATATAGCCGGCATACAATCGGGTCTCGGGGATTTAGTAGGATGCATCTGAGATAGAGCAGACATTACCTCCTCCTTTATAAATGGTCGTGTCAGTTGGTCATTCATCTCGCTTGTCATTTTCTCCTCAAGTGCATTGATGGCCCTATCCATAATCAACTCGGGTTGATCAACTTGAGCTCCATGAAATATTTGGAAAAGACCCTCTCAATTGCCTCATCGTCCTCCACCTATTGTCCGTTATGATCTAGTATTTTTTCAATAGTATTCCTTGATCTTCGGCCTGACGCAGTCCTATGGAAAAAAGAGGTATTTTTGCCCTATCCTTGATCCGGTTAGATCTCGATCGTTGGTGCCATATTATTCCAGTTTTTGATAAAGTCTCCCCAACATGTCTTCTAGCCTCTTTCTTTAATTTATGCAAACATGGGCGTTGGCTTCTTGTAGCCTTTCCTCCACCTCTTTAATTTGCGTGTTAACATTACCGAAGTGAGTTTGTTCCCAATCCCCGAAGGCTAAATTCGGATTGATTAATTTTCTGTTATAGCTTAGCAGGGTTATTGAAGACATCCCCAGTAAGTTCGCCCCACGCATCCTTTACCACTGATTGTACGATTCATCCATTAACCACTCATTTCAAAGCGAAACACCTTCATTTGTTTTTTGTGTCGTCTGGGTGCGTTACTATTCATGTTTTCCAGCTAATAAGGATAGGGTAGTGGTCGGAACCCACTCTCGCCAAATGTTGGATCTTATAATCCGGAAAAAGATTGACCCAACCGTTCGTACCCAAATAATGGTCTAGATGTTCTTGAATGTTTGCCTCACTTTCTTGTCCGTTAGTACAGGTAAACGAATAGCCATCAAAACCCAAATCTTCGAGGTGCGCATCCTGGATAGCCTTATGAAAGGCCTCGAGTTTAGACTCTTCTTTTAATCTTCCACCAACCTTTTCAAAATTATAGAGGATTTCGTTAAAGTTGCAAACACACAGCCACTCGTCACCTCTAGTTGCCCTAAGTGCCTAATCAATTCCCATGTAAGATGTTTATTTCTGTCCTCCGACCACCCGTAAACTCCACTGAAACGCCAATCCTTGCCATCCTCAGAAACTATACCGTTAATATGATTAAGAGACTCTGTGAGTAATGTGAAACTGACCGTTATCCTTCCAGAAAATGCATAAACCGCCACACCTGCCACCTGTACTATTGTCACAGCCACACAATAACTATGGTCAAACCCCAATGATTGAACAAGATTTCTGACTTCCTCACTACGTAATTTTGTTTCCATAAGAAACAATTGTTTTGGGTCATTAGATTTGATTAACCGTTTAAGCGCTTGAACTGTCGGTTGGTTCTCAAGCCCCCCACAGTTCCAACTGAGGCAACTTATTGGTCCCGATGGGGTTGCTTCTTGGAAACCTCCACCGATAAAGTAAATTGACATGGAATATCGAAAAGCCCAAACTCTCTCATTCTTTTTGCATTATCATTGGGTTTCAACTGCTTGGACAAAGTGTGTTCTTCAAAGGGTCGTTTGATTAGGAGACTTTGAGGTGGTGCTTGGATATTTGATGCAGTATGAGTTGATATTTTAGGGATGGCAGGGTTGTGTGTAGAGCTTGGGTAGGTGGGAATAAAAGTAGGGGCATTTGGGATAATTTGGGATGGATGTGTGGGGATTTGTGTGAGGCTTTTATTGGTAGTGAGGGAAGTGGCTATGAGTGGGGTGGCTGAGAAGGAATTGAATTGGTTATTTGGTTTGATTATGAGGTTTTGGGTTGCTGAGGTGGCTTGGGGGGTGATAAGTGGAGATTGCTTTCAGTGTCTTCCGGGGGAGTAGTGTTGTGGGTGAATGGAGTTTGTTTTTTGTGATCAGTGGAGGGTGATGGTATTGTTGTTGCTTAAATGGCTTTTTCTTTGTATTGAGACGTGGCAGTGTCAAGATATTGGGTTTGATTTTGGCCATGAGTATTTGAGGAAATGAGAGTTAGGGATTGGAGAGATCGACTTAAGATAGTTTTGAGGGGGAAGAAAGATTATTTTTCAGTGAAAAGTTTCCAGGTTCATCAAGAAGGATGTGAGGTGTGGAAATGGCCTGCATTGTGGTTAGGGTTTTTGGGGTTGGTTGGTGGTGTGGGTTTTTATGGTTTGTAGATTGAGATGGTGACAATAGGGATTTTTGAGATAGGGATCGAGTTGTAGCACGCTGGGATGAGGAATTTGGTTCTCGTTGTGGGACGTTGCGTTTGAGAGGCGAAACTTTGATCCACGGTCCATACTTTATACTCGAAGTATCTTGGCACTCGTTTCTATCGTAGCTGTCATAATTTCAGAAAAAAATGGCCTATTATTCCGCAACAGAAACAATATGTAGGGAGACTTTCGCATTTCAAAGGGATGATCAATTGTTCTCCTTTGATTCGAATAGTGAGAGCTCGAATGAGGGGCTTGGTGATGTCAATGCTGATTTTGAAACGTAAAAACTTTCTGAACATCCCTTCCGCCGATTGGTCCAACGTTTCCAATCTCCATATATGTCGTGCTATAGAGCTCACAACATTATCGTTCCTACACGCCATGGGAACATCATAAGCCCTAATCTAAAAAGATGCGTGGGTGATCCGTATTGTTGAAGGTTTTTCGTTTTCTTCCAAACTTCTGATCGCAAACAAACCCCATTCGCAATGCCACGGTTGGTTGGCCAACACCCAATTCATGTTGTCCTTGTTTGCAAAATGGAATAAGATCAGATCACCCCCCATTCTCTTGCTGTTATTTAATCCTTTGATTTCCATGATTTTTTCATAACTTTGATTAGATAGAAGGATTTCCAAGATTTATCCGTATAGAGTTTCCCGACAAGGCAAAAAGATTTTTGTTGTGTGTCGATCTCCCCTTCCAGTCTCACATTGTCTAAATCTATAATATCCCCCTCCTCCGGTCAATTCCTCCATAGCTGATGGAATATTCGACTAAACCACGAGAGATGTTGAATAGTGCCGCCAATGATCCTGAAAAGAAAAGAAAGGCACAGCAAATGAAAAAACAACCAAGACCAAAAACCTAGAAGAAACTAACGGCTAACCCTAGAAAAGACAACAAAAGCAACTAAAATAAGAAAAAAACTTTACTAGCAGACTCGATGCAGCAGAGAGAACAAACTAAGGTTGAAACTGAGAAAGAGAGAAGGTACAAGGAAGAAACGACAAAGAAAGATCACAAAACGGAACTAAAATGACTGGCACAACCACTGTAAACCAGTAGGGACGGCACATGAAAACCTAACCCTAACAAAACCCTAAGGGTGACATACTCCTGACAAGAGGAGAACTTGAGTATCGTAAGGTTTGAGATTTTAAATCGATAATGATTTGTTCAATTGGTTTTCATCCGATTATGACAACTCAACCAATTTTTTGATCGAATTGGCTAGTTCAACCACAAAATAGACTTTGGGAGCAAACCGTCTATTCGCAGTTGAACGGATAAGATGGGCTTGTCATATCCAATTTTTAAACAATCGATATACACTCAAGACATGTGTAATAGAATGCAACTTCTACAAGATTTTTTAATGAAAATGAAACGCATTTCTTTTTCAATTAATTGTAGGATATTTACTTGTTAATGCGTGCTTGTAGTTTGTACTTGCTATGTTTCAATATATAATTTATCATTAATTTATTTGATTTTCCAAATAGAAAATTAAAGATGAAATTTGGTGCGCCCCAAGTCTAACAACCATTTTGCAGACAATGATTGCCTCCCAAACCTTCAAGTGAAATTTGAAACTCGGTTTTAAATCAAATTGATAAATACATAAAGTTGCTCATTATTCAATCCAATATTGATTGCTAAAAACTCGTTTAAGTTCCACTCGTTAGCTAACCAACCAAACATGCATTAAAATATTTTTTCATTCGAAGAGATTTTGAAACTCAACTTGAGCTCAAGTTGATTGCTGTTGGAATTTTGGTTTTGTAGTTATGAGTGTTTACCCATATTAAACCAAATATTTAAGTGGTTTCCATTGGTAGAAAATGGAACTAATATATATAATAAAATTCTAGTAAGTGAGTAGATAAGATTAGCATTTCGAATTTCTCAAAACCAATTCCAGGTGAATGAGAATTTAGTGCTACAAGTTAGCCACTTAAAACTAAAAATTGACATGGAAATTGGTAAATGCAGGGGAGGAGTGAAACTCTATCCCACATAGAATAGAAAGACAAAGTTAACTCAATTTATATAGCCCAAGTGGGAGCAATGGATTTGTGCCCTTGGGGAACCAAAGTCTTTAAATGAGGGAAGACCTACATGCTTGTGGGTTTGGTTCAACACACAAGCGCCTTCTTGGCCGTGGCTCGGCTAGGGCCTGGCCGGTCAGGTCGTAGCTTAGGCTTCAAGACTCTTATAGTTTTGGATAAATTTTATTTAAACCTTTAAAATAATTTTTTACTCAAATTGGGTTGGGCCAACTCGAATCTGGGCCTAGGGCGCGGCCACGCAGTGCCCAATGTGGTCTCACACATGAATTGTGTGTGTGGGCGCGCTGCTAAAATAGTGTGCACTGGGCTGCGTCGTGATCGCGCACCAAGGTCAGTGAGCTTTTTGCGCCTTGTGCGCGCGCGTTGGAGTGCGCGGTCAAGCAACTTTGAATAGATACACCAGTTCGAGTTATCATGTGTGTTTGTTGGCTAAAGGCATGTCTTTTTGATCCAAAAGTCATATCCTTTCCATGAGATATCTAAATGCCTATAAATATAGCATTCCCTGCGGATGAAAGAACACACGAAATAATCAGAATATAAACCAAGATCATTCTGCATTTTTAACATATTGATCATTTCCCTTCCAAAAGCTTGAAAGTCTAAAACACTTTTTGTTCGTTGTAGGTTCAACTTTTGTAAGTGCTGCTAAGTCGAATTTGTAAAGTCGTTGTATCTTAGAGACGATTGCCTGAATCATTAAAACTTAATACGAGGCAATATTGTCTTACAGTGATGGTATCAAATACTTGCCTCGACTTCAAACAAAACTCTATCCCATTTTTTGTTTTCGATATACTTAGACATTCTCTTGTAAACAATACCACCCAAACAAATATTGCAAGACGAAATTCTTTTCCCGTTTTCAAGACAATGGCAAACATAAGTTTCACTCCAATGATTGTTGATCCTACTCACGGCAAAAAACCGATGACGTTCTGTGGTGTCGATTTCAAAAGGTGGCAACAAAAGATGCTATTTTACTTGACAACATTGGGTCTGTCCCAATTCCTAAAGTACGACCCTCCTATCGTTGGTGAAGAAGAAACAGACAACCAAAGGAAGATCGCTATAGATGCTTGTCACATTAGCGATTTTTTTTGCCGAAATTATGTTTTAAATTGGCTGGAAGACACTCTCTATAATGTCTACAGTTCATTCAAAATGTCCAAAGAGTTGGAACTCTTTGGAGAAAAATACAAATAGAAGATGCCGACCCTAAAAAATTATTGTCGGTAAATTTCTGGATTTCAAGATGGTTGACACCAAAACGGTGATTAACCAAGCCCAAGAAATTCAGATCATATTTCATGACTTAGTGTCTAAAGGGATGATTCTGAATGAGTCGTTCCAAGTGGCTATGATTATCGAAAAATTACCGCCATTGTGGAAAGATTTTAAGAACTACCTCAAGCACAAGGGCAAGGAAATGGGACTTGAGGATTTGATAGTTCGGCTTCAGATTGAGGAAGACTAGCGAAAATCAAGTCAAAACTAGCAAATCTAGAATGAAGGCCAAGGCTAACTTTGCGAGAATTGAGCACTAGCAAGAAATAGAAGCATTCGGAAAAGATAAGGGGAAGGCCAAGAAGTTTAAAGGCAATTGCTACAAGCGGGCAAAGTGAATCACATGGCTAAGGATTGCCGGCATCCGAAAAAAGGGCAATTAAAATGGCAACCAACAACAAGCCAATGTGACCAAACATAAATTTGTTCCGATAGTGTCAGAGCTCGATCTCACCGCCATTGTGTTTGAAGCCAATATGGTGGATACCCCAAGAGAATGGTGGATAGATACTGGAGCTACTAGTCATATTTGTGCCGACAAGAATATATTTTCCTCCTACACTATGATAAATGGAAAAAAGTTGTTCATAGGGAACTCTTCGACTTCCAATATCATGGGGCTTGGAAAAGTTGTGCCGAAGATGACTTCCGGAAAAGAGCTTATGCTTGTGGATGTGCTTTATGTCACAGATATCCGCAAGAATTTAGTTTATGGTCCTTTGTTAATAAGGCTTGATTTAGACTAGTGATTGAGTCAGACAAGTTTGTAATGACCAAGAATTGTCAGTTTCTTTAGAAAGGGTACCTTGATAAAGGACTATTCAAAATATCTGTAATGAATGTTTTCCGCCAAGAGGCGAAGAATAAGAATATTATTTCAGTTTACTTGTTGGATTGTTCTAATTCAGGGCATTATAGATTATGACACGTAAATTTCAACACAATTAAAAGGTTAGTGAATCTGGAATAAATTCCAACATTTAAAACTGATTCACAAGACAAATGTGAAGTTTGTGTTGAAGCGAAATTAGGTAAAGCACCGTTTTATTCGGTAACGAGAAATACCAAACCTCTTGAGTTAGTTGACACAGATATATGCGATTTAAAACTTGTGTAAACTCGAGGTGGCAAAAAGTACTTCATAATGTTCATTGGCGATTGCACAAGATATTGTTCTGTTTATTTTTTAAAAAGCAAAGATGAAGCTTTAGTAGCTTTCAAAACTTAAGAATGAAGTTGAAAATCAACTTAATTTGAAAATTAGGATGATTCGCAGTGATAGAGGCGGAGAGTATGTAGCCCCGTTTGAAGAATTCTGCTCGGAAGTGGGTATAATTCATCAAATGACAACTCCCTACTCACCTCAATCAAATGGAGTTGCAGAAAGCAAAAAGCTTATTCTTAAGGAGATGATGAATACGATGTTGATATGTTATGGCTTTACCCCAAAACTTGTGGGGGAAGCTATTCTTTCTGCAAACTACATTCTTAATTCGATCCCACACAAAGGTAAGAATGAAACTCCATATGAGTTATGGAAAGAATGGAAATGTCATACAAATACCTTAAAGTGTGGGGGTGTTTGGTTAAAATTTAAGTACCAAAGCCTAAACAAGTTAGAATCGGTCCTAAAACGATTGATTGTATTTTTAATTGGATATGCAAACAATAGTAGTGACTATCGCTTTTTAGTATACAAGTCAGCAATTCCTGGTATAAATGATGGAATGATCATAGAATCAAGAAATATTGTATTATTTGAGAATATCTTTCCTAACAAAGAAAGGAAAGAAGAAAGTTCTAACAAAAGAACTTATGAAACTGCTTTACCTCATAGTGATAAAGAGAAACCAAGACACAATAAATGGACAAAAATGGCT
This sequence comes from Rehmannia glutinosa, assembly GCA_016081115.2. Classification (NCBI taxonomy): domain Eukaryota; kingdom Viridiplantae; phylum Streptophyta; class Magnoliopsida; order Lamiales; family Orobanchaceae; genus Rehmannia; species Rehmannia glutinosa. Next base: position 98,583,275 of record CM071926.1, on the reverse strand, counting down.
AAATCTTTTGGTCATGATTTTCTAACTTATATTTAGAAAACGAACCTAGAATTATTTAAGAAGCTTTATCTAGTCCGAAGCCCCCTCTCGGAAAGAAGCGATCAATAATGAAATAGATTCCATCATGCAAAACAATACTTGGGAGTTGGTTGATCTCCCACCGGGTTGCAAACCTTTGGGATGCAAGTGGATCCTTAAAAGGAAGTACAAATCAAATTAGTTTACAGATAAGTACAAAGCCCGTTTGGTAGCTAAAGGGTTTTAACAAAAGGAGGGATATGATTTTTCGATACACATTCTCTGTTATTTACGAGGATCATATCCATTCATGTCCTCATTGCTATTGCAGATTTGCATAACCATGAGGTACATCAAATGGATGTGAAGACTGCCTTCTTGAATGGTGAGCTTGAAGAAGAGATTTATATGGAACAAACCAAGGGGTTCCTTGCACCTGGACAAGAGAGATAAAAGTGTAAACTTGTTAGCTCAATTTATATAGCCCACATAGAATAGAAAGCCAAAGTTAGCTCAATTTATATAGCCCAAGTAGGAGCAATGTGTTTGGGCCTTTGGGGCACCAAAGTTTTTAAAGGAGGGAGGACCTACATGCTTGTGGATATAATTTAAAATTAGTTCAAAACAAACATGCACGCGCTGCTGTTGCTGCCCGTCGGCCGCCCGGCTTGGCCTAGTTGTGGGCTTGGGCTTGAGCTTCAAGGCCCTTATATTTTGAACAAATTTTATTTGAACCTTTAAAATAATTTTTTACTCAAATTGCATTGGGCCTACGCGAATCTTGTTCGTGCATGCGGGCGCGCGCACTGCCGAGACCTCATGCATCTGGGCTGCGAGCGCGGTTGCACGCACCAAGGTCAGTGAGCTTTGTGTGCCGTGCACACTGGAGTGCGCGGTCGAGCAACTTTGAATTGATACACCTGTTCGAGTTATCATGTGTGTTTGTTGGCTAAAGACTTGTCTTTTCGAGCCAAAAAACATATCCTTTCCATGAGGCATGTAAATGCCTATGAATATAGCTTCCCCTGCTGATGAAACAACACACAAAATAATTAGATAATAAACCGAGATCATTATGCATTTTTGGCATATTGATCATTTCCCTTCCAAAAGCTTATAAGTCTAAAACACTTCTTGTTCCACGAGCTTGTGCGTTTAAGCTTTATGTTCTTTGTCGACTTTGTTCAAGTATTGCAACCCATTATCTTTATTGACTTTAGTACCTCATGAACTTAGTTTATTGAGGCTTATAAACTACGACACATCATATACAAAATTTATAAATTATGTCAAAATCTAATTAATAATGTTAGGTGAGAAAATTATTAAATATTAGTAGATAAAATTTATTATTATTATCATTATCATTATTATTATTATTATTATTATTATTATTATTATTATTATTATTATTATTGTCTATCGGCAAGTAGTGATTTTCCGTTGACTTTAGAACCTCTAACTAAAGTTTTTTGTTCTCAAAATGAAATACTCAATTCAATTAGTGAAGAGTGGGTCTCTTGTCGGGACGGATCCGCCTAACCTAAACCCAGATTCATATCATACCCAAGCCGAGAAAAAGTAGAATTTGCAGCTCGCAAAGTTTGAGGACTCGATGGTTGGTGCTTCTAATGATGGTTGTGGCGTTATAATCGCATGTGGCGTTGTGGTGATGATTTAATATATTTGTGTTTTTTTTGGGGAATTATTGTGCTACTTGCCTACCTCCAACGAGAATGCTTTCGTTATTACGAGTTTTCTTCAAATGTCAATCTTCCAACTGCCTTACCGTCTTCTTCAACAAAGCCATGTTATGTTTCTCAGAACCTCGCACTTGTCACTGGTTGAGATCCATTGGATTTATGAATGAAAAGTTGGAAATGAAAATTGAGGTAGGGATTCGATCAAAAAACACTATCGAGAAAAGAAAAATAGAAACAAAAATACCTAATCCCACAGACGATCGATCGGTTTCGAGCGAGATCGGATTGGTGTTGGTGAATTCCGACGAAGGAGGGAGGCGGAGGGAGATTGAGGTGATGATTGGTTTTAGTGATGATGGAAGACAGACATGATGTCAATAAGGAGTCCTACAAGGCACATGCTAGGAGACTCAAAATGGCATAATTGAGGGGAACTATTAATAATTTTCAGATAAGCTACTTATATTTTTCAAGGAAAAAACTAATATTGTTAACATGAACTACAAATACTTTTTAGGGATAAAACTAATATTTTTAAGGGCGAGCTACTAAAACTTTTCAGGGGGACTACTAATACTTTCAGCGAAGAAACTAATACTTTTCAAAGAACTACTCATATCATTTTTATTATTTTGAAAATATATACTTTTTGAAGGAAAACATGATATTTTTTAAAAAAGTGCTTTTTTAAATGAAAAGAAACGCGACTGTATATATAGGTACATAATATCAGTTTTGTTACTTTGAAAATATATTCATTTTAAGAGTAAAAGTTATACTTTTCCAGAAATAGATTAATATTTTTTAATTATCATCACATCCGCATGCTAGACTAAATACCACTAGGGATGGCAATATAAACCCGCCCCGCCCCACCTCGCCCCGAGGTCTTTGGGATGGGCCATACCCGACAGGAGCACAGGACATGTCTGAGTGTGTGTTGGCCCCGCCCTACCCCACTAAATATGTATTATTATTTATTTATATATAATATTATAGTAGAATATAGTAGAATTATATTATACAAGTCAATTAAATATGTCATTCACCTGTTAGCCTGTTACTCATTAGCCACCTTCCTAGACTTTGTTTACAAAACGACGCACACTCAAAATATGAGATGAAATCAAATTGCCAACTGACAACAAAGTTATATTTTATCTTAAAAACCATACCTTTAAACATGGCGGTGGCAATATAGTACAACCATGCTCTCAAAGAACCAAATATCGATGGGTCCATGGTATTCGTCTCGTGAAGCGAGTTCATCAAACACTTTATAGCTAAAATTAAGAAGTGGCTTAACAAAATTTTTTGGGCAAGTCTAATAAGTAAAAGGAATTGAGGTATATTTGTATTTACAAATATCCTTTGAGAACATTATAGAATTGAATAAAAGAGCATTAAATTCACCAATCCTATGAACATAAACATAAAATAAAAGCGAGTTGTGGACAAAAACCAATTCCACTAACACAACATCAAACCACAAAAACCTCCAACAATATAAATGGTCCGAAACTAAACTAGACAAGACAAATCAAAATAGTAATTGTAGAAATGGGGTCGCATTATTAACACCCCCAAAATTTATCAATACACATCTCTCTCTTAATACACCCCCAATTCTTTTTAAGTAAAAATATTTACTTAATACACCTCTAAACTTTTCCCAATTTACCTTTACTCAATTAAAAACCTAATAGTATTATACAAATTTGTCTAAACCACAATTTAAATTATTCACGGTATACAATCTCTTCTTGGCCGCCAACAACATCATCATCTTCATCAACCTGAAGCCAACCATCATCAAATTCCTCCTCAACTTTTGTCACAAAAATGAAGTTAGTTCAATAACCCATATGTTGGAAACATCATTACTACCTATATTGAATTAGAATTAAAATTTTGTTCTTTTTCCTTTTTTTCTGTTATTTCTTTTCCATTTTTCATTTTTTAAGCAATGCTTTTTTCTTTAGTTTATTTTTCGTCTTTTTTTTTTATTCCTTATTTTTCTTCTTCAGTCCTGTTCAAAATATTGTCATAGATTACACAGATGTGTTCACGACGCATGAGATTTTTTCATCTCGCGATAAATTATTTGATTGGGTGCGTGATAGAGGTAAGGAGCATGACATGGTTATAGTAATTAGCAAGTCAGATAGTGGTTTGAGTAAGAAAAAACCTCGATTATTTTTGGCTTGTGAACGTAGTGGGCATTACCGTGTATTTAAGGAAAATCATATCAAGAAAATTATCCAGAGGAAAATTTCAAAAACAACGATGTTAGTAAAGTAAAAAAGAAAGTTAGTAGAAGAGATACCGGGACAAAAAAGTGTAGTTGTCCATTTCGTTTGAGGGGAAAGCAAGTATCGATTGATGGAGAATGGGCATTGGATGTTGTATGTGGTGTACATAATCATCCAAGTGCCACGATTTGGAGGGTCACCCATATGCCGGTCGATTATCAAAGGCTGAGGAGGACTATGTTTTGGATATGTCACATGGCAATACTCGTCCAAAAGACATATTGTTTGGTTTACAACAGAAATTTGTAAATAATAAGTCTACGATAAGAACTATTTACAATATTCGTATGAGGAATAAAATTATTGAGCGTGATGGTAGATCGCAGATGCAACAACTTATGTGGAAATTGAAAGAGCATGGATATTTCTATCATCATAGGCGTTGCGTGACAAGAAACACAGTGAAGGATATATTCTTTGCTCACCCAACGAGTGTTGAGTTGTTGCGTTCTTTTCCGAATGTCCTCTTTATGGATTGCACATACAAGACAAATAGATACAAATTACCTTTATTGGAGATTGTTGGTGTGACGTCAACACATATGACATTTCATATTGCAGCTGCTTATTTAGAGTTCGAGCGGGAAGACAACTATATATGGGCATGCACAATCTTGAAATCATTGATGAACCCCAACCTCCCTCCCAACTGTGATTGTTACTGATAGAGAAATAGCTTTAATGAATGCAATTGAGAGAACTTTTCCCACATCCGGACATTTTCTTTGTCGGTGGCATATTAATAGGAATATTATGGCAAAGTGCAAAAAAATGTTTCGCACAAAAGAGAATTGGGATTTGTTTAATATGCATTGGAATTTGTTGGTGACTGCAAATACTGAGTCATCATTTTATGACTTGCTTAAGGGATTCCAGTCAGAATTCGTAGAATATCCAGCTTCCATTCAATATGCCATGGAGCAATGGGTAGGGCCGTACAAGGAAAGATTTGTGTCTTGTTGGACAAATAATGTCATGCATTTCGACAATACCACAACAAATAGGTATTTCATTGTATTCTCGCATTCATTGCTTTCTATATTTCTATGTAACCGGTTATATATCATTAACTTTGACTACTAAATCATTATTATTTGTTTTAACTTTGACTACTAAATCATTATTATTTGTTATATTAGTTATATGATATCATTTGTTATACACCAATTATATACCAGTTGACGGCAAAATCCAATTAGTTATATGTCCATCATAGAGTTGTGCTTTGTAATGTTACCCATCTATTTTTTTGTCCCCACAACAGAGCATCAAGTTATGAGATGATTGAGCATATATGCAACCTTGTAGGTCCCAAGGGGTGTAAGTGTAAGGTTTAGAAGGGGGGGTTGAATAAACCTTACCAAATTTTCGATTTAGTCCTTTTAAATCTACAGAGTTGATTCTACACAATTTGTGTCCTTGATGGATGATCGATTTAGTCAATCAAGTAGAGTTAGTCTCTCAGAGACTCGGTGAGCCGTTGATGGAATAACTCATTTGTTGATTCTAAATTAACTCAACTATGATTTTGTTTACAATGGAAGACTTAACACCCTTAAGTTTGATTAAGCAAGATTTTAGAGCTTGATTTAGTACTTATAAATTATCAAGTGGATAGCAAATTTATCGTGAGATATGAGCGAGTTAAAAATGCAAGAATTTAAGTCTTTGAAATGTAAATGACATTGAGTGAAATTTTTATAGAGGTTCGAAGATGGGGTAATTCTTCTACTCCTCTCTTCTCCAACTCCCGGAGGAATCCACTAAGTAATGATCAATTTACAAAGTGGTAGCAGTCCGGATACAAGTCTTGATCACACACGGTGACTTGATCCTTTGGGACTCGATCAGGAGATGCCTTGATCACTCGGTGGCTTCTCGACGACTCGAGCTTCTTCTTCACAGGCGGCTTTGCCTTACTCTGACTCACTTGCTCAACCTCTTTGGATTTGATCACGAAGCCCTCCAAAAAGCTTGAGACTTGGTTCGACCTTGAACCTTCCTACAATCCTTCGTGGAATGTAGACCCCTTTTCTTCAAAGGTTTCCTCTTCAACTGATTGAAGTTCTCTTTCCTTCACAGGTGAGTGTTGGATTGATGTACTTCGTAATGTAGGCTTGAGGATTAATCTTGAATGATTTGAGAATATTTCGGCTACACTTTGATTTGTTTCTTGAATGTTCGTGGTTCGGGTAACCTTCTCTCAGAGTCATCCTCGGCCTTTTATAGTGATCTTTCAAAAATTTGCCCGTTGAAGAGATAGGCTTATTTTTGAAAGTCACTTTGCGATCGTTGGCTTGTCTTGTTGCGGGCCATTTCCTCGTATGAATTGTTCTTTCACCTTTTCGAGTTCGACACGGTGTAGTGCTTCCCATTGGTTCATTCCTTTTGCACGCTTTTGGGGTGAGCACTCGAGAAAGGTGGTATGGAGATATTACTTGTTTAAGTAAATCTCTTGATTTACGGCAACGGTTCTTTTGCGATTATCTCGACTTTTGCATTTCCTTGCTTTCCCAGGTGACTTAGAGTCGACTTCCAATCATTGGATGACTCTTTGTCACTTCAACTTGAGACTTGGCTTTTCTTGAGTTGACTTGACTGATGCTCAACTCGGCTGTATCTCACCGCTTCTCAAGTAGAGTTCCTTTCTACTCTTCTTTGCCATACTCAAATTGTCTCGCGGCGTGAGTCTTCCTTCAAGTCTTGATTTGTCTTCTTGCACGTTAGCGCGTAGTGACTTAACTCAGCAGCCACTCTATTTATTACAATGCATTTTACAACAAGAATGGGGTGCCAACTTTCTATTCTAAGTTTTACATGGCATTCATCAAAATCTAAACAATAAAATTCCTAACAATTTCCCCCTTTTTGATGATGCCAAAACTTAAACCATTCAAAAATGTAGATAGCAAAGATACATACTGAGATAGTGTATTGACATATAGAATGTATGCGCAGAATCAATTCTTTTATTGATCATATCATTCTGTTCTTTTACACTTTGTTTACAAGGTGTATCGAGCACATATTTGTCACACTTTGAAAATAAAGAATTTATAGCTTTATTACGAAGACTTACATTGTATGTATTTACATGATAAAATACACGAAGGGTTGGACATCAACACTTCATCTCCTTATTTGTCTCCTTCTTTCATCTTGATCAAAGATCATCTTTCTTTTCTTCTCTTTTTCTCGTAAGTCATTTGCCTTCTTTTTCTTCTCATATGCCTTCTGGCGGCTTCATCTCTTCTTATTCTTTCTGTCTCTCCTCCCCTGGTGAGTTTGTCTCTTGTTTTCTTCTTCTAGTCTTTTCACATACTCGGCGTTAGTTTTCGCCACTTGCAAATTCGCTACTTGGTCAAGCCCCCCAAAGTAGATCCCTCCTTTCTTTCTGGATCCACATATTCAATGTTTTTGGCGGAGGCCTAGGTGAAGCTTCTTCCTCCCTCATCGCTTCTTCCTCTCCCCTGCGGGGCGTATCTTTGTCTTGGGTCTTCTTCTTTTCCCGGTGAGTGACCGGTGGAGTGACAGAGTGATCGCTTAGGTAAGTCTGTTGCTGTCGGCTTCTTCACATAACGTGAGACCCTTTTCCCAAAGACAAGTCCCAAGCTTGAGCCATAGACATATTTGCAAAGTATCCTCCAGTTCGAGCATTTTAAATTCATCAATTGATCGTGGCTCTGTCCCGACATACGAGATGGCATAAGTGTCTCTGTCTCTTGGTATGCCTCCGTGTTCTTTCAAGATGTTCATGATTCGGGCATCCATTCTTCCTTCCACTTCCTTCATCCCCTGCTTCAATAGTTTTTCTCTTATCGGCCATGGATATAGCGAGTGTTGGAGTGGCGAGTCACGAGGAGTTTTTGCTTATGATGTCATTTGTGTGACAGGACCTTGTTGGGGGTTTGTGCAATCATCAATGTCACATCCGTCGACCCTTCCCCCTCAACAAGCTTTCCTTTCTTTTGTTTCAAGACTTCCTCACGGTGATTTTCCCTTCTCCGTTTGCTCCTTTCTTCTCGGCTTGATTTTAGCGCTTTGAGGTATTCCTCTTCCCCCTTTTGGCATCATCAAAGGATAGAGGAACCCGGGGAACATCTTTGGCAAGCATGAAATCGAGTCTTCGATGGTTGAGTTCTTCGAGTCGCTGCGTTGTATGCGGCCACGAATTCGGATCGAGTGGCGTTGGATTATTTGAAATCGGCTTCATCTCGGCCGTGAAGGCTGAATTTTCTAGTCATGTGTTCTTCCAAACGTTGTAGATCATTTGTATTACGCTCACGCAGCAGACTTTATCTCGGCAGTGTGAGCTTCATGCATATGCTCAATATGTTCTCTCGGCTTCGTTTTGCATCGGCATTTTGACTCTCCATACCGTGACTTGTTGAACAATGTCCGAAGAATCGACTTGTTCCACACGCATTGTTTTTTCTTTGTTGCCACCATTCCCTTATTCATTTGTGATGCCTCGCAAGTCGGAACATGTAAGGTTGGCATCTCTGTTGTCGATCGCATGTCCAAAGAGGCGATGCCTCTCCATCCTTTCAACCTCAAAGCGAGTGCCTTGAACACTTCTCGAACTTGGTGATTCACATTGCGGTGATGGCCATACAACATCAAAGTCATAGCAATTTGGAACAATGGTGCACGATGAAAAGACGGGGCTGATGCGTGATAGCGTCGCGCTCATTCTCGACTCTTCATGGAGGTCGGGTACCTCCGGAGAAAAAGGAAAGGATTCTATAAAGATTCATCACCGCCACCGGCGGGATTTGTTCGATGATGAGCGGTGTGCTGAAGTTCTTTTTGGAATAGACCTGCTGCGGACTTGAGGGGCTGCGTAGTGGTCTCTGGTTGGTGGGTTTTGTTGTGAAGTAGACCGAAACTGCGCGAGCCTCGGTGTCTTAATGTAACCGTTGGTCTCGGTGATTTTCCATTTGATGGGCGGTCCTCGGCCTTATCGAGCGTCATCGGACGATGATGAGATTTCCATTGGTGGCTCATCATCAAAGTTAAAAGTTTGACGAGTAGTCTTGGGATCGGACTTGCTCGTGCTTGGAATATCCCATGGTGAGTCTTTTGGATTTGTCATGGGGATGACTCGGCTTCTTCTTCGCGCCCGATCCCGGAAAAGTGACATCGAGGATTGTCCTGGGAATCATGAAGTGCGCTTATCTCCTTCTCGGATGGGTCGATGATAGCGGGGAGGGATGTTTTCTATATCGCTTCTTTACCCCAGGGAAGTCTCAACCTCCCGTGGGCCTTGATACCTCCGGCGAGTCTCTCTTTGCGGCGAGGCTTAGTCCTCCCTTTCGGCGAGTGTCGGTTGTCTTAGGGTCTTCTACCGTGGCATCCATTGGAGTCTCAACCCCATGGATTGCACTTTCATCGCCAGTGTTAACTCCCGTGGTACATTCCTTCTGTGCCTCATTTCGCATCGAACGCGTCATTAGCCTTCAAAGCGGTTGGCACCTTTGAAACAATCTCAAGCTCGAATGCGGCGTCGTTGATGGCAACTTCTTTGTTCTTCTTGTGTTTGTAATTTCTCTCCTTCGCCTCCTTGATTCTTTGTGGAGTCATCTGCGGCATCCTTCGACCTTGCTGCGGTGGAGGATTTCCCCTCGGTGGCGCACCGGTGAGTGACTTGGAATGGGGTCACTCGTCTCCAAACTCCCGGCTGTTTCTTTTGAATGTTCGTAGTTGGGGCGGTGGTAAAACACCTTCAATAGGGGTTGGCTCGATTTGGGGTCCCCATTGTCCCGATTTCATCGCCAAGTCCTTATTGCCTTCTTCCGAGTGAGTGGGAGGTGGTGGCAAGCAACAACGGTGGCGATTTGCTGAACCACTCCCATTGGATCGATTTCGGTGTGTTCGGAGGACTCTCTGGTCCCTCCATTAGCCTTTGCTCGTGAAGGATTCGGACTCATGCAATGCTTGCTGCATTTGTAACTCTTCGTGGCGTGACATTCTCCCGATCCTCATCACCATCGAGAGAAGACATCAAGGAGAGGATGTGTGTGTTACGTAGTGCGGAGATAGAGGCGGATCTTGCCTTCTCACGTGCTTGACTTCCTCGCCTTGCTTTTCTCTCTCCTTTTCCTTGAAAATCTGCGGGATGTCTAGCGATTGTCTTCATCAAGTCTTTGGGAGCACGATCTTTAGTCGAGGAAATTTAGCGATTCCTCTTCTTCTTCTATGAACTCAGTCGTTGGAACTGTTCCTTGACTTACTCAACTTCCATTTCCTCCACTCACGCGAGACGATTTTGGATATCGGGTAAGGTGGAGATAGGATCATTACATCACTATCCGCTCCGGTGATTTCTTTTTGTGTTTTGTGTGAACTATAGTTTGTGTCTTGAGTTGCCTCGCTGATCGCCTTGACGAGACTTGGCATTTCATCAATTACATCCGGAGACTCTACTTCTCCGGCGAGTCTCCGTATCTGCTCTAGGCGAGTGGGCGACTCATTTGGTTTCTCCGGCTCGAGCGCTTGATAATCGTCTTCGTCTCTGGTTTGTACCGGGGAATTTACGGTTCGAGAGATGTTGTCTTGAGTCTTGTGCGGCGGGGCAGTCTTTGGTGTTTGTTTACGAGGAGTGGCCGTCTTGGCTTGTCGGTTCTCCTCTTTTTGACGATCGGAGAAGGTATTTGTGAGTCCTTCTCGACCGGCTGCTTTGCAAGTAAGGGCGGGAGACACGGCTGGGGCTTAGGGGCGGTGGTGACACTGCTGCGGGGCGGGAGCATGTTTGGTTTTCTTTCCGCGAGGGGCGTGATCTTCTTAGCAGTGCAGGGGCGACTTTCTTCTTCTTGGGAGGAAATAGTTGTATCTTGGGGTGGTGATTCCCCTCATGAGTGTCGCTCTCTTGGCGTAGGCTCTCTTCGAGCGCCGAGAGAGAGGTTTGCTCGAACATCCTCTTGTTAACATGGAATGCCTTCCCATGTCTAAGAGGGACTCCTTTCACCTCAATAGCGGCCAATCACTAGGCCATATCCAGGGATCCTCGAAATGAGCCATCTTCTTGAAGGACTTATTCCCCACGTTAAGCGAGTGCTGCTTTGTAGACAATCTCGGCCAGATTTATCTTCTTTTCTTCTATGATTGCGGCCATTACAATCGGCTTTGCCTTTTGTGATTGGTCAAAGCGCCAAATTTGATGTCGATACATTTGGCAACTATATCCAACAACTTGTGATAATCCTCCTTGTGATCTCTTGTTTCTTTGTGTATATTATTTTATCGGCATAGTCGGACTTGGCTATTTCTTTCCCAGCGTCGGCCAAGTTTACATCGAACTTCTTTAATCTCGGATGCTCCTTCCTGGCTGGTAGTGAGCAATGCTCACCCAAATCCTTGGCGAGAGATAGTCATTTGCTTTTCGTGAGCAGATGACTTGATTCCTTCGTCGTGAATCTCGGCATTCACGTAGAATTGTGCGACCTCCTCCACATAGGTCATCGGATATTCTAACGTTAGAAACGGTTTTAGTCCGGACGCGTTTCCAACTTCTCGGCCGATTTTCTTCACTAGGGTGTCGTCGGACCCCTGTTTCACCATTCCGTCGAAATCCACCGTAGAGCGGTGTGAATTTGCTTTCCTAACTTGGTAAAGTCGTAAGTTGGTGCCATTTCTCAGATTATATCAAGGAAAAACTCGAGAAATTGATTTGAAGATTGATAGGGTTTCGAGAGTATTTTGCCTTTTCTTTTGAGAGAAAGAGATGAAGCAGATTTTAGAAGTGTGAGAGAAAGCGGACGAAAATGGTTTAAATATGGTTTATGAAAGGGCGTGCGGGTGGTTTTGAAATGTGATCGAAATCAACGGCTTGGATTTCGCACGCCTATTGAGCATTTAATGTCTCGTATTTAATGCGGCAAAGCATTTATATCCAATCATAAGCTTGGTGTGCGGCTTTATGTCCATGTACACATCATCATTATCTTTGACGTATTCCTTAAAACATTCTCGCTTAGTCAAACGATTGCGTTTTTGTCACTTTGCTCATAAGTTATTGACTTATCCTTAGGCCGATTTAACTCTACTTCTCTGATTCTCTTAGTGACTCATTTCATCGGTGACTCGGTGTAAATTGTCTTTCCGTCTGGTGATTTCTTGGTGATTTGTTTTCGGCTCTTTTTCACCTCCTTTTCATTGTTCCATTTCTTTTCTTTGATTCTTCGTGTCTCGGCTTAGTTCAATTAATCCCAACTCATGTTTGAGTTCTTCAAATCTTGACTCACATAATGGTTTTATGAAGATGTCGGCTAGTTGTTTATCGGTTGAGATATATTCCAGGATGATGTCCTTCTTTTCAACATGATCTCTTATGAAGTGATATCGACATCAATATGTTTTGTTCTTGAGTGCAACACGAGGATTTTGTGTGATTGCAATTGCACTTGTGTTATCACACATGATTGGAATTTCGTTTTCTTCAACTTCATAGTCTCTCATTTCTTTGTCTCATCCATAGGACTTGGGCACAATAGTTGCCCATGACTATGTATTCTGCGCCCATTTGTAGAGGTGGCTATTGAGTTTTGCTTCTTGCTAAACCAGAAATTGCTTTGTTTCCTAGCATTTGGCATGTGCCTGAAGTGCTCTTCCTGTCCACTCTGCATCAAAGCATAGTCGAGAATCGAATAGCCAATTAGCTTGAATCCACCTTCCTTTGGATACCATAGGCCTACTTCTTGGCTTCCTTTCAAGTATCTCAATATTCTCTTAGGTTCTTTGTCATATGGCTCTCTTTTGGAGCGATTGAAATCTTGCACATACACCTACAAAGCCAAAGGTGATGTCGGCCGCTTCTTTGTGAGATAGAGCAATGATCCAATAAGTGCTCAGTATCTTGTTTGATCTACAAGCTTGCCATCCGCATCCATGTCCATTTTGAATGATGTGTTCATTGGTATTTTTACGAGAAGACTTCTCCTCCATACCAAACTTCTTCATTAAATCTCCGGTGTATTTTGTTTGACTTATGAAGGTTCCATCCTTGGTTTGTTTCACTTGGAGTCAAGGAAGAATGTCAGCTCTCTCCCATCATGCTCATTTCAAATTTACTTTGCATGAGGTTTGAAAACTTTTCACACATGACTCTTTGTTTGTGGATCCAAAGATGATGTCATCAACATATATTTGAACAAGTAGAATACTCTTCTTGTCTTGAATTCTGAAAAGTGTTCTATCTACTTTTCCTTTTGTGAATCCATTTTCGATTAGGAATTGTGCCAAGGTATCATACCATGCTCTGCGGGTGCCTGCTTCAATCCATACAAGGCTTTCTTGAGTTTGTATACCTTATCTCCAAGAGTCTTTCGCTCAAATCCGGAGGTTGTTCAACATACACTTCTTCTTCCAATAAACCATTTAGGAATGCACTTTTTACATCCATCGATATACAATGAAATTCTTGTGAGTCTGCATAGGCAAGAAACATCCTTATAGCTTCCAATCTTGCTACGGGGGCAAATGTTTCATCAAAATCTATCCCTTCTTCTTGGCAATATCCTTTGGCTACTAGTCTTGCTTTGTTTCTTACCACAGAACCTTCCTCGTTCATCTTATTTACGAACACCCATTTGGTTCCAATCACATTTTGATGTATGGGTCTTTGCACTAATTCCCATACTTTATTTCTCTCAAACTGATTGACTCTTCTTGCATAGCTTGAATCAATGCTTGTGACACATCTTTGGGCTCTATTTTGCGAGATGAAGCATGTGAACATGGCTTCTTGTTGAGTTCGGATCTTGTTTTGACACCTTCTCTTATATCTCCAATTACAAGTTCGGTGGATGGTCTCTCGGCCATCTTACATCGAGGTTGGAGTAAGTTAGTTTGGATTGATCGACTTATTTTTGTGTTGTTGTGGTCGACTCTCTCGTAATCACTTAGCTGCAAATTTTCCATTGTTTTTGAGATTGACTATCTCATCTTCTTACGAATTGATAATCCGATTTGACTTGACATAGGGACTCTTCTGTATGGTTGGATGATTGACTTATCGGTGACTCTTCAATGTCTTCTCCATTTATATTTGGCTCATCAAATACCACATGAATGGATTCTTCGCAATCATAGTCCTTTTGTTGAGTATTCGTAGGCTTTGCTTTGGTGAGTATCTAAGAAGATACCTTCATCGACTTTAGCATCAAAAGCCTTTAGATTGTCTTTGCCATTGTTGTGGATGAAGCATTTGCATCCAAATATTCGAAATATGCAACATTTGGTTTTCTTCGATCCGGATCTCATAGGAGTCTTTGTCAATTTGTCTATTTATCATACATCTGTTTTGGGTGTAGCAAGTTGTGTTGATTGCTTGACCCAAAATCTTTTTGGTAACTCTGCTTGACTAACATGGTCCTTCTTTGCTTCTTTGAGGTTCTATTTCTTCTTTCGCAACTCCATTCTGCTTTGTGGAGTCCTTGGCTGTGTGAGGCGGGGCTAAAGCGGAGGGAAGGAGTAGTTCGCTTACTTCTACAGGAGAGAAAGTCCCCTCCTTGAGAAGGGAAGTCGGCCTCGAAGGTGTCCCTGACTTGCCCAAGTAGTTCTCCCGTAAGTTCGACCACCTTTTAGGAATGAGATTGTACTTGTCGATGTGAACCTCCCGAACATTGCGGGATACGGTTGGTTGTCAAATGGGGGAAGAGGAGCGAGTGGATTTCTAAAAAGGGGTAATTTAATCTCTTGATGCATTCGTTCGGATACATTCTTCCTTCTTCACCCTTTCTTTTCAACCCACCCTTACTAAAAAGCGAATTTGCCTCTTCCGGAAATGAATTGAGCGGAGCGAGGAGAGGGGAAAACAACCGAATGGATGTGATAGTTCATGACCAATACCATTCTCAATACAATCTTGAGTTATTATTCCATTGACAATCGGTTCCTGATGTCCGATCTTATTTTGATAATGGTTTGACTCTTCTCGTTTTGAATCCTCTTTGAATTGTGGTAGTTTTTGTAGAGTTTCTTTCTTCTTACACATGAATATTGTCCATGTATATCTTGAGTAGTCATCTACTACCACCAAGGTGTATTTCTTTCCACTTATCTTTGTTTGGTTCCTTTGGGCCAAATAGATCCATATGAAGCGGATCAATATTCTTGTTGAGGATGGGCATGTCTTTTCTTTGAATGATGACTTGATTTGTTTTCCCTTCGACATCGTCGCATATATTGAGTGTGACTTTTTTGTGCCACGCAACTTGATTCATTTGTACTCTTTGCTAGTAGACAGTCTTTGGGTGTTGCGGTTGACCAATCCACGACATACATATTCTTACTCTACATCCTTGCGGACAACTTCATTTGATTCAATATCTTTGATTTGGCATATACCCATGTTGAATCCAACATTGTAGCCCTTGTCACAGAGTTGGTGATGCTCGATAAATTGAAGTTGAGTCCTTCAACATATGCAACATCTGTGATCTCTAATCCATTCCTCTTGATGGATCAATGCCTCTTATTTCACCGGGAGCTTCATTTCCTCCAAATATGACTTTTGCTCCTTTAACTTCCTTGAATTTTGACATGATTTTTCTTATTTCTGTCATATGTCCGGAAGACCACTATCCATGTACCAGGTTCTTTGGCACTCACATTTCTTGAACTGCAATCAAGGAAATTAAGTTTTAGGTACCCATACTTATGCAGGTCTGAGGGGTTAAAATTGTAAGATGATCCAACCAACCTATAGCCAAATGATTTGACTCTAAGGGGTTGCCATCTATCGTGCCATAATCATAATTAATCCTGGCAAATTGCTTGGGGATTCTAGGTTCATCTGTTGTCTCTTTTGTCGTATGCTGCATATGTGTTTTAGCAATTGCCTTTCTTGGGTAATTGTGGTGTCTTTGAGTGTAGTACTAGGTGCATATGTGTCTTTGATGAAAGCTCTTATACTTTTGGAATGGCCTTTCTTGAGTTCTAGGCCTTTGCCATTTGGGCTTATATTCCATAAGTCTATCTTTGATGGTTCACATTATTCAATCGGCTTGGCTTGGATATTTTCTACCATTCCCATCATATGTATTTCTTTTATGGATTTTCTGGGGTTTTGGTAGCTCTGCCTTTTCTTCACAGAGTATTTTTGTTTGGAGTTTCTTTGAGGACTGGTGAATCTCTTCTCGGTGTCCTTTCAAGACACACTCAAGCTTTGTTTTCCTTTTCCTTTATAACCAAGGCCAGTTTGCTTGTTATTGTGCTTAGGAGTGAATGTGTGTGCAACATTTAGAGGTTTGGATTTTCGGACTCTTCATGGCTTGAAGATCCTTTTTCCAAAATTAATTTTGAGGTTTGACATAGCACAGAGGAATTAAATCCTAAGCTGTCTTGTCTCCACATTCTCTTTGACTCATAATAAGATCATCCAATGATTTAGATGCTTAGTGAATGAGGCAATAACATTCTTGAGGTCATTCTCCCTCTTTTCTATAGCGGCAATTTCTGCTACTAATTTAGCATTTTTCACCTTTAGACTTTCATTCTCATCGACTATTTGACTTAGAGTACTCGGCTCCTTAGTTAGCTTTGAGTTTTGACTTTTAGTAAGCTGTTTTCCTCATTCAATAGTGTGTGTGAGGATTTAATGTGTTCAAAATCTTTCATCATTTTGCCTAATGAATCATAAAGATCGAGTGGGTGATGAAGTGTGTGTGTCACGTCACTATCAGCGGTGTGCGAGTTTGATGAGTTAGATTGTACCTCATCTTCTTGGTCGGGTTGATCTTGTTCCTTGGCCATCAAGCGGTCGGGGCTTCTTGAGTCACTTGAGTAGTCGGCTTCTTGCTCTGAATCATTGTCTCTCTTGACTTGCATTTGTCTCGGCGATCTCTGCGACCATCATTGCCTTTTTCTTTTCTTGTCTTCTTTCTCGAAGACCTTTCTTTCTTCTTCATCCCTGTATTTGTTGACTACGAGGATATGGGCGATCAATAGCATAGTGACCTGGTTGTCTGAGTTCAGCATAGATATTCAACCTTTTGATCACTCTTTCCATTCTTGGATTGTCGGCCCTTTGATACTCAACTTTTTGATGATCATTCTCTTGGTTGGCTGTCTTCCCTTGATTTGGAGGAGTGAGTGTCTTACGGAAGATTCACCCTTTCCTCTCTTGTAGTTCTTATTGAAGAACTTGTTGAACCTCTTAACCATCATTTATTTCTTACGGGTCAATGACTTCTTTGACCTCGGCTCTCTTCCCATCTTTGACAATTAGAGCATTGTTTTGGGTACATTTGTCTCTTCTGGTCTTTTCTTCTCGGCTCAAACTCATAGGCTTTGAGGTCCGAGAATAGTTCATGGTTGGATGTCTTTGATAGGTCCATGGAATGTCTCAAAGTGCCATGACCTTCATTTCCCATTCAGGTTTGGAAGACTTTTAGGTTCTTCATACACATTTCATGTGTGTATTCCTTTCCAAGTGCGGACAGCTCATTTGTGATTTACGTAAACCGAGCATCCGGTTGATCCAGGTTTTCTCCTGAGATCATTTTGAAGTTCTCAAATTTTACGTACGACCCAGCGATAATTTGTTTTCTTTGATTTGCTCGAGCCTTCACAAATCAATGTCGGCTTCCCTGATTTCCTTAGCCGTTTTGCATGATTTGACTTTATTGAACATGGCTTTGTCAAGGTTTTGTAAAGGATGTCCTTGGCTACATTGTCCAGGTTGTATCTTTTTCTGTCATCATTTGTCCACTCGTTCTTGGTTTCTCAACCATGGTGATGCCGGGAGCGACATCTTCTTCTCCAAGTGCAACTCTTTCATACAATTTGTGTTCACCTTTAATATTTGCGGAGACCCATCTTCTATCACTATCCACATCTCATCATGTAATCTTTGATAGATGAGCTGCATCGTATTTTCCAATCATCAAATTCTTCGATAGTGAACATAGGGATGCGTGTCAAATTTGCTTCCATGATAATAACTTTTAATGATAAAAAGAGTTTTGAAAATTTAAGTACTAAAGCGGACTTTGAAAAGTTTGGAGATCTAGTTGGTAACCGGTGCGGAGGGTTTAATGAACCAACCGCTCGATACCACTTGTAGGTCCCAAGGGGTGTAAGTGTAAGGTTTAGAAGGGGTTGAATAAACCTTACCAAATTTTCGATTTAGTCCTTTTAAATCTCAGAGTTGATTCTACTGCATTTGTGTCCTTGATGGGCCGATCGATTTAGTCAATCGGTAGAGTTAGTCTCTCAGGGACTGGCAAATTTGAAATTTGTTGATGGAATAACTCAATTGTTGATTCTAAATTAACTCAACTATGGTTTTGTTTACTGCGGAAGACTTAACACCCTTAAGTTTGATTAGGCAAGATTTTAGAGCTTGATTTAGTACTTATAAATTATCAAGTGGATAGCAAATTTATCGTGAGATATGAAGCGATTAAAAATGCAAGAATTTAAGTCTTTGAAATGTAAATGACACGGTGAAATTTTTATAGAGGTTCGAAGATGGGGTAATTCTTCTACTCCTCTCTTCTCCAACTCTGGAGGAATCCACTAAGTAATGATCGGTTTACAAAGTGGTAGCAGTCCGGATACAAGTCTTGATCACCACGGTGACTTGATCCTTTGGGACTCGATGGAGACGCCTTGATCACTCGGTGGCTTAGCCTGCAAATGCGACTCGGCTTCTTCACAGGCGTTTGCCTTGCTACTACAACTCACTTGCTCAACCTCTTTGGATTTGATCACGAAGCCCTCCAAAAAGCTTGAGACTTGGTTCGACCTTGAACCTTCCTATAATCCTTCGTGGAATGTAGACCCCTTTTCTTCAAGGTTTCCTCTTCAAGCTGATTGAAGTTCTCTTTCCTTCACGGTGAGTGTTGGATTGATGTCTTCGTAATGTAGGCTTGAGGATTAATCTTGAATGATTTGAGAATATTTACGGCTACACTTTGATTTGTTTCTTGAATGTTCGTAGTTGAGGTAACCTTCTCTCAGTCATCCTCGGCCTTTTATAGTGATCTTTCAAAAATTTGCCCGTTGAAGAGATAGGCTTATTTTTGAAAGTCACTTTGCGATCGTTGGCTTGTCTTGTTGCGAGTTCTTGGAATTGCCATTTCCTCGTATGAATTGTTCTTTCACCTTTTCAGGAGTTCGACACGGTGTAGTCTTGCCCATTGGTTCATTCCTTTTGCAGCAGGGTGAGCACTCAGAAAGGTGGTATGGAGATATTACTTGTTTAAGTAAATCTCTTGATTTGTCTGCAGCGGTTCTTTTGCGATTATCTCGACTTATTTGCATTTCCTTGCTTTCCCAGGTGACTTAGAGTCGACTTCCAATCGTGGATGACTCTTGTCACTTCAACTTGAGACTTGGCTTTTCTTGAGTTGACTTGATTGATGCTCCACTCCCTTTGTATCTCATTGCTTCTCAAGTAGAGTTCTGTCTACTCTTCTTTTCCATACTCAATTTGTCTCGCGTGAGTCTTCCTTCAAGTCTTGAGTTGTCTTCTTGCACGTTAGGGCGTAGCTAACTTAACTCGGCTTAGCCGACTCTATTTATTACAATGCATTTTACAACAAGAATTGGGGTGCCAACTTTCTATTCTAAGTTTTACATGGCATTCATCAAAATCTAAACAATAAAATTCCTAACAAACCTCCATCTCATTATTTATTTCAAGCTTTTCAATCAAATCCCAATTTCAATTTCTAGCCGAGAAAATCGTCAATTTGCAAGCTATCTGCTTCATTTCTCGATAACTAATATATGTATATATTCGTTTTTATGGATAAAACAAAGTTTCATATATGTATATATGTGCAACAACTTATTTTATCTTATTTTTTATGTCGACAACTTATTTTATCTTATTTGTAATGTTCCATATATTTCATTATGTATAACCTAAAATATTAAATGATTGTATCTTATTGTAGGGGCGGAGAGTCACCATGCATTATTGAAAAGACAACTTGGATCAGTCGAGGGTAACTTTGAGACATGTTGGGAGCAGATTCACACCTCGTTGAGGCGTCACACAATGCAATCAAAGCATTTGTTTGAGAAAAGCGGAAGCGTAGTTCAACATAAATACAAATCGTTGTATTCATGTCGTTGCGGTATGGTATCTATACATGTGTTGAATAAAATATATGAAGAAATGAATTGCACAAATGAGGGTAATATAGACCCTTTGTTGTGTGGGTGTATATTGAGAAAGCGTGCGGACTACCTGTGCTCATGAGATTTCGAATATGTGAGATTGGATAAGCCAATTCCCTTGATCATGTTGATGCATTTTGGAGAAAATTAGACATGTTACCAACTAAAGGAGATGATGTTGGTATTGGGCACGAAATTGGGACTCGGTGGACTCAGTGTGTTGGTGATCTTTACACCAAATTTGAACAAACCTCTGAGTCAGAGAGGTTGTTAATGTTGAAAAGAATGGTGGAGATTATGAATCCGGCAACAACCTCACTAATTGAGCCGAGATCCGGACTCACACGCGCGTGGTCGTCTAAGTCCACAAAGTGAAACAATCTAAATCAACCAAAGCGTGATCAGGAGTAAGTTTAAGTATGTGGAGTCAATCAAAGATAGTTGTTCACCGCATGAAGGTGTAATCTACGAGGTTGGTCCATCAAATAAACCTCTTCTATTCACTACGACAGGTAGGCCAAAGCTACAGGTAAATTTGCTCATTTTTATTGTAGATGCAAATATTTTAACTTATTTTCGACTTTAATGTTTCGTATTTCAATAGGTTGCGCATAAATCGGACCCGGTCTGAGACTACTAGTGGTTTTATGAACCAACTACCATCCTACCTACACAGTTATATTATTGGGACTAAGAACGTTGATAGTGATGGTCATTGAGGTTTTCGTGCCGTTCGAGCTTACTTTGCTACGGTGAGGAATCTTGGGTTGGGTTCGAGGAGACCTCATTCATGAATTGACAACAAACAAAGACTTGTATACCCATGTTTTCATTAAACATGGTCGTATTGACAAAATCCTGAAAAGTCTCGATTGTTATGAGGAGCGTGCACCTAAAAAACATTGGTTTTTTTGCTTGCGGATATGGGTTATTTGGTTGCATCGATTTACAATGTTGCTTTCGTATGTTTGGATAAGAGAATGTCACTCACATATCTACCTTTGAGAAGAGAAGTCCCATGTACTCCAAAGCTTATTTGTATCGGGTTTGTGAATGGGAACCATTTTATTGAGGTATACATGACTCCATTTCAATCATGTGATTTATATTATATGGATACCTTTATTGATATATTTTTTATACGTAGGTGTTCTTACGCAAGGTCACCCATTACCACCGTGGCAACCATGT
Organism: Rehmannia glutinosa; assembly: GCA_016081115.2. NCBI lineage: Eukaryota > Viridiplantae > Streptophyta > Magnoliopsida > Lamiales > Orobanchaceae > Rehmannia > Rehmannia glutinosa. The sequence goes on along the minus strand of CM071926.1, from coordinate 98,561,920 downwards.
GGGACTCATTTCATCATGAGTGTGCGGCGGGGTGGAAGGATTTTTATAGTAAACAACTCGGTTTATATATTGAAAGTGTAGGAAGTAGTTGTGTTGCTCATAGTACTAACACGATAAATTTGGACTAGCTCGCAAAGTTATAAATTTCTTTCATATGTTCAGTGCCTCATTCTTTAGTAGTTGTGGTTGATATCTTTTGTAACTTGGTTTTATAATGCATTGATTATTTACAAGCGAGTACGAACATAACTCGTTGTAATTGTAATGGGCGTAAGCTTTGTCAAGCATAAACAAAATTGAGTCATGAGTGAAGGAAAAAAATATTTTTTTATGTATTTCGATTCAAAAAAAGTAAGAAAAAGCTGAATGATGATGATAAACAGAGCAAATCCAATGAACAACTTTGAAAAAGAAATTGACCCCTTTTTTTTTTAGAGAATAAATAACATTAGAATAAATAAAATTCTTGAATAGTACAAGTTTTCATTACGAGGATGTGTTACTCATGAACAAGCTAGCGATTTTGTACCTTATGATTTAAAAATACAAATGCAATGCGTTTTATTGAGACATTCTACACCTAAAATGAATAGTAACCTTTTCCATCAGTTTTGGCATAACTTCACAAACACAAGTGTTATATCTGCGGCATCGGTTAGAAAACGCCAACTCGGGAAAAAGGATGTCGATTAGTGAATTGATACTCGATAGTAGAAAACATATCATAGTAGGCGTCGTCTCGAAGTTTCGGTGATTCCTTAAAATTCAATTGGAAATGCAAAAAAAAAAAAAAAAAACAAAAATTATTAAAAATCCAAGATGAAAATAAAATTCACCTTAAACATCAATCAAAGAGCCCATCTTCTCAAACCCACATCCAATTCCCCACGTCTCAATCTTATGGGCAAGTGAGTTTTCTCTCATTTTTATACTGATAACTCAAATTTTCAGAAAGAGTTTACAAGCACAGTTGACCTTGACAAGAAGAAGATGATGTTGACGACAAGAAGAAGATGATGTTGACACTATTTTTCAGTTATTATTTTTTGGAATATTCTGAAAATATAATATTGATATTTAAATACAGTTGTATAATACTATTAAGTTTTTTATTGAAGAAGGGTAAATTGGGAAAGGTTTGGGGTGTATTGAGTAAATATATTATACTTAAAAAGAATTGGGGGTGTATTAATAGGTTTTGGGGGTGCTAATAGCGCCCCCCTTGTAGAATTCCTCCCAATGGCCAAACTGTCAGTACATCCATCAAGTATCAATTAAACAAAATTGAATAGTTTTACTTCAACTGAATATTCAAAGAGCTGGAAATGAAATAACCGAGCGAAATCTAGTTAAAGAATAATCAAAATGAATGCCGTGAGGGCTTCTTAATTTCATGGTCATCAGTGCATTGGCGGCCGCCAATGAGCGAAAAATAAAAGCCTCGAGATCAGAACCTTGGATTTGGAAAAAGATCGGGGGAATCAAGAGTCAAGAACAATGCATAACAACAAGCGCTCCTGAGGCTTGGAGCAGTGAAGAAAACCCTCAAACCCTCCGAGAACCAAAGAGAAATAAAAAAGATATCGAGAGAGAAAGATAAGATGCAAAAGGGAAGGTTTACTACGAGAGAGAAGAGGAAGAAGAATGGTTGGACAGTGAGAACTTGGGTTTGAGAGTGAACGAACTCGATTGATGGAAATATTTTTCCCGTAGAGAGGAAACGATATTTGCGCCAAATTTTCCCACGAAATATTTTTGATTTACGGAGAGAGAATTTTAGAGAAGAAATTTCTATAAATATTTGTTGCGAGACATTTTAAAATCTTTATTTTAAAAGAGGAACCTAGTGATGAATCTTATCAATTCTATCAAACTTTAGAGAGGAATTTGATTTTTTCCTCGTAAATAGTAATTTTGGTGACAAATCATAAATTCCATGCAAAATTTTCCTCGCGATTACTCATTTTTCATGTAGTGAGAATTAGTGAAAGTTTTTATTTTGGAATACAAAGGGAGTAAATAGATCTTCCAAGCAGTTGGCTCAATACCTAGACTAGAGATGTCAATAAGGGTCGGCCTGTTTCGGTCCTGCTCTTGCCGTAAAAGGTCCTAAATCTTAATGGCTAGGGCTAAAAAACCATGAAGTCCTATGAACTTGAGAAATCTAGGTCCAATCCTACCCTTGTCGGGCAAAACAAATTTCGTCTTTTTTTTTTCTTTTTGATGGAGCCATGGCCTTATAAGTTTAATATTCCTAACTAAAATAAATGCTAATATAACATAATCTAATAAAAATTGAGTAATAATAAATGGGGTTTCTTCTAAATAATTTTACGAATTAATAAAAAAACATGAGCAATAACAATTGAATCATGAATCAAAATATTAAAATCCTTCATCTTCATCAATTATAATTTGCTAAGATAAAATGATAATTGATTAATGAGATTAAAGATTAAATTTGTAGTATTGTATGTATAAAATTTAAATATAATTATAAAAAACAAATGTTTTATTGAGAAAATAACCCCAAGGGCTAAGAGTGGCCACGGTTCCGGAATCGCCGATTCTAATTCTATAATCGCTGGTTTTGGTTCCTTATTTTGGAGGCACCGGAACCGTTGCCTCACGGTTTTGGTTCCAAAATCAGAACTGATGGTTCTAGTTCTCATTTGGAACCTGATTCCTCCATTTGCTGCATTCCGATTTTCAGGAACTATTTGTTTATTTTTGATAATTGTTTAAGTTTTTAAATGGTTTAAGTTGTGCTTGCCAATAAAAAAATTTGTATTATCATTAAGCTAGAGAAAGTTTTTAATTCAAAATGTGTTCGTCTACCAAAATTTTTGAAAAATACATTATTCACTCACTCCCACTTTTTTTTCTAATTTTTCTCACTTTTTCATACACCATCACATCTACTCTCTTTTCAAAAAACAAAAAACAAATCATTTAGGAAATTTATTTGTTAGATTTTGATGATACCATGTAAAACTTAGACTAGGAAGTTGGCACCCAATTTTTCTTGTAATTATGTATTATAATATATAGAATTTGAAAGAGTTGAGTGAAGTCGGCTAAGTCAACAATGCAAGAAGTCAGTCAACTAGAGTGAAGAAGATTGTCCCGGTGAGTATGGCCAAGAAGGAAGATAAGGACTCGGCGAAGGAGAGCGGTGAGAAAACAGTTTGTGTGAAGTTTGAGGAAGTGTCGGTCAAGTCAATGAAAAAGCCAAGTCTATCGGTTAAAGTGATAATTGAGTCAATCTTATGATTGGAAGCGGAGACTCAAGTCACAAGGGTAAAGGCATCGATCAAGTCAAGACAAGCGACATTGATCTATTGGAAGGAAGTCAAGAATATTACTCAATATAGTAATATGCCCCAAAAATTTGCCAGGTCTTAAAGTGTTTGGTCCAGAAATATGCAAAAGGAATAAGCCAATGGAAAACACTGAAGCTCGTGTCAGGCCCTGTAAAGCTGCGAAGCCATTTAATATGAGGAAGAGTCAACATCAGAAGTGCTGCAGACTAAGAAAAGACAAGCCAACGAACAATAAGTGTCATTTGAAAATAGTCTATCTCTTCAATGGGCAAATTTTCAAATGAGCACTATAAAAGGCTGAGGAAGCATTTGAGAAAAGGTTACTTAGACATTGCATACCTGAACCTAGCACGAACAAAGCAATATTCAAGCAAGCATAATTTGCAATATCCTCATAGCTTATCAAGAAATTTCTCAAGCCTGAAACTCGAAGAAACTCGATCCAACACATATTGTGAAGGAAAGATAACTTCAACCAGTTGAAGAGGAAACATTTGAAGAACAAAAAGGGGTCTACTCTCCAAATTGAAGGAGTTGTAGAAAGGTTCAAGGTCGAACCATGAGATTCAAGTTTGTTAGAGAGTTGTGTGAACAAATCCAAGGACTTGAAAGTGAGATGAAGTAGCAAGGCAGCTGTCTTGTGAAGAAGCTGAGTCGCAGGAGAATCCAGCTGTATGATCAAGGTTGTCTCTAGACTGAGAACTACTTTGTAACTTGATCTATTACTTATGGATTCCTCCAGGAGTTGGAGAAGAGTGGAATAGAGGAATTACCCCATCCTCGAACCACTATAAAAATTACTTGTGTCATTTTACTTTCAGCACTTACTTTCTTGCATATATTTTTATATATGCTGTTAGTTAACTTGTTAATCCAACTGATAAATAACAAGTGCTAAAACAAGTGTTAAAAATAAGCTTTAATAAATCTAAAGGGTGTTAAGTCTTCCATTGTTAAAACCAAATCAACTAAAGTTAAGTGTTAGCTTAAGCAACAAGTTATACTATCAGCGGCTCTGTCGAGTGCATTTGAGTGGGTAACTTAAGTGAATATAGCCAACTTAGTTGTCCCCCAAAGATACGGTGATTTGAGTCATAATGTTGAAAATCTTAAAAAGACTAAAAGTTAAAATTTGGTAAGGTTTATTCAACCTCCCCTTCTAAACCTTACACCACACCCCTTGGGACGTACAAGTGGTATCGGAGGCGGTTGGTTCATTGAGCCTTCGCCTTTGGTTACTAAACTAGATCTCAATCTTTTTCAAAAGGTTTAACACTTTTCAAAGTCTTTCATCTTTAAAGCAAAGTTATTATCATAGAAGCAAATCTAACTCGTATTTCAATGTTCACTTTGTGGAAGAGTTTGATGTGGAAAATTCGCATGCAGGCTCATCTATTCACTTTACACGATGAAATGTGGCTTGTGATAGAGGATGGGCCATTGCAAATACTCAAAGCCAATACGGTTGCAAGGAGGCAAAGCGAAGGAGAGGAGATTCTTTTTTGAAGCTAGACCAGCCATGGTTGAAAAACCACGCACTGAATGCATCAATGAAGATAGAAAGAGATATAACATGGACAATATGGCCAAGGATATACTCTACAAGACATTGGACAAGGAGATTTTCAGCAAGGTCAAGTCGTGCAAATCAGCCAAAGAAATCTAGGATAAGCTAACCCTGAGTTGTGAAGGATCAGAACAGATTAAGGAGAATAAATTAATTGTTGATGTTCAAAAATTTGAAAATTTCAAAATGCTTGCAGGGGAAAAATTGGATCAGGTTGGATGTCGATTCACGAGAGATAACAAATGAGCTTTTAGCTCTTGGGAAAAGTACACTCGAGAAGGAGATGTGCATAAAGATACTAAGATCCTCTCATTTGAATGGAAAATGAAGGTCATGGCCATGAGACATTCAATGGACCTCTCAAATACATCGAATCATGAGCTATTCTCAGACCTCAAAGCCTATGAGTTTGAGCTGAGAAGAAAAGATCAAGAGGAAACAACTGTACCCAAGACATCTGCATTATTGGCGAGCAATGGGAAGAAAGCTGAGCCAAATGAGATCATTGACCAGGAGAAAATTGCCCTCATGATAAAAAGATTCAACAAGTTCTTCAACAAGAACTATAAGAGAAACAATGGTGAGACCTCCAGGAGACATTCAGCACCTTCCAAAGCAAGGGAGGACAGGCCGCCCAAGAGAGCTGAGCATCAGAGAGCTGACTATCAGAAAGCTGATAATCAGAGGACCGACAGAGCTGATCAAAGAGCTGAAAACCTGTGTTGGAATTGCAGACAACCAGGACACTTTGCTATTGATTGTTCCTATCCACAAGTCAACAAATACATAAATGAGGAAGAAAGAAGAGTCTTCAAAGAGAGAAGACAAGAAAAGAAGAAAACCATGTTGGCTGCTGAGACTGCTGAGCTAGCCAAGTGCAAAGAAGTAGCAGACTCAGATAGTAGTGAAGCTGACTACTCAAGTGATACAGAGGAAGAGGCTTTGATCTGCCTCATGGCCAAAGAACAAGATCAACAAGATCAAGAAGATGAGGTACACTCTAACTCATCCCATTCTGATTCAGGTGATAGTGACTGTGATACACACACTTCATCACCCACAGATCTTTATGATTCATTAGGCAAAATAATGAAAGATTTTGAGCACATTAAAACCTCTCACAGACTTTTGAATGAGGAAAACAGCCAGCATAAAAGCCAAAACTCACAGCTGACAAAAGAGTTGAGTACTCTGAGTCACATAGCTGATGAGAACACTAAGGTGAAGGTGAAAATTCCAAAATCATAGCGAGTTACTTTCTGAGGAAAAAAGAGAAAAGGATCTAAAGAATATGATTGCCTCATTTACAAAAGCATCCAAATCATTGGATGAACTTATTATGAGTCAAAAAAGAATGTGGAGACAAGACATACATAGGATTCAATTCCTTTATGTATAGTCAAACTCCAATAGTGATTTTGGAAAAAGGATCTTCAAGCAATGATGGAATCCAAAACCCAAAACACCAAATGTTGCACCCATATGACACCAAAACACAATCACAATCATACTGGCCTTAGTTACAAAGGAAAAGGAAAGAAGCCAGTAGAGTATGCTGAAAGGACAGCTGAGAAGAAATTCAGACAGGTCCATTAGCAGACTCCTAACAGAAAATACACTGTAAGAGCCAAACAGAACTACCAAAAGCCCCAAACGTTTCATCAAAGAAATACTTATGATGGGAATGGTAGAAATTATCCAAACCAAGCTGATTGGAATAATGTGAAATATCAGCAAAGACCTATGGGATAAAAGCCAAAATGGCAAAGACCTCAACCTCAACAAAGGTCATTCCCAAGGAAAAAGAGCTATTATCAGCACACTTCTGAACCCAACCACTACACTCAGAAATTTCACAACTATCCCAAGAAAGCAATTGCTAAAATAAACACACATGCATACAGACAAAAAAGACAGTTGTATGATCCTAAAACCCCCAAGCAATTTGCTAATGTGCATTATGATTATAGAACTGATAGATGGCAACCTTTTAGATTCAGATCATCTAGCTATAGGTTAGTTGGAGCATCTTATAGCACTAACCCCTCAGGACCTAGGCAAGTATGGGTACCTAAAAACTGATTTCCTTGATTGCAGGTTCAAGGAACAACTGAGTGCCAAGGAACCTGGTACATGTATCGTGGCTATTCCAGACATATGATAGGAAATAAAAGAAATATGTCAACATTCAAGGAGATCAAAGGTGATAAAGTCATATTTGGAGGAAATGAAGCTCCATGGGAAATCAAAGGCACAAGATCCATCAAGAAGAATGGACTGGAGATCACAGATGTTGCTTATGTTGAAGGTCTCAACTTCAACCTGTTAAGCATCAACCAACTCTGTAACAAAGGCTACAATGTAGGATCCAACATGGGGATATGCCAGATCAAAGATGCTGAATCAAATGAAATTGTGCTGCAAGGAACTAGGCAAAAGAATATTTATGTGGTAGAATGGTCTACTGCTACACCAAGCACATGTCTGCTAGCAAGAAGCACAGCCGAATCCAGTTGGATGTGGCATAAGAAGTTGAGTCACCTGAATTTCAAGACAATCAATAAGCTCGCAAGGAGTCACCTTGTAGAAGGATTGCCAGACTCAATATACAAGAAAGAAAGCATATGTGATGCATGCCAGATGGGAAAGCAAATCAAATCATCATTCAAGGATAAGCCAAGTCCTTATTCAACCAGGATATTGTATTTGTTGCATATGAACTTATTTGGTCCAGTTGAGCCAGCTAGCATCAGTAGAAAGAAATACACCTTAGTGGTGGTAGATAACTATTCAAGATATACATGGACAATTTTCATGTGTAAAAAGAAGGAAACACTGCACAAGTTACGTCAACTGATGAGAAGAGTTCAAAATGAGAAGATTCAAACCATTATAAAGATAAGATCTGACAGGGGAACTAAGTTTGTCAATGGGATAATAACTCAGTATTGTGTTGAAAATGGTATTGCTCATGAGTTATCAGCAGCAAGGACTCCACATCAGAATGGATTTGCTGAAAGAAGGAACAGAACTCTCAAGGAAGCTGCAAGGACAATGTTAGTTGAAGCTGGATTGCGTAAGAGATTTTGGGCTGAAGCCATAAATACAACATGCTATACTCAAAATAGATGCATGATTAACAGGCAATTAACCAAGACTCCCTATGAGATTTGGACATGGAGAAAGCCAAATATTGGATATTTCAAGATATTTGGATGTAAATGCTTCATCCACAACAATGGCAAGGACAATTTGAAGGCTTTTGATGCTAAAGCTGATGTAGGTATCTTTTTGGGATACTCAACTGAGAGTAAAGCCTATAGAGTGCTGAACAAGAGGACTATAGTCATAGAAGAGTCTATCCATGTGGTTTTTAATGAACCTAATGTAAATGGAGAAGACATTGATGAGTTATGATAAGCAGAATCAACCAACTATGCAGAAGAGTCCTTATGTTGAAGCAGAAGTGAGAGCACTCAACCCTGATGATGATGAGATAGTTGAATCTCAAAGATAGCTGGTAGGTCTACAGCTGAACGAAGATGAAGATTAGGATTTAATGATGTATTTGGAAATATTTAACTGTGAATATTGATGTAATTTTTAATGCAAAGACAAGACGTTTAAATACAATTATAATATATATATATATATATATATTTGATAATTTATTTTTAACTGTTAGTGATAAAGTATCTCGAAAACTATATGATATTAATACTACTTCTCATTTATTTTTAACTGTTAGTGATAAAGTATCTCGAAAACTGTTAGTGATAATTTATTTTTAACTGTTAGTGATAAGAACTTCTCATTTTCAAAATTTTGAGATGTTTACTAAGGTTTTATTGCCATTGTGTAAATTAATTGTTTTAATTATATGGTTTGTAATAAAATTTATAGGGCGCAAAATAAAAATATATTTGATTTGATAAGTATTATTATTATTATTATCATATGAAAAGATGTGATAATATAAAAAAGGGGCCTAGCTCTGACCAATTCAAGGTTTGTGGCTCACAACAGTAGGATCACAGGTTTAATTCTGTGCCTTTGTCGTGGGCAGTCGGAGCCGCACTGGGGCGAGCAATACATG
>CM071926.1:98300947-98552834 GCA_016081115.2 Rehmannia glutinosa | reverse complement strand
TTACATAAGACTTCTCCTCCATACCAAACTTCTTCATTAAATCTCTGGTGTATTTTGTTTGACTTATGAAGGTTCCATCAATCAATTGTTTCACTTGAAGTCAAGGAAGAATGTCGCTCTCCCATCATGCTCATTTCAAATTTACTTTGCATGAGGTTTGAAAATTTTTCACCACGACTCTTTGTTAGTGGATCCAAAAATGATGTCATCCACATATATTTGAACAAAAGCAAGTATACTCTTCTTGTCTTGAATTACGAAAAGTGTTCTATCTACTTTTCCTTTTGTGAATCCATTTTCGATTAGGAATTGTGAGGGTATCATACCATGCTCTGGGTGCTGTTTCAATCCATACGGGGCTTTCTTAAGTTTGTATACCTTGTCTCCAAGAGTCTTCTACTCAAATCCGGAGGTTGTTCAACATACACTTCTTCTTCCAATAAACCATTTAGGAATGCACTTTTTACATCCATTTGATATACAATGAAATTCTTGTGAGTCATAGGCAAGAAACATCCTTATAGCTTCCAATCTTGCTACAGGAGCAAATGTTTCATCAAAATCTATCCCTTCTTCTTGGCAATATCCTTTGGCTACCAGTCTTGCTTTGTTTCTTACCACGAGCCTTCCTCGTTCATTTTATTTCGAATACCCATTTGGTGCCAATAACATTTTGATGCATGGGTCTTTGCACTAATTCCCACACTTTATTTCTTTCAAACCGATTGACTCTTCTTGCATAGCTTGAATCCAATGTGTGTCATCCAATGCTTGTGACACATCTTTTGGCTCTATTTGCGAGATGAAGCATGTGAACATTGCTTCTTGTTGAGTTCGATCTTGTCTTGACACCTTCTCTTATATCTCCAATGACAAGTTCGGTGGATGGTCTCTCGGCCATCTTACATCGGAGTTGGAGTAAGTTAGTCGGATTCGGTCGACTTGTTTGTGTTGCGCGGGTCGACTCTCTCGTAATCACTTAGCCGCAAATTTTCCATCTTTTTGAGATTCAGCTATCTCATCTTCTTCTCGAATTGATAATTCCGGCCGAACTTGACAAGAGGGACTCTTCGTATGGTTGAATGATTGACTTATCGGTGACTCTTCAATGTCTTCTCCATTTACATTTTGCTCATCGAATACTACATGAATGGATTCTTCAGTAACCATAGTTCTTTTGTTGAGTATTCTCAGTAGGCTTTGCTTTCACCGAGTATCCTAAGAAGATACCTTCATCGACTTTAGCATCAAAAGCCTTTAGGTTGTCTTTGCCATTGTTGTGAATGAAGCATTTACATCAAAATATTCTCAAATATGAAACATTTGGTTTTCTTCCAGTCCAGATTTCATAGGGAGTCTTTGTCGGTTGCCTTTTATCATACATCCTGTTTTGGGTGTAGCTTTTGTGTTGATTGCTTGACCCAAAATCTTTTTGGTAACCCCGCTTTTGAGCCTAGCATGGTCTTGTCGCTTCTTTGAGAGTTCTGTTTCTTCTTTCGCAACTCCATTCTCACGCTGGGAGTCCTTCTTCTTTGATAGTTCATGACCAATACCATTCTCAATACAATTTCGAGTTATTATTCCATTGACAAACTCGGTTCCTCTATCTCGATCTTATTTTGATAATGGTTTGACTCTTCTCATTTTGAATCCTTTTCATCATTTGTGGTAGTTTTGTAGAGTTTCTTTCTTCTTACACATGAATATTGTCCATGTATATCTTGAGTAGTCATCTACTACCACCAAGGTGTATTTCTTTCCACTTATCTTTGTTTGGTTCCCTTTGGGCCAAATAGATCCATATGAAGCGGATGCAATATTCTTGTTGAGGATGGGCATGTCTTTTCTTTGAATGATGACTTGATTTGTTTTCCCTTCGACATGCATCACATATACTCTCCTTCTTGTATAATCGAGTCCGGGAAGTCCTTCTACAAGATGACTTCTTGCCGCCTTGTTAATTGTTTTGAAATTCAAGTGACTCGGCTTTTTTGTGCCACATAGCCAACTTGATTAATTTGTATTCTTTGCTAGTAGACATGTCTTTGGGTGTTGCGATTGACCAATCCACTACATACATATTTTTTGTCTACATCCTGCAAGTACCACTTCATTTGATTCAATATCTTTGATTTGGCACATACCCATGTTAAATCCAACATTGTAGCCCTTGTCACAGGCCGATCGATACTCGGTAAGTTGAAGTTGAGTCCTTCAACATATGCAACATCTGTGATTTCTAATCCATTCCTCTTGATGGATCCAATGCCTCTTATTTCACCAGAGCTTCATTTCCTCCAAATATGACTTTTGCTCCTTTGACTTCCTTGAATTTTGACATGATTTCTCTTATTTCTGTCATATGTCCGGAATGTGACCACTATCCATGTACCAGGTTCCTTGGCACTCATTTGTTCCTTGAACTGCAATCAAGGAAATTAAGTTTTAGGTACCCATACTTGTCCAGGTCTGAGGGGTTAGAATTGTAAGATGATCCAACCAACCTATAGCCAAATGATTTGACTCTAAGGGGTTGCCATCTATCGTGCCATAATCATAATTAATCCTGGCAAATTGCTTGGGGATTCTAGGTTCATACTGTTTGTCTCTTTTGTCAGTATGCTGCATATGTGTTTTAGCAATTGCCTTCCTTGGGTAATTGTGGTGTTTTTGCGTGTAGTGCCTAGGTGCATATGTGTCTTTGATGAAATCTCTTATACTTTTGGAATGGCCTTTCTTTGAGTTCTAGGCCTTTGCCATCCGGGCTTATATTCCATAAGTCTGTCAGGCCGACATTCACATTATTCCAATCAGCTTGGCTTGGATATTTTCTACCATTCCCATCATATGTATTTCTTTTATGAGTTTTTGGGATTTTTGGTAGCTCGCTTCTTCTTTCTGAGTATTTTGTTTGGAGTCTCTTTGAGGACTCATTTGAATCTCTTCTCATTTGTATCCTTTCAAAGACTCTCAACTCGGTCGTTTTCCTTTTCCTTTGTAACCAAGGCCAGTTTGCTTAGTATTGTGCTTTGGAGTGAATGTGTGTGCAACATTTTAGAGTTTTGGATTTTTCGGACTCTTCATGACTTGAAGATCCTTTTTCCAAAATTACTCTTGAGGTTTGACATGGCACGGAGGAATTAAATCCTAAGCTTTGTCTTGTCTCCACATTCTCTTTGACTCATAATAAGATCATCCAATGATTTAGATGCCTTAGTGAATGAGGCAATAACATTCTTGAGGTCATTCTCCTCTTTTCTATAGCAGCAATTTTTCGCTACTAATTTAGCATTTTCACCTTTAAACTTTCATTTTCAACGACTATTTGACTTAGAGTACTCGGCTCCTTAGTCGACTTTGAGTTTTGACTTTTGAGTAAATTTGTTTTCCTCATTCAATAGTGTGTGTGAGGATTTAATGTGTTCAAAATCTTTCATCATTTTGCCTAATGAATCATAAAGATCGGTAGGTGATGAAGTGTGTGTGTCACGCATCACTATCACTAGTGTATGCGAGCTTGTTGAGTTAGATTGTACCTCATCTTCTTGATCTTGTTCTTTGGCCATCAAGCGGATCGGGCTTCTTCTTCGAGTCACTTGAGTAGTCGCTTCACTTTTGCTCTCAATCATTGTCTCTCTTGACTTGCATTTGTCTCGTGCCATCTCTGCAGCCATCATTGCCCTTTTCTTTTCTGTCTTCTTTCTCGAAGACCTTTCTTTCTTCTTCATCCTGTCTTGTTGACTACAGGATATGAGCGATCAATGGCATAGTGACACAGTTGTCTACAGTTCCAACATAGATATTCACCTTTTGATCACTCTTTCCATTCTTGAGTTGTCTACTTTGATACTCAACTTTTTGATGATCATTCTCTTGGTTGGCCTGTCTTCCCTTGATTTGGAGGAGCCGAGTGTCTTTCGGAAGATTCACCCTTTCCTTTCTTGTAGTTCTTATTAAAGAACTTGTTGAATCTTTTAACCATCAGGGCTATTTCTTCCGGGTCGATGACTTCTTTGACCTCGGCCTCTCTTCCCATCTTTAACAATTAAAAATTGTTTTGGGTACATTGTCTCTTCCTGGTCTTTTCTTCTTAGCTCAAACTCGTAGGCTTTGAGGTCCGAGAAATAGTTCATGGTTGGATGTCTTAGATAGGTCCATGGAATGTCTCGGTGCCATGACCTTCATTTCCCATTCAATTTGGAAGACTTTTTAGGATCTTCATACACATTTCCTTCGTGTATATTCCTTTCCAAGTGTAGAAAGCTCATTTGTGATTTCTCAGAACCGAGCATCCGGTTGATCCCGGGTTTTCTCCCGAGATCATTTTGAAGTTTTCAAATCTTTGTACATCCATTTTGATAATTTGTTTTCTTTGATTTGCTCGAGCCTTCACAAATCAATGTCAACTTGTCCGCATTTAGTGCATTTGTTTTGCAAGATTTGACTTTATTGAACATGGCTTTGTCCAAGGTTTTGTAAAGGATGTCCTTGGCTACATTGTCCAGATTGTATCTTTTTTCTCGTCATCATTTGTCCACTCGGTTCTTGGTTTTTCAACCATAATCAGTGCGGGAGCAAAGATCTTCTTTCTCCTTCAAATTTGCAACTCTTCGCATTGTGTTCACCTTTAATATTTGCGAGAGGCCCATCTTCTATCACTATCCACATCTCATCATGTAATCTTTGATAGATGAGCTCGCATACGAATTTTCCAATCATCAAATTCTTCAATAGTGAACATAGGGATGCGTGTCAAATTTGCTTCCATGATAATGACTTTTAATGATAAAAAGAGTTTGGAAAATTTAAGTACTAAAGCGGACTTTGAAAAGTTTGGAGATCTAGTTCAAGAACGGTCGCGGAGGGTTCAATGAACCAACCGCTCCGATACCACTTGTAGGTCCCAAGGGGTGTAAGTGTAAGGTTTAGAAGGGGGTTGAATAAACCTTACCAAATTTTCGATTTAGTCCTTTTAAATCTCTGAGTTGATTCTACACATTTGTGTCCTTGATGGACGATCGAATTAGTCACTCAAGTAGAGTTAATCTCTCAATGACTCGTTGTGAGCCGTTGATGAAGTAACTCATTTGTTGGCTATAATTTAACTCAATTGTGGTTTTATTTTGCGGAAGACTTAACACCCTTATGTTTGATTAAGCAAGATTTTAGAGCTTGATTTAGTACTTATAATTTTATCAAATGGATAGCAAATTTATCAACAGATATAAGCGAGTTAAAAGTGCGAGAATTTAAATGAAATGTAAATGACACAAAGAAAGTTTTTATAGAGGTTCGAAGATGGGGTAATTCTTCTACTCCTCTCTTCTCCAACTCCTGGAGGAATCCACTAAGTAATGATCGGTTTACAAAGTGGTAATGATCCGATACAAGTCTTGATCACAACGGCCGACTTGATCCTTAGGGACTCGATGAGACGCCTTGATCACTCGGTGGCTTCAAACGACTCGGCTTCTTCTGGCAGGCGTTTTGCTTTGTTACTGACTCACTTGCTCAAGCTCTTTGGATTTGATCACGAAGCCCTCCAAAAGCTTAAGACTTGGTTCAACCTTGAACCTTTCTACAATCCTTCCGGAATGTAGACCCCTTGTTTTCGATGTTTTCCTCTTGGTGATTGAAGTTCTCTTTCCTTCACAGGTAAGTGTTGGATTGATGTACTTTGAAATGTAGGCTTGAGGATTGAGAATGTTTGATTTTTCTAATATGCTTGTTTATCTCATATGTGTGTCATCCATGTATCTCTTCTCAAACAAACTCCTCGGCCTTTTTATAGTGAACTTTCAAAAATTTGCCCGTTAAAGAGATAGGCTTATTTTTGAAAGTCACTTTGCGATTGTTGGCTTGCGAGTTCTTGGAATTGCCATTTCCTCGTATGAATTGTTCTTTCATCTTTTGAGTTCGACACGGTGTAGTGCTTCCCATTGGTTCATTCCTTTTGCACGCTTGAGACCGAGCACTCCAAGAAAGGTGGTATGGAGATATTACTTGTTTAAGTAAATCTCTTGATTTAACGTGCAACGGTTCTTTTACTGATTATCTCGACTTGTTGCATTTCCTTGCTTTCCCAGGTGACTTAGAGTCGGCTTCCAATCATGGATGACTCTTCTGTCACTTCAACTTGAGACTTGGCTTTTCTTGAGTTGACTTGACGATGCTCCACTCATTGCATCTCAGTTGCTTCTCGATAGAGTTCCTGTCTACTCTTCTTTGCCATACTCGTTGTCTCGCGTGAAGTCTTCCTTCAGGTCTTGATTTGTCTTCTTGCATGTTAGGCGTGGTGACTTAACTCGGCTTGGCCGGCTCTAATTGTTACAATACATTTTACAACAAGAATTGGGGTGCCAACTTTCTATTCTAAGTTTTACATGGCATTCATCAAAATCTAAACAATAAAATTCCTAACACTACTTTTTATTCAATCACAAACGAAAGAAAGAGTAAGTAATGTTTGAACTGCCAGTTTTGATTATGTTATTTGAATAATATTTTTTTCATTATTAACTGTTGTAAGTTATTTTTTCCAGTCGAGATTAATTTTTGCACATGCTAGTGTTTTTTTACGTGTCGTTGGCTGATATGCACACGTTGAACGATGAAAGTTTGATCCACATCAGTATAATTGATTCATGGGCATTGCTCCTCAATAGAAGAACTGTGGATGCAAAGAGGAGGAAATGCTTTTATTTCTATGCTCAGCATTCTGTAAGCAACAATGTTTTTTTTGATGTATTGTCATGCTCTACATTAAGTAATGGTATGTTTAATATTGTGTTTTTATTTTCAACAGTTATGCATAGGAAACATTGTTGAAGAAGTCACTGGCAGAGATTGGGGAAAAAATTTGAGAGATTGTTAGATTCATTGGATGAGAGCAGTAAGTGTGATGGGCTTGAGTGGGTTTGACTTGGTAAGAAATCAATATAATTTCTAATGTATTAGCTATTATATTGTAATGTATCAGTTGTTAAACTGGAAGGTATTAGTTGTTACACTGCAATGTATTAGCTAATATTCGTTTTTTGTTGAAACTGTAGATTTTTTTTCCCAATTTGCTTCAAAGGGCATTTTGTAGTTGTTGTCATAAATTTTGATGCTGGCAAGGTGCAATATCTGGACAATGTGGTCCACCATGAGGCTGCTGTGGAAAAGTACAACAAGCTCGGGACTGTTGTGGTAAACTAATTTTTCTTATGGTTTTTTTCACTTGATCCAGCAAAATAACCAGTTAATATTCTTATGGTTTTTTTCACTTGATCCAGCAAAATAATTTTTTTTGTTATGGCGAAAGAATTAAGTCATCCACGAGCCCAGGAGGTTGAGCGTTTTTCCTGGGAAAATGTTCCCTTCTGCTAGCAAGGCAGCGCCAACAATGTCGATTGTGGTGTATTTTTAATGCACCACATGGAAAATTTTATTGGGCAAGTCTACTCAAAGCCAGATTTGATTAGTATGATTCTTGCCGAAACAAATATTGCTTATATTGATCCTTTCCTATATGATTTTTTTTCATGCCTTTCTTTTTTGTGTTTTTTTGTAGCGCAATGTAAGACATGCTTTAAGGGAATCATTCTGTTCCAGAATTCTGTTGAACTCGTTGAATGAGAAATGAGTTCAACTTGAGAAATATGTTCTTGAATTTGCGAGTACCCTGAAGTAGCTTGAAAAATTATTATCAAGTAAGATTTTATTGAACCTAGAGTCAATTTTATTTAGTTTCACAGTGATATGTTTTGTTAACATAATGTGTTTATGATGTACATGTTCTGAAGATTGTTGGTTGTTTGTGTTTTAGAGGATGGTTGGTACCGGGGGATCATTTTCTGGCTGGATTTTTTGAATGTTATGAAAAAACAATTTGATTATTTTAGGCAAGTATTACTAGTTACATGTAAATGTATTATGATGTAATGTAAAAAGTATTAGCACTACTTTTTGTTAGCCGTAGATGGTTGGTACAAGGGATTATTAGAAGTACAACTAACGTATTAGTATTGAAACTTGAAATTATTATTATTGAAACTTGAAATTATATGTATGTTTTTTCATGTGTTTGTCCTGAAAAAAAACAATTGTTCAATAAATGTATTAGTTGTTGAACAAAAAAGTATTAGATGTGAAACATAAAAGTATTAACATAAACGAGTAATATTTTTATGCAGACTACTTGCTGAGGGCTTTTTACAAGCAGTTGCAAGTATTATAGGTTCAAGTATATTTTTACAATGCATTAAGTTCAAAGAGTAAACAATCCTAGAACAATTATTATAGGGTTCAAGAATGTTTTTGGAATATATTAAGTTTAAATAATAAATTATCCTAGAACAATAAACATGAGATACGTTACAATATATCATACACAAATACGAAATGTATCAGTAGATACAATGTCAAGTATTAGAAGATACGTGGCAATGTATTAGTCCCCTGTGCAAGAAAAGTGGCACAACCAACAATATATTTATAGAACATGAGATATGAAAAGACATCGAAATAATCAGAACCAGTAACAATATAACAAGTTACGAATTCCCACTCAAAATTAAAAATGTATCAGCAGATACATTGGCAAGTATTAGAAGATAAGTTACAATGTATTACCAGAGAAGTAAATTGTAAACAATAATCAGGATTAAATACAAATAATCAACCATTCTAAAACAGTCTAGGATTAGGAGTTTTTTAGGCCGAACTCCTTGATGTATTTGTGTTTGATGTGCCAAAGACTCTTCTTCTTGTTTTTTTCAAAATGCCCTTTCGCTCTTTGTTTTCTGCCCTTTGTAACTGAACGAGTAGGATCTAGGATATTAGTAGAAGAACTAGAAATCTCAGTTTCAGCTGTAGTATTCATTGTAGCAACCATCAATTCATCAATTGCCATAGATCCCGGTTATAACCATCTTCAAGGATTCTTCTTGCTTCCTCATTTTCTTGGCATTGCAATATCAGATTATAATACTTGCTCGCCATTTCATGACGCCAAGGAATGCAATCCTTAGGCCTGTTACTCTGCCCAATTTCTAATCTATCCCATAAGTCCTTTTTTGCAAACTTTGTCCACCTTCTTTTGATATAACAATTTTGTATTTCAGTCACCGAATTCACATGGAGGACCTGTAACGAATGACGACACAGTAAACCACATTCCTCAAATCTCTTGCAAGAGAAACTTATCAATTTAGTTGCAGTACAAAATGTCACTGTATGTGAACCAACTCCATCATCATTCGAAACAGTATAAAACATAATGTCGCTCTCAAAATGTAACATTGTACAAGAAGTGGAAATTGACTTCAAAAATTCATCTTCAAAATCTTTAAAAAGTGTCAATGTGTATACCTCAGAAGCATGCTTCAATAGTCCAGTCAATGGCAATACATATGTAGGAGCCACCCTTGAACACTGAAATTCATCATTTGCTTCATTGCTCCTCCAACGTTTAATTGTTTCCTTGAAAATCCCATAAAAGTCAGTCAAACTGGTTGTTTTCTTCGCATTAAATCCAATGACATAGTTTGTACTTTCACTTCGCTGCGACGACAATATTCCAGCAGAGAAAAAGTCTTTGTTAAATGTTGTGCATCACTTCTCTCTTAAATTGAATAACCTCTTAAACCATGGATGGTCTTCTAACCCATTTTTTGTAATCATTTTATCCCAACAGTCCTGGAATTCTGCTTCAGTTGTGCACCCCGATAAATACTTGGTAAATGCGTCGTTGAAGCATTTGTTGCCTTTCAACTTCCGGAACCGACTTACAGTATTTTGGTAGAGGTGCCATAAGCATAACCTATGTCGTGTTCCTGGGAAAACCTACAAAAAAAAAAAAACAGATTAAAAGTATTATATATAACAACTGGATGCCTTAGTATTAAGAAAGAAAAATATTACATATAAACATAAAAGTATATTTTTGAATATAAACTGAAGTGCAGTTTTTAAGACAGAGCTCAATTGTAACACTCCATTTATTTATTTATCTATTTATTTTAGAATATGGGCTTTTTGCCGATTAAAATTAATTATATTGATTATTGGAACAATAGAATTTCATTTAATTTAGTATGAGTAATTGAGTATCATAATATGGAATTAATAATTAGTTAAATAAACTAGTAACTATTTATAATGTGTAATTATTTAATAATAAAATAAATGGTATTAGATTTCTTTTATAATTAACCGAGGCAGTAATTGAGAGGAAAAAAAAAAAGAGTGGTAAGGCCTTATAAATAATACATTAGAAGTTATCTAATAACACTACACCTCTACCCTATTAGTCGTACCCTAGCGTGTAAAAAAAACAAAAGTTAGAAAAACATACGAGAAAGCGGCGCGGCGAATTGAAAATTCGACTATCAATCGGTAAGCATGTTGTTTCTTAAATTTATTAGAATAGTTTAATCATTCACTGTTTATACCAATCTCCAAAGCTGCAGTTGACTTGTGAAGGTGAATCGGAGGTTTTCGTATGTTAAACATATACATATATATTTGATTTTATATTCCACTAGTTTGTCCACAACTTTAGTTATGCATTTGATTATTTTATTTACAATGATTGAATACAAAATTCAATTATATAGTTAAGAATTGTGAATAATTATCACATGGGTCAGGGGACTCCAAAATTTGATTAAGGTTTGATGAATATATTTAACAAAATAAAGATCAGTTAACGTTAAAGAATAAATAGTTGTAGCTAGATATATATTTAAACCATTAGTATTAAATCGACATGTTAGATATCGATATAGATCCTTTTAAAACTATTAGACTGATTAATATCTATTTTACTATTCTCGCTAGATTAAGATTCATTTTATCGAAGCATCTTGGAAGTTTCAAGTTTCAGATATTGATTATCAGAGTTCAAGTAAGTGCATCTCTCACCTGCAATATGAGTAGTCCGTTTTATATTTTTTTCCTTCTTTTATATGTTTGTGCCATTTATTGTGTATGAGATATGTTAGATTATGTGTTTCATAACGGGTTGAGTAAATCTTATGGCATATTGCATAATAGATTACACGATTAATAGTATATATACATAGTTTTCAAAAGAATTATATTGGTATTAGGGCTCTTAGACCGCCCACAGCTTAGTTTGGGGCACCTAGTCCGCCCTAGGGCTCTTAGTCCGCCCCTTTTAGTTATTTTGCTCCAGTGAGATTCGGTGGCTAGCTAAACCGGGTACCATTGGAGTTGCGCGCATTGGTACCATGCCTGGGCCCTTATCAGTTAAATACTTATGTAAGTATGTGCATTTAATAGAAAATAGAGATATCTTGTGCATGTTATATTAACCATTTTAATTGTTTTGTGAGACATGGTGTTACTTACTATGCTTTTGCTTATAGATTTATATTCTCATATTACAGATAAAGGCAAGGGTATAATGTAGGCATGGAAGATGGAAGCGTTGTGCAGGGTGATAGTGGCGACGGAATCTTGGAAATTAGTTCCTGCTAGTATTTTAGTTTTATTTAATTTAGACTTAATTGAAGTATTTTTAGGTTGCAGCTTGTGTAGACTTTTCTTTGGATAAGAACTTTTGATGACTTGTTCTTATTGTTTCTTCCTAGAGGTTATGGGATTTCTTGCAATAACTCATTTTAGTTTATATTATCATAAAATTTTACTTACTCTTCTTTATTAAATCAAGTACTTATTAAGAGGACTCTCTAATTACTTGAATAGTAATGTTTTAAATAACATCCCAACAAGGGGTGTTACAATTATGGTATCAGAGCGAGTTACCGATATTCCATTACGCTATCGCCAAGCATTGACGCTGCCATCTTCCAAGTAAGAATGTGTTGTATTTATTGTTTCTCTTGTAAAGTTTGACACAACGATTGCGAGAAATATATTGATTATTACCTCAGAAATATTAAGCATATTGTATTTCACTTATACGAATAATGTTATGTTTAAAGGTTATAACAGAAAATGGCGAGAAGACATGTTCCAACTACTCATGACTAGGAGGATAACCTCAGTCTCAATCAAATTAGGGAACAAGTTCTTAGGAACCAGGGTCAGGAACAAAACGAGAATCAACCTGCACTAGAACATAATTTGCTAGATATTGTTGCTCAACTTCAGCGTCAGCTTGTAGAACAACAACGAACTATCGATGCTCTGCGAGCAAATCAACAGGCTCCTCCTGCTCCACCTGTTGCTCCTCCTGCTCCACCTATTACTCCTCATGCTCCACCATATCTAACGGCAGCCCCTGCATTAGTAGTTCGACAGGAACCTTATTTGCTTCAATGGCAGAAACTAAAACCAGGGAATTTCTCCGGGACAAAAGAACCACAGGACGCCCAAGCATGACTCAAAACTCTTGAGAGAATACTAGAATTGTTGGATTGGCCTGAAAATGAAAACGTAAAGTGTGCGTCCTTCTGTTTAGTTGGAGACGCTAGAATGTGGTGGGAAAGAATTAAGATGAAAAGGAATATTAATGGTATGACATGGGTTGACTTTGAGACTGAGTTCCTTGAGGAGTTCTTTCACTTGAAGGTTACTAATAGACATTATGACGAATTCACTGAGTTCCGCCAGGGAGACTTACCTGTTGAGGAGGCTGTAAGAAATTTTAACAGGCTAGCTCGTTTATGCCCATAGTTAGTTAGAGAAGAAAAAGAAAGGGTTAGATTGATGCTCAAGATGTTTCGGCCTGAGATAGCTCTCAATGTAACAAGTGGAGTTAATCGACCACAAACTGCCGAGGAGTGTCTCAGCAGTACCTTGATTGCTGAACATTACTTGAATAACATGAAGATTTACAACTCACAACAGAGGCAATCATCAAAGGAGAATCAGAATCGTATTAATTATGGGGCCCATAAATCTCAAATCGGTAATCAGAACTGGAAAGGAAACAACAACAAAAGGAAACATTGGGACCAGAAATCTGTAGGAAACAAACTAGGAGGAGGAGGACCACCAGACAAACAAGTCAAATATCCACAATGTTCTAAATGTGGAAAACTTCATCTAGGAGAGTGTCGTCAGGGCACGAGTGGGTGTTATGTTTGTGGTCAAGAGGGACATATAACCAAATTTTTCCCTTCAAAGTCCAATCAACTACAACAACAACGTAGCCAATACCAGAATAATTTTGTTCGACTCCACCAGATGCAGACAACAACTGGGGACCTCATATTGATCAGGGGAGACTTGAGGCCCCATTAGCCCCAAGACATGAGGCCCAATCAGCCACTACCAATGCTCTTGTTTTCTCCCTTACCAAGGAAGAAACTGTTGAGGCCTCCACCGTTGTCACAGGTCAAATACTCATCTTCAATCATATTGCTAATGTATTATTTGATACGGGAGCAACGTATTCTTTTATATCCGATTCATTCTCAAAGCAGTTAGATAGACCACATGATAACTTAGATAATAAATTCTTACCAACACTACCTTCTGGAGAGGTGATGATATCTACACACATTTTATATGCGGTACCAAGGAGTATTCCAGAAAGAGAACTCTATAGTGACTTGATAGTGCTAGATATGCATGACTATGATGTGATTTTAGGAATGGATTTTTTAAGTAAGTACAACGCATCCATTGAATGTCGAAAACGAACAGTAGTGTTTGAACCTGAGGCCAATTCTCAATTTGAGTTCATCGGTGAGCCAAAGAAAAAGACCAGAAATTTTTTATCAGCTATAAAGGCGCAAAAGATGTTGAGAAATGGATGCACCGGCTTCTTAGCAAATCTGGTGAATATAAATAAAGAAGAAAAACAAAAGATTGAAAGAGTAGCAGTAGTTTGCAACTATCCATAAGTGTTTCCCGATGAGTTACTAGGATTACCACCAAGCAGAGATATTGAATTCGAGATTGATCTTATTCCTGGTACTGGTCCCATATCAAAAGCACCTTATCGTATGGCTCCAATAGAACTGAAGGATCTGCAAGTACAATTGCAAGAACTCCTTGACAAAGGATTCATTCGCCCAAGTCACTCACCATGGGGAGCCCCAGTATTATTTGTAAAGAAGAAAGATGGATCTATGAGAATGTGTATAGATTATCGAGAGTTGGATATGGTAACTATCAAAAACAAATATCCTTTACCAAGAATTGATGACTTGTTTGATCAGTTAAAAGGAGCAACAATCTTTTCCAAGATTGGCTTGCGGTCAGGTTATCACCAATTAAGAATTAGAGAGAGTGATGTACCCAAAGCTGCTTTTTGGACAAGGTATGGGCATTACGAGTTTATTGTTATGCCATTTGGATTGACGAATGCTCCCGCCGCTTTCATGGATTTGATGAACCGAGTTTTTAAGGAATTCCTTGATAAGTTTGTTATTGTATTTATTGATGGTATTCTTATTTACTCAAAGTCCCAAGAGGAGCATAGTGAACATCTAAAGATCGTGTTGCAAACGCTTAAAAACCATCAGTTGTATGCCAAGTTCTCAAAATGTGAATTTTGACTTGATCGAGTGGCTTTCTTAGGTCATGTGATTTCTAAGGATGGGGTAATGGTGGACCCTGCAAAGATAGAGGTTGTAAGCAATTGGAGTCGGACAAAGAATATGGGCTTTTTGCCGATTAAAATTAATTATATTGATTATTGGAACAATAGGATTTTATTTAATTTAGTATGAGTAATTGAGTATCATAATATGGAATTAATAATTAGTTAAATAAACTAGTAACTATTTATAATGTGTAATTCCTTAATAATAAAATAAATGGTATTAGATTTCTTTTATAATTAAGAAGCGATAATTGAGAGGAAAAAAAAAAGAGTGGTAAGGCCTTATAAATAATACATTAGAAGTTATCTAATAACACTACACCTCTACCCTATTAGTCGTACCGTAGCGTTTAAAAAAAACAAAAGTTAGAAAAGCATACGAGAAAGCGGCGCGGCGAATTGAAAATTCGACTATCAATCGGTAAGCATGTTGTTTCTTAAATTTATTAGAATAGTTTAATCATTCACTGTTTATACCAATCTCCAAAGTGATTGACTTGTGAAGGTGAATTGGAAGTTTTTGTATGTTAAACATATACATATATATTTGATTTTATATTCCACTAGTTTGTCCACAACTTTAGTTATGCATTTGATTATTTTATTTACAATGATTGAATACATAATTTAATTATATAGTTAAGAATTGTGAATAATTATCACATGGGTCAGTGGACTCCAACATTTGATTAAGGTTTGATGAATATATTTAACAAAATAAAGATCAGTTAACGTTAAAGAATAAATAGTTGTAGCTAGATATAGATTTAAACCATTAGTATTAAATCGACATGTCAGCTATCAATATAGATCCTTTTAAAACTATTAAACTGATTAATATCTATTCTACTATTCTTGCTAGATTAAGATTTATTTTATCGAAGCATCTTGGAAGTTTCAAGTTTCAGATATTGATTATCAGAGTTCAGGTAAGTGCATCTCTCACCTGCAATATGAGTAGTTTGTTTTATATTTTTTTTCCTTTTTTTATATGTTTGTGCCATTTATTGTGTATGAGCTATGTTAGATTATGTGTTTCATAGCGGGTTGAGTAAATCTTATGACATATTGCATAATAGATTACACGATTAATAATATATACATAGTTTTCAAAAGAATTATATTTTAGAGGCTGGTATTAGGGCTCCTAGACCGCCCATAGTTTAGTTTGGGGCACCTAGTCCGCCCTTTTTAGTTATTTTGCTCCAGTGAGATTCGGTGGCTAGCTACCCCGGGTACCATTGGAGTTGCACGCATTGGTACCATGCCTGGGCCCTTATCAACTAAATACTTATGTAAGTATGTGCATTTAATAGAAAATAGAGATATCTTGTGCATGTTCATATTAACCATTTTAATTATTTTGTGAGACATGGTGTTACTTACTAAGCTTTTGCTTATAGATTTATATTCTCATATTGCAGATAAAGGCAAGGGTATAATGTAGGCATGTAAGATGGAAGGGTTGTGCGGGGTGATAGTGGCGACGGAATCTCGGAAATTAGTTCTGCTAGTATTTTAGTTTTATTTAATTTAGACTTAATTGAAGTATTTTTAGGTTGCGACTTGTGTAGACTTTTCTTTAGATAAGAACTTTTGATGACTTCTTCTTATTGTTTCTTCCTAAAGGTTATGGGATTTCTTGCAATAACTCATTTTAGTTTATATTATCATAAAATTTTACTTACTCTTCTTTATTAAATCAAGTACTTATTAAGAGGATTCTCTAATGACTTGAATAGTAATGTTTTAAATAACATCCCAACAAGTGGTGGTACAATAGTTCAGTAGGCATTACATTAACACTGAAAAGTATTACACACGACATTGTAATGTATTACCATTAACATAGAAAAGTATTACACATTAACTGAAGTGCAAATTGTACAGTAATATTTTACCTTTACAATTGAATTTCCAATTGCTAGATCTTGACATGTGAAGATTGATATAGTGCATTGACCCTCCATTGATTTCTTAAAAACTTCAAAAAGCCAATCGAATAATTTAGTTTACTCATCCGCTATGAAGGCACAACCAAACATCACGTTCTTCCAATGATTATTAATCCCAACAAAAGGGGCACAAATCAAATTATACCAATTTGTTCGATATGTTGTATCAAATACAATAACATCACCGTATATCTTGTAATCTTCCTTCATCATTGAATCCCTCCAAAACAGATTACACAATCTTCCCATATCATCTAATTTAACTCTGAAAAAGAAGTCTTGATCTTCAACATCTTGTTGGTACAACATGCCAATCAGCGTTTGTGCATCGCCTGCCTCTATTGCATTCATTTTGAAACGATTCACAAAATTTAAGTGGTCCTTTATTGTATGACCAATACACTCTTCACCCCCTGCATCTTGCGCCATGTATCGGATAGATTCAGTGGCTCTCATTCCAGAAGAAATCATCTCCCCAATAGCATTAGCCTTTTCAGTGGTAATCACCCTTTCAAAACGATGCAAATGACTCCACTCTTTTCTAGTGAGTTCTGTTAGATAAATGTTTTTATCATGATTTTGATGATTATGTTCGATTTTGTTCAAATATGTTTTCAAACCAAAACTATGTCCCTAAATGTTGTCTAAATATTTCCGATCAACTTAAAATGTTTTTACTATTTTTCGGAGTATTTCTTGAGGTTTATATTCGATTTAAAATTGGACAACACATTTGTTTCAGGAGCTCGACCGGTCGCCCTATAGGGCAACCCGCACTGAGTTGAGCTAAGAAACGAGAAAATGGGACGTAAGAAAAACAGGGACAGGCGACCGGTCGACCAGGTGGGCGGCCGGTGTGGTCGGCCGTCGGCCGTGGGCGATTGCACTGCACGCAAGTTGGATTTTTGTTCAGACTTCTGTTTCGTAAAAACGTCAAGGGCAACCGAGTCTGACTAAAGGCGGCCGGTCGCACCCCTTCGACCGGTCCCCTGTGTAAAAATTCGCAGAATTCAATTTCTATCTTATCTCTGCGACGGTCGAACCCCATGTTTATCAAACTATCCGTTGCATTTTGAATGACTTTTCCCTATTTTGTGGGATTGATTTCTAATGACTATATTGATGATTTTAAATGGTTTCTTTTGCAGCAAATCACTCTCAAGGAGGAGCCAATGTACGGAAATCAAAGCCAAGACCTCTCCTATAAATAGAGGCTTCATTCAAGCAACAAGATACAACACACAATATACAAGCAAAGAGCAATTGAGCAAACACTTTCATATATCTTGTTGTATTAGCCTAAGCACTTTCACTTGCACTTATTTGAGGTCTAGGCTTTCAATTCTTGATTACACTTGTACTCATATTGTATCAATCATTATTGAGTTGTAATCTTGATTTTGGTCATCATTCAACACAAGACATCCTTGTGAGTATTCTTGTGGTAAGAATACACTTGGATGATCTAGGTGATAGGTGTTTGAAGGTTGTGGTAATCTTCAAAGGTGTTGTAAAGAGGTTGTGGTAATCCTCAAGGTGGTGTAAGAGGATTGTGGTAATCCTCAAAGTGGTGAAAGAGGATTGTGGTAATCCTCAAAGTGGTGAAAGAGGGTTGTCGTAATCCTCAAGGTGTTGTATTAATTTTTGGTAAATTAATAAAATTCTTTTTCTTTTTGAAATCCATCCCGGATATACTGGGGTGGTAGAGGATTAGGCCCTAGGTGGGTTGAACCTCTTTAAATCAACGAGTGTTGTTTTATTTCCGCATTTACATTCTCATCTTTGTTTGATTATTCGAAAAAGAGGGCAAAATCTGAAAAACCGAGATAATCTATTCACCCCCCCTCTAGATTATTGTAGCCACTTGGACTAACAAGTGGTATCAAAGCCAAACTCTTTGGCTAGCTCGTTCGAGTAAAGAGGAAAGATCCATGGCTACAAATGATGCTCATCTCACCAGGCGCCTCTACCAATAAGCCACCACTATTCGACGCCAACAACTACGCATTTTGGAAAGACCGTATGGAGTGCTTCCTACAAGGGTGCGGGTTCGACATTTGGAATGTGGTCATTGAAGGAGTTGATCAACCAACAAAGAAATCGGAGGGGCGGCACCTTGGCTCCTAAACCTTTCAAGGAGTTTGATGAAAACGACAAAAAGGCTTTTTCTCTAAAGCAGTAAGGCCTTAAATATTTTGCATTGTTCTCTTACCGCCACCGAGTACAATCGCATAAGAGGCATAAGGTCGGCACATGAGGTTTGGGAAAAATTGGAGACAATCTATGAAGGGACTAAGAAAGTCAAGCAAGCAAGAAAGACCATGCTTGTTAAAGACTTGAAAACTTTAACATGTATGATGGCGAAAGCATCTCCAAAATGGTGGAAAGGCTTGACAATATTGTCAATCCTCTTGTGGCCCTCGGCAAAGTCATCTCCGAAGAAGACAAGGTGACCAAGGTACTAAATGCACTTCGGCTCATGGTCCGAAAAAGTAACGGCAATCACGGAGGCACAAAATCTTGAGACACTCAAGTTTGATGAGCTTATTGAAACCTACTCATCTATGAAGTCTATCTCAAGGAGAGAAAAATTCCAAACCATCCACAAATCAATCGGTATGCAAATTATTCCTAAAGGTCTTGCTTCTTCTTCTAATAATGCATACTATGATAATGATGATGATGATGAGGAGACGCCGCACTTGTTCGAAAATTTGCAAAATTTGTGAATAAAAATAAAGCAAGAAAACCAAAGATAATGCTTGCTTTAAATGCGGAAAACCGGGCACTTCATTGCCGATTGCCCAAAGCTCGATGAAGAGGAGCAAAAGAAAAGGAAGCCTTTCACAAAAAAGAAGGCTCTAAATGCGGAAGTCAAAACATGGGATGAACTACTCGAAACAACCGATGAGGAAGGAGAAACCGAACACGGTCTCATGGCTATAGACGATGAAAACAATGAGGTACACTCAAATTCTTCTACTTCCTCCATAGTTGATGACTTGCAATGTGATTTTGATGAATTGCAAATTGAGTTTCAAAATTTAATCGTTAAATACAAAAATTTAAAAAGGAGCATAAGGAGACTAAGGTTGAAAAGGAAAAATTATTTACCTCTTAT
The DNA here is from genome assembly GCA_016081115.2 of Rehmannia glutinosa. Classification (NCBI taxonomy): domain Eukaryota; kingdom Viridiplantae; phylum Streptophyta; class Magnoliopsida; order Lamiales; family Orobanchaceae; genus Rehmannia; species Rehmannia glutinosa. Next base: position 98,533,231 of record CM071926.1, on the reverse strand, counting down.
GAATCTCTAGACAAAGCTCATGCTCTTACTCTTACTAGAATTCATTCTCTTGAAACCGAAAAGGAATTGCTCACAAAAGATATTGAATGTTTGAAAAATGATGTGCATCGTTTCAACATAAGTACGGATAAAGTCACAAAAATTTTAGATGCACAAAGAGGTGAGCATTCCAAATCGGGACTTGGTTATAAGCCATTTCAAAGTGTTTTTAAGAAAAATAACCAAGGTCCGACTTTTGTACGTGCTAATAATTATAATACTCCTACTTGTTTTTATTGTGGCAAAGTTGGACATTATGCTAATAATTGCAAATTGAGAAATAGCTCAAGACATGTTTGGAGACCCAAAGGTCTCAAGGCTAACCCCATGGACCCCAAAACTATAGGGTACCTAAAAATGGTTCGTTTGTAGGTAATAGGCGCTATAACAACCATGGAGGATTCGAAATGGCTCGTGGACAGCGGATGTTCACGCCATATGACCGGGAGGAGAGAACTTTTTACCAACATCAAGCTCCAAGAAGAGGGTATGGTCATGTTCGGCAATGGCAAAGGAAAAATTCTTGGAAATGGAGAAATTGGTAACTCTTCTTTCTCTCTTAGTAATGTTCTATTAGTTGAAGGGCTTAAGTTTAATTTGATAAGTGTTAGCCAACTTTGTGATTCTAAATATGATGTTTCCTTTAATAAAGAAAAATGCCTTATTCTTAAAAATGGTGAAATTATTTGTGAAGCAAATAGAAAAGGCAATCTTTACAAAATTTGTACAAGTGATTTGGTTAGTCAAAATGTTTCTTGTTTAGTCGCCAATAATGATTTAACTAGTTTATGGCATAGGCGACTTGGACATGTTGGATACAAGAATTTGAAAAATATTTACAAAAACCAACATGTGAAAGGACTACCCAAATTGAATTTTGAAAATCTTGGCTTATGTGACACTTGTCAAAAGAACAAATTAGTTAAAAGTAGTTTTAAGCCCAAAAATGAAATTTCCACAACCAAACCCCTACAAATGCTTCACCTTGATTTGTACGGGGATATTGGTACGGCTAGTCTAAGTGGAAAACATTACACTTTTTTGTTATAGTCGATGATTATTCGAGATATACTTGGGCTCTTTTTCTTACCAATAAAAACGATGCCGTTAATGAGTTTGTTAAGTTGTGTAGACTTATTGAGAATGAAAAAGAAGATACTATCAAGTCTATTCGAAGCGATCGAGGTGGAGAATTTGACGGTGAATTTAGAGTATTTTGTGAAACCAAAGGATATGCTCATAATTTTCGGCTCCAAGGACACCTCAACAAAATGGAGTAGCCGAATGGAAAAATCGAACATTACAAGAAATGAGTCGGTCCATGCTCAATGAATTTTCACTTCCAAAGTATTTTTGGGCGAAAGCCGTAAGTACCGCTTGCTATGTCATTAACCGAGTTTATATTCGTCCTAAAATGAATAAAACTCCATATGAGCTTTGGAAAGGTAGAACTCCAAATATTAGTTATTTTAAAATATTTGGTTGTAAATGCTTTATTTTGAATACCAAGGATCAATTGGACAAACTTGATCCTAAGGCCGATGAAGGGATATTTATGGGATATTCAACAAAAAGCAAAGCATATCGGGTTTACAATAAGACTAGTGGAGTTGTTGAAGAATCCATCCATGTTAAATTCAATGAAGCTTCGGGAGTTGAAAGAATTCCTAATGATGAAAGTGATGAGAAAGATATTATTGAACAAATTGTTCAAATTGATAATCAACCGTCTACATCAAATGATCAACCGTCCACTTCAAATGGTCCTCAAGAAGATAGAGGTGATATCTCGGATCTTCCCGTTGCATTGAAATTTAAGGTAGATCACCCAAAAGATCTTATTATTGGGGATCCCCTTGATAAAGTAATGACTCGAAGAAACTTTGCCGAGAAAGCTCTTATTTCTCAAAAAGAGCCTAAAAATGCTAAAGAAGCTATTGAGGATGAGGATTGGTTTCTAGAGATGCAAGAGGAGTTGAATCAATTTGAAAGAAATGATGTATGGGAATTAGTACCTTGTCCTCCTTCTCAAACCATTATTGGCACAAAATGGGTTTTCCGGAACAAACTTGATGATCAAGGCAACATTGTTCGAAATAAGGCAAGGTTAGTAGCTCAAAGGGTATTGTCAAGAAGAAGGTATTGACTATGATGAAACTTTTGCACCCGTAGCACGTTTAGAAGCTATTCGTATTTTGCTTGCCTATTCTTGCTTTAAAAATTTCAAACTTTACCAAATGGATGTTAAATCCGCCTTCTTAAATGGTATTATTCAAGAAGAAGTCTATGTAAAACAACCTCAGGGGTTTGAAAATTTTCTAGGCCTAATGATGTTTATAAACTTAAAAGGCCTTGTATGGTTTAAAACAAGCACCCCGTGCATGGTATGATAGACTTAGTTCGTTTCTTTTACAAAATGGTTTTATAAGAGGTAAAGTTGATACAACTCTATTTGTTTTTGAAAAAGGGCAAGATTGTTTACTTGTGCAAATATATGTTGATGATATTATCTTTGGTGCCACTAATGATTCTTTGTGCAAGAAATTCTCCAAGTTAATGCAAGGTGAATTCGAGATGAGTATGATGGGGAGCTAAATTTCTTCCTTGGACTTCAAATTAAGCAATGCCAAGAAGGTATTTATATTTCGCAATCAAAGTATACAAAAGAACTTTTGAAGAAGTTCGGCATTGAAGAAGGAAGAACCGTCTCGACTCTATGGCAACTAATGTCAAAATTGACAAAGATGAAAAAGGCAAGACGGTTGATGAATCCAATATCGAGGTATGATTGGTAGTTTACTTTATTTAACCGCTAGTAGACCAGGACATTCTTCATGCCGTATGCCTATGTGCTCGTTTTCAAAGCAATCCAAAAGAATCTCATATGAGTGCCGTTAAACGGATTTTTCGATATTTGAAAGGCACTATTCAATATGGTTTATTTTATCCAAAGAATGAAAATTTTTCTCTTAAAGGTTATAGTGATTCGGACTATGCGGGTAATATTGATGATCGGAAAAGTACTTCCCGGATCATGTCAATTTTTTAGCGATTGCCTAGTTTCATGGTTTTCAAAGAAGCAAAAGCGTGTTTCTCTTTCAACGGCCGGCGAATATATTTCCGCCGCATTTTGTTGTACTCAACTTCTTTGGATGAAACAAACCTTAGCGGATTACAAATGCTCTTTTGAAAACGTACCTATCTTTTGTGATAATATATCCGCTATTAACATTGCTCAAAACCCGGTTCATCATAACCGTACTAAACATATTGAGATTCGACATCATTTTCTAAGGGATTGTGTTTCAAAACGAAAAATTGAGATATCGTTTGTACCATCTCAAGATCAATTAGCGGACATTTTTACAAAACCGCTAACTTCCGAGTCTTTTGCGTCAATACGAGCTCGGTTAGGCATAATGCATATTGAATGAGGTCTACGTTTGCATTTTGCATGTTTTAAAACTTAGGGGCGAAAAATCGGATTTTTGGTTGAAAATTCGGATTTTGAAAAATTTGACAAAACAATGGATGAAGAGGTTGAGGGCAACCTAGTCGCCCTCAACGTCGGACCGGTCGCCTCTAGGCCAAATTTTTGGTTTAAGTTAGATTTGTCTTGACATTTGTCATTTTCACTTCTTTTTGCCATTTTTCGTCCCCTTTGCCAAATGCACACAATTTTCACTCAAAATTGATTTTCATGCATTCAATTCATATCTTGGACCTTATATAGCATGTTTATCATCATCATTGCTCATCTTTTCCGATCAAATGGTAAGAATTTTCCTTACTTTGCTCAAATGGGTTGAACCCTTGAGTTTATGGCTTTCTTGTATATTTCTTGATATTTTTGCTTATGATCTTGATGAGCTTAGTTATTATGTTGTATTGTATGATGTTTGATGTGAATTGGTGATGCAATTTTTTGGCTTGGATCATTTACAAGGGCTATATACAACTCTTTTTATTTTTCACGCCCACAAGGTGTTCGATGAAATGTCGCAATGAAAATTTCAACTTATACATGATTCTCTTGCTTTCAAAAGTTTTCTATACTTATTGGGATCATGTTTTTCCTATCAAAACAAGTGTATAACTTCTTTATATTACATTTCTCCCTAATAAAAGCTCGTAATAAGTATTGTGGACTCTAATACCTAGTCCATGGCTTGAACCTTGGACTCGCATGACATTGATTATAAGTCTTGTGATAGGGGGAGCTTCTTAGCTCATGATGCAATCTATATAAGCTTGTTATAGCTTGTGCTTCTTATTTAATTATCGTTTGTTGATATGCTCATAAATAGGGGGAGCTTTGTATGAAATACTTCTAACGGATAGTTTACTTGTAAAACCGAAAATTTTATTTGGTTTTAAAATCGTCCTCAAGAAAATTGTTTTGGTTTGTAATCATCAAAAAGGGGGAGTTTGTTAGATAAATGTTTTTATCATGATTTTGATGATTATGTTCGATTTTGTTCAAATATGTTTTCAAACCAAAACTATGTCCCTAAATGTTGTCTAAATATTTCCTATCAACTTAAAATGTTTTTACTATTTTTCGGAGTATTTCTTGAAGTTTATATTCGATTTAAAATTGGACAACACATTTGTTTCAGGCTCGACCGGTCGCCATATAGGGCAACCCGCACGAGTTGAGCTAAGAAACAGAAAATAGGGCGTAAGAAAAAGCAGGCGGGCGACCGGTGTGGTCGGCCGTCGGCCGGCCGGGCGACTGCACGCAAGTTGGATTTTTGTTCCGACTTCTCTGTTTCGTAAAAACGCAAGGGCAATCGGTCCGGCTAAGGGCGACCGTCGCACTCCCCTTCGACCGGTCCCCCTTGTGTAAAAATTCGCGAGAATTCAATTTCTATCTTATCTCTGCTTGTGACGGTCGAACCCCATGTTTATCAAGAAACTATCCGTTGCATTTTGAATGACTTTTCCCTATTTTGTGGGATTGATTTCTAACAGCTATATTGATGATTTTAAATGGTTTCTTTTGCAGCAAATCACTCTCAAGGAGGAGCCAATGTCTGGAAATCAAAGCCAAGACCTCTCCTATAAATAGAGGCTTCATTCAAGCAACAAGATACAACACACAATATACAAGCAAAGAGCAATTGAGCAAACACTTTCATATATCTTGTTGTATTAGCCTAAGCACTTTCACTTGCACTTATTTGAGGTCTAGGCTTTCAATTCTTGATTACACTTGTACTCATATTGTATCAATCATTATTGAGTTGTAATCTTGATTTTGGTCATCATTCAACACAAGACATCCTTGTGAGTATTCTTGTGGTAAGAATACACTTGGATGATCTAGGTGATAGGTGTTTGAAGGTTGTGGTAATCTTCAAAGGTGTTGTAAGAGGGTTGTGGTAATCCTCAAGGTGGTGTAAGAGGATTGTGGTAATCCTCAAAGTGGTGAAAGAGGATTGTGGTAATCCTCAAAGTGGTGAAAGAGGGTTGTGGTAATCCTCAAGGTGTTGTATTAATTTTTGGTAAATTAATAAAATTCTTTTTCTTTTTGAAATCCATCCCGGATATACTGGGGTGGTAGAGGATTAGGCCCTAGGTGGGTTGAACCTCTTTAAATCAACGAGTGTTGTTTTATTTCCGCATTTACATTCTCATCTTTGTTTGATTATTCGAAAAAGAGGGCAAAATCTGAAAAACCGAGATAATCTATTCACCCCCCCTCTAGATTATTGTAGCCACTTGGACTAACAAGTTCGTGGTTGTGCAACATACTATGGTCAACAATTTCATAAACACCATCGCTGTTCAATTTTGCCCTCAATGATGCCCTACATCCTGTTCGTGTATTATAAATTTTTGTCTTTTTTTTCTCAATGGTGTTTCTGGATCTTGTAGATCCCTCGCAGGAACATACAAAATATTTTTATGTCACAACACCAACATCATTGCATCTCGTAGTTGTTTTACGAATACTAAATCCAAGCTGCCGAGCATGATTGCGATACAGTGTATATATTTCTTCAACATTATTCCTCTTCATACCAATAAGACAACCAGTCTAGTCTTCTATTATATTTAACAGAAGAAAATAATCAATAGGAAGGAATGTATGAAAATTATGACACTTTCAGAATAAAACACAATACTTTTTGCATGTATTTGTAATACTTTTCTGAGCAACAAAAAATGATTTTTACCTTCAGCTTCTATTCGAATGATGTTGTCTCCCTGCTCTGTGTCATTATTGCCTTCTTCATTATCATCACTGGAATTTGTTAGTGTTATTACACCTAAGAGTAATACAAGTTAGGAACAACTAAGAAATAAAATACATAATATGATGCACCTAAAAGTCTGATACATTTATTTGATACGTCTAATACATTGGAATGCAATGTGTAATACTTTTCCACAAATTTATGCCATTTAATAATAAAATAGAGACTTACACGAAGCTGTAAAGTATAAAACATTTTTCAAATACATCCAATACATTAGAATGAAATGTGTAATACTTTTTTTCAAAGTTGTGCCTTTAAAATATAAAACAGAGACTTTTGAATGCGACGTGTAATACTTTTTAATAATGAACTAAATGAAAAATACACGGCATTCACGTTTGTTACCTCTGTCATTCTTCAAGTTGTCTCCAGCCTCCATTGTCGCACCTTCTTAAGCTTTTGTCCAATGTAGATTTAACTACTAAGTAGCTGGAATATAGACACAAACTAATACCTATTAAGCTCGATGCGAACACATAGATTGATGGTTGTGCGATGGAGTTGATGATCGAAGGAGATGGTGGTGCGAATTTGCAGAGATGGCAGAATGGGGAAAATACCATATAGTGTAGGTGCGCACCGGTGGGTGCGTCGTGATGTGGTGTTTCTTACGCCCCTTCGGTGTTATTTTTTGCCGCTGTTGTGGTTGTATTTTATGGGAGTTGTGGCTCGCAGCGCAGTGGTTGTGGTTGAAGGAGGAAGGAGCTAGGAAATTAGGGCTCCAATTATGAGGATATCCGAATGGGAATGGAACCGCTGGGCTTTTTTCTATTTTTATTTTTATTTTTTCACGGATCCGAGTCAGGTCTGAAAGATGGGTAGGATATTTAGACCTATCTAACAGATCTAGATTCGTTAGACGGTCTGACAGGAGACTAGCCCAATCATAAAAAACACAATGATGAGCATTTTATCAATAGTTTTTGCAAGAAAAGAATACCATACTCATTTTTTTATTTTCTCAAATTTCATTAAAACATGAATCTCATAAATACTTGTTATATTTCATGAAATACCACATTATCACATGAGCATGCATTATTATGCACTTAGTAGAAAGAATGATGCTTTTTTGTAGAAATATTTTCACCCACCTTAATAATTTTCGAGTATCGTCTTCTAAAATGAAGTTCTTCCTCTTGGCTCCTAAGTTCTTGGCTCCAAACTCACCATGTCAGCCCCTAGGTAGTCCAAACATATATTTTTGGTTAAAAGTGTGAGGTTTCCAAATTAAGAAGGGAATGAGTGTACTAAAAACCAAAAGTGACCAATACTTACCTTAATGTCCTCAAGTAGTCTTCAAAAAATGATCTTCTTTCTTCAAGCTTCTAACCTCAAATTTGAGATCTATAGGTCAGCCCCCTAAGCTCCAAAATTTCAAATCCTTGAGTCAAAATTAAGTCCTCAAGTTGACAAACGGAAAATACTAAAAACCACAATTTCTCACCTTGACTTCTTATTTACTCGAGTTGCTTTGAGTTTCCTCTTCAAGCTTAGAACCAAGTCTTGGTCTACCTTAATTCTTCAAGCCAATGACTTCTTGAGATAGTAATTTTTGGCCAAGAGGAATAAGGAGGAGGGGAATTTTGTGTTTTGTGTATAAGTGTTAGAAATGAGAAGTGTTGGGAGAATAGAGTGGATATTGTAAGATGAAAATGAATTTGATTCTTCCCATCAACTATGATGGCCAAAAGTCTACAAGTTAGGGAATACTTTTTCTTTTTTTTTTTCTTTTTGTTAAAGTTATGTATAAAATATATAGGTGTCTAAAATATATAAGTGTATAAAACAATAAGTGTGACGATAATAGAAGTTGGTTGAGTGGGTAAGTAGAATACATGGTATGAGTGGGTATGTGTATAGGATAAGGTAGAGTATTTGTATAAGGACCGAAATAGGATTTCTATACTAAATTGACCACTTGGCCGTCCACTTTGAGGGGTTATAGCATAATATTGTTTTCTTCCCAAAATTGATGATAATTGGTGTATAATGTCAAATCCCAAAATTGCTAATAAATCGCACAATCACTTATGAGTCTCATAATCACTTATTCTAAAATCAAGCTCTTAATTCTATAGGATATATGACACTTAGTGAATTAAGTCCCCTAAATTCTAAGGTGTCCAATAGTTACCCAAGTCATAAAATAACCGATCACGTGATTGATACTTAAGGAGAAAATGTGATAGGTAAAATTTTAAAATAAGGAGGAGTAGTCAATTATGAAGGAAATATTTAAGATTAGTGTCATATTTCATTAATATAAGTATTGTGACCCATAGTCAAATAGTACCATCACTTGTCAATGTTATAAAATTCGTATCATATGCTAAATAAAAGTCGGGGCCTCACATTCTCCCCTCCTTAAAAGAATCTGGTCCCCAAATTCCTCCCAAAATAGTTCTGGGTATTGTCTCCGCATATCTTCTTCTATTTCCTAGGTGGTGTCTTCATCTTGATTGTGCATTTGCCACACTACCTTGACCATTGAGATCTCTTTTTTTCTCAGTTGTCGCACTTGTCTATCGATGATTCGTAGAGGCTTCCCGGTTTAAGAAAAATTCTCTATTACGGAAGCGATTTCCTCTATGATAATATGCTCGGGGTCGGGCTGGTACTTCCTTAATATGGAGACGTGGAACACGTCATGTATACCGGTTATAGGAGGCGGAAGTTCTAATTGATAAGCCGATTTCCCGACTCTCTTAAGTATCTTATACCGCCTAATGTATCTCGGGCTCAATTTTCCTCCCTTCTTTGGGTGGATTAATCCTTTTCGCGTTGAAAGTCTGAGGAATACCTCATCTCCAACCTCAAACTCCAAGTCCTTTCTTCTCTTATCTACATAGTTCTTCTGCCGACTCTAAGCGGTACGAATTCGCTCCTTGATCATTTTGACTTTTCCATAGCCTCCTCAACTAAGTCGACCTTCAGAATCGTTGGTGACTTTTGTTTCTCTTTCGGAGTCCATTGATCATCGATCATCCAATGTAGTGGTGATCTGCACTTCCGTCCATATAGAGCCTCGTAAGGAGCCATTCTTATTGTGGCCTGATAGTTGTTGTTGTAAGCAAATTCGGCCAATGGTAGATGAGAGTCCCAACTGCCTTGGAAATTCAGTGTACAAACTTGTAACATGTCTTCGAGAGTTTAGATCGTCTGTTCTGATTGTCCATCAGTCTGTGGGTGCGCTGCTGTATTGAAACTCAATGAGGTTCCCAGTTCCTCATGTAAGCATTTCCAAAATCTGGAGACAAATATTGGGTCTCTGTCTGAAACAATATCAACCGGTGCTCTGTGTATTCGCAAAATCTCTCAAATATAAACATGTGCTAGTTTTTGTAAATTGTCCGTCCTTTTTATCGGAAAGAAATGGACTAATTTTGTGATTCTTTCCACCACAACCCATATGGTGTCATGTCCTCATTTAGTTCTAGGCAAATCCGTAACGAAATCCATAATTATATATTCCCATTTCCATTTGAGAATTTGTAACGGTTGTAGTAACCCTGACGGTCGTTGGTGTTCAGCTTTGACTCGTTGGCACGTCAGACATCTAGCCACATACTTGGCTACTTGATTCTTCATGTATACCCATCAAAATGCTGTTTCAAGTAAGAAATATTTAATATGAATTTGTATATATTATTGGAATTCTGGACGTGTAACTTGCACAAAGTAATTCGAAGGTTGAGTCATTTTTGTATTTATTATGAAATATGAGGCCAAAAGTGCAAATACTAAAACCTGTGAAAGGCCTCCTCGGAAAATTCGAAATATTAGACCCAAGACTCTGTAAATTACATATATGAAGTGACTTGAAAGATTTGACACCCTTCAGGACAAGAAAACACAATAAGGAATCAGTTTGATACCAAAAATGTAAAATTGTAAAACTTAAAGGACCAAAACTGTAATTTTCAAAACTTGGGTAGTCCTAGTGCCTCAAAAATTTTCTAACTTATCTATTATGATATTTTGAATCTTTAATTCAAATTTCATAACCATCCAACTTGAAATGAGCCTTTAACAACAAAAAAATCATTTTTGGGTTAAAATTATAATTTTTGAAAATGAGGTATCTAACTTGCAAATTTTCCAAAATTGTTTTTACTAAAACTTATTATTTTTCTAAGGAGTATTTTAAAATTGGAATCACCGCAAAACCCTTCTCGGTTTAAGAGTTACCTATTTTAAAAAATATCAGGCCAAAAGCCGAGCAAATCAGCAAATTTTATAAATATGTCCCGAATCTCTGAAACCATATAACCCTCTGGAAATAAAAATTTTTCAAACTGACATTATCCTTTTCCGAGTCTGAAATTAAAACTTACAGAATTTTCAGACCTCGGTAAGGAAATATTCTCCTTAATAAAAATGATTTTATTTTTAAAACTTACTAAGGACCTTGATATTGATATTTTCAAACTCAGATTCCTTATAAAAACTTAAGATTAATTTTTCATAATTATCTAACAAAATATCGAGCCTGAGCATAATGTACCGAAGTGGGATCGCTACACGGTCTATCCAGTGAAGTGGGATACTGCTACGGCCCTATCCAAATTAAAGTGGGATACTGGCTATGGCCCTATCCAAGTGAAGTGTGATACCAGCTATGACCCTATCCAAGTGAAGTGAGTTATTGGCTATGGCCCTATCCAAATTAAAAGAACTAGGGGTCTACTCTCCAAGGTTGAAGGAGGTGTAGTAAGGTTCTAGTTCGAACCAAAGGATTTAGACTCGTTGGAGGGCTGTGTGAACATATCCAAGAGTTTGAAGGACTTGAAGTAGCAAGACAACTATTTTGTAAGAAGTTGAGTCATTGAAGCTAAGTTAGTTGTGTGATCAAGGCCAAGCTTGGACTCTCACCATTTTGTAACAAAGTTAAAGTTACATTAGTAGATTCCGTTAGGGGTTGGAGAAGAGTGGATTAGAGGAATTATCTCATCCTCAAACCACTATAAAATTGCTTGTGTCATTTACATTCAGCATACTTTAATTCTTGCACATTATTATCGTTGTTTGTTAATTTGCTAAATCAATTGATAATAACTAAGCTTAAAACAAGTGTTGAAAAGCATATTTCAAACTAAGGGTGAAAGTCTTCCGCTGTAAAAACCAAGTCTACTGAATATTTAAAAGAGTTAACTGAACCAGCTGAGTTATACTATCAACAGCTCAATCGAGTTTGTTGAGTGGCTAATTTTGCTACACTAAGCTGTGCACCAAGGACCCAGCTGACTTGAGTCAACTCTGAATCTAAAAAAGACTAAATCGAAAATTTGGTAAAGTCTATTCAACGCCCCCTTCTAGACTTTACTTTATCACCCATTGGGACCTACATTAAGTTTTCAAGCTAAGTAAAAAAAAAAGAACATTAAGTCCGACTTGCCACAATTCAATAAATCTGTGTACTTTACTGCTTTTTACTCATTTATCCCTATTTAAACAGTTATTAATCCACGAAGCCCACATCTTTGGTTAACTCGTCAGAGATAATACAAGCCCACACGTCAGCAATATATATATATATATATATATATGTACACACAATGATATGGTGTCTATTGGCCTTTTCATTAAATGATTATATCCATTATAAACTAAATGAGTATTTTTTCATTATATATATAATATATAAAAACAGAATAATGGTATTTATAGTAAGTTCCCGACAAAATGCTTTAGCCAAAAATGGAAAGTTTGGGGGAATTTAAATGAATTAATTTTGACTTTGAAATGTATTCCCATTTAATAATATATATATACACACATATATATATATATATATATATATATATATATATTATATGTTCTATTTTCGTGTATTGGTAACATATGCAACCAAATTGACTGCTCATTTGGTAAGCCAGATCAACTTCACGAATTAAATATGACACATAAAACGATAATGGTTAATTAGATAAATTTGACTATCTAGCTTACTTTAAAAATTGTCTCATTTAAATCACCTAATAAGTAACTCGAAATTACTAAAATTACAAAACTTTGAATAATATATGGGAACTAAAAATGATAATGTCGTATTTTCAATTATAAAAATAAAAATTACAAAAAATTGGATAATACATCAGCATTATAAATGATAATATATGTAATTACATACATTATCAACGTTATAGATCAACATTATAAGGTGATAATACATCAGAATTATAAATATGATAATGTTAATGTTTTGAAAATTAATAAATTATATTCTACAATCAATAGTTGTTAATTACAGACATTTGAGAATATAGATATAATTTGATAATCATGTAATAAGTATCTGCAAATTTCCAGACTTAATTACACTGTAATCAAAGATTTGAATACTATGGAACAAATAGTCATTAATTGTTCATAGTATAGAACAATTACTTCTTTGTATCAAAAATATGGTTGGCTGCAGAACAGTCATATCTATTCCACAAAAATAATAATGATATCAAAAATAGTTGCATGGTAACATGTGCCTGAACTCATATAAATAGCAACATCATCCTGCAGCCAGAAAGCCAAAAATTACACCCTAAAGAATAAAAGTTCTGCAGAAATCCAAAAGGCACTAGAAATAATGCCTCTGTTCAACTTTATTAAGGATATCAATCCATCGAAATGGTTTTGGGCATTAAAATTACGACTTATTCACGTCTACAAATTTCTTGGTTTTGGCAACAGTTCAATCTCTCCCTGTTTGGAGTGTGTTTTCCATGATAGAGAGGTATGCCCATTTTTTTGTTGTATTTAAATCTATATATTATATAGATAGATATTATATTTGCCATATGTATGCTATAAGATAATTATTATTGTTATAATATACTGTGTTCCTAAGAAAAATCAGAATACCTATCATGCATGAATTATTCTTATTCATGAATATTTAGCTGCAATATAAATATTGTTGAATAATCTGAAATGATACTAAAACAATTATATGTGTTCACTGTAAAAATTAAATGTTATATGTGTTCATTGTAAAACATTAATCATCTATGTTTGTTTATCTTTTAATTGTTCTATTCATTGATGCTTATTTTTCATTTTTTTTTTTGCTTTAGTGAAACCGAATTCATGCAACCATTAAAAGTCTCCAAGTTGAAAATTTCGAGCCACTTCTAAAGAAAATCATTTGTATGCATTGAAATTTTTTACAGTGGCTGAATATAAAATGAAGTACAAAACAAGTACTGGAAAGTGCAATATCATTTTCAATCCTAAGACTAATTTGACTGAGGATTTTGACGTCTCATTTCCGAGGATGATGTATGATTTCAAGACTTTCGATAGCTTCAAAAATGTAGATGGTGTTGATGAATCTATTTTTATAGGTAATGCTTCTTGATAATACTTTTTTCTTTTCCTAATATTATATATATATAATTCGATCATATATTATCTAATAAAAATATGTTTTTGTAGATGTGATTGGTAAACTGTCTGCAAAAAATGATCTGCAAAATAGAGATATAATCGGGCGTCCAACCAAATTGATAGATATTATCTTGGAAGATCATGAGTAATATTTCATATTTTTAAAGTTTGCTATATATGATGTTCATTAATAATTGTTATATAATATTTAAATTAATTTGGTAATCTTATCAGGGGTATCTCATTATCATGTACATTATGGGAGAATTTTGTTGATGAATTAGTGAATTATTTTGGAATCATGCTGCTGATGAGCCAATAATAATTATTATGCAAATGTGTCGGGCAAAAAAATACAAGGGTAAAGTACGTATCTCAAATGCTTATTATGTCACAAAGATGATAATTAACAGCAATATTCATGAAATGAATGAATTTCGTCAAAGGTATAACTAAATTGCATAACTCTTATTATGCTTATTTGAAATAATGTATTATTAAAATGATCAAAATTCTCACTTATAGATTTCACTTTAGGTTGATTCGTAATGCTAACACATCAACCCCTATTAATAATATATCATCGGCAACAACGATATCCATTGCCGAAGAGTTTCAAGGTGAGAAAGATCTAATAAGGACAATTGAGGAAATCGTTGAAGGTCAAGAGGTAAGTTTAAATACTTAATTATAATTATCTAAATTTTTAAACTTATAAAATAACTAATTGTTGTATTTTTTTGTCAGGCTAGGAATTATTGGGTTTGTACAAAAATTGTTTCTGTGGAAACCGGTACTAATTGGTGGAATCTAGCATGTTGTTGATGTGCTAAGAAAATATATGCTGTTAGTGGGGAATTTTATTGTGAGAAGTGCAAGCGTTATGACACAAGTAGAAACATAAGGTTAAAAATTCAATCTAAATTAACATAATATATATGTTTTGTTCGATTAAGCGGGTACATAATTATTATTTTTTGAGTAGGTACAAAATTCATGTCTGTGTTATTGATACAACTAGGAATGCTGTGTTCCTGATGTGCGTCAAGGAGTATACATAATTAATAGATAAAACTGCATTTTACTTGAGGGCTACTACAGAGGAAAATGTAATGTTGTATTTAGACGTATTCAATTAAAATAATTAATAAAAAAATGAGTTTTGACTTTATTTTAATTATCTCTTTTATGTATTCTAGGGTATACCTACTGAAATAAAAAATTTGGTGTATATCAATGTTTTGTTCAAAATTCAGATAAAATCCGGGCAGATTGGTATACATAATCCGTATGCAGAAAGAAAGTTAACCATTGATGATTCTATTATCTCAAAATATTGTGGGTTGGCGTTCGATACTCAAGAATCAGATATGTTTTCAAAGCTAAAGTCTTCAGAATTGGATATTGGAGATGAGGATATTTTTTTAATTGTTTCTTTTATTATCTTTTTCTCTTTACTTAGTATTTTTGTTGTTGCATTTTTCGCAGTTCCGTTCGTACGAGGATGATGCTACCACACCCTTAAATAGAAAGAAATCCCTAATCTCTGAGAATATGGGATTGACTCAAACTTGAAAAGATCATTTATTGATCAGTTCTCATCAACTGCAAAGGACAAGACATTGATGATTGAATTGAAGAAAGAGAATGAATGAATTTCATTACTAATTAAGTGAAGAATCTTTTATGAGTACTACGTTGTTGGTCAATTGTAACGACCCGCCTTCTAGATTGATGACTGTCCTCACAAACCAACACAAGTCTTTCCAGCGCGCTTTGTCCTCACTCACGCGCACCCTGAGAGCAGCTTCCCAGGGGGTCACCCATCATGACATTGCTCCGGGCCAAGCACGCTCAACATCGGAGTTTTTTTACATGATGAGCACCAGAAAAAAAGATGCATCTTGTTGGTATGAGTAGTACCTATCAAATCTTTTAAGCTCTCCTCAACTGTATAGTCCCATACCTACGTGTCTCGAGAATCTCCTCTTCGGGTGTGGGATCGGTTCATTCATGTCCCCCCTCCTTTAGAAGCTGCCGCCAGAGCCGCTCCTTGTCCGTGCCTTCTTGCACCGGCGATCACTCCCCGCCCTCTTCGGCCCCGGGCATCACAAGCCCACCAGCTTCCGCTTGGTTCGTCCCTGAACCAAACCTTACTAGGAGAGGTCCCGCTCTGATACCATCTGTAACGACCCACCTTCTAGATTGACGACTGTCCCCACAAACCAACACGAGTCTTTCCAGCGCGCTTTGTCCTCACTCACGCGCACCCTGAGAGCAGCTTCCCAGAGGGTCACCCATCATGGCATTGCTCCGGGCCAAGCACGCTTAACATCGGAGTTTTTTTACATGATGAGCACCAGAAAAAAAGATGCATCTTGTTGGTATGAGTAGTACCTATCAAATCTTTTAAGCTCTCCTCAACTGTATAGTCCCATACCTACACAGTCTCAGAATCTCCTCTTCTTCGGGTGTGAGATCAGTTCATTCATGTCCCCCTCCGCCTAGAAGCCTGCCAGGAGCCGCTCCTTGTCCGTGCCTTCTTGCACCGGCGATCACTCCCCGCCCTCTTCGGCCCCGGGCATCACATCAATTTGTTTTTTATTATGGGTTTTGTCATGTTTTTATTTTGTGTCAGACTTTGTTATGGATTTTAAAATTATTATTTATATTGTAATTGTCTTACTTCCAATATTATTATAATTCCAAAAATTTATATTATTATACATTCTGATTAGTGGATTTTAAATAATATTCAAATAATTTGCATTAGATCATGTTAAATGGTCCTCATATTGGGCCGAGCTAATATATTCTGGCCCATATTGCCAATGACTTCAAACTAATAAATATTTTTTAACTAAAAACTATAATATATATATATATAACTACACTATAGACTTTAAGAAAAAACAAAACTAATACCAACAGTAAATCTCATTATGTATAGGCTGATAAATTTATGAATGTGATTTTCCAGGTTGTGCATTATTTGAATCACCAGTTTAGTTGGTTCTCCATTTTTTAATTCTTCATTAATTCGTAAACTAAAACTAGAATAAAGGACTTCAAAGAGCATGATAAAAAATTTCACAACAAATCAATATGATTACTAACTCAATGCAATGGGACAATTATTTCATATATTATATTTTTCAAGAATATATAAAGTACCAACATTAAAAACCAAATATTATAAAAAAAGTTCAAAACCAAGTTCAAAAAAAAATTAGGAAAAACATGAACTAATCTATACAGAGAAAATCAAATTTCAAATTAAAATAAAAACCATATCTGGCTAAACATTATTGGATACTGATAAGTTTCTTTTGTTTTAGAGTAATTCACAAAATTTAGTAACTAAAACATATATAATATTTCTAAATACCCTATTGTTGGGAAATTTATTTATTAGATTTTGATGAATGCCATGTAAAACTTAGACTAGAAAGTTGGCACCCCATTTTTCTTGTAATTTGCATTGTAATAGATAGGGCCGTATTGAGTCGAAAGCCTATGCTGGATATACAACAAGTCAATCAAGACTAGGATGAAGACTCTGCGTGAAACAATTTGAGTATGGCAAGGAGGAGAAGTCAAAAACTCGATCAAGGAGTATCGGTGGGATACATCTGTGTGAAGTGTCAGTCAAGTCAACTCAAGAAGTCAAGTCTCAAGTTGAAGTGACATATGAGTCTTTCAATCATTGGAGCAGACTCAAGTCACCTGGGGAAAAGATAGCTGCAAAGAGGAGACAACTGAAAAGAATCCGTTGCACAGAAGTCAAGAATATTACCTAAACAAGTAATACCTCCATGTTGCCATGTCTTAAAGTGCTCAGTCCCAGAAGCGTGCAAAAGGAATAAACCAATGGGAAGCACTGCACCTCGTGTCAGGTTCTGAAAAGCTGAACACTCATTTAAATACGAGGAAATATCAACATCAAGGACTACAACAAGACAAGCCAACGAACACAAGTGACTTTTAAAAATCAGACTATCTTTTCAACAGGCAGATTTTTGAAAGTTCACTATTAAAGGCCGAGGAATCACTTTGAGAAAAGGTTACCTTGCATACCTGAGCATTAAAGAAATTATTCGAACTGTAACCTACAAAATATTCTCAAGTTATTCAAGCAAATCCTCAGGCCTAAACTTCGAAGGAAATCAATCCAACACCAAGCTGTGAAGGTAAGACAACTTCAAACCGTTGAAGAGGAAACTTTTGAAGAATCAAAAGGGGTCTACATTCCAAGGAGGATTGTAGAAAGGTTCAGGTCGAACCGGTCTCAAGTTTTGGAGGGCTTCGTGATCAAATCCAAGAAGCTTGAGCAAGTGAGTGAAGTAGCAAGGCGGTGCCTGTGAAGAAGTGAGTCGGACGAGAAGCCATTTGTGTGACCAAGGCATCTCGGCATCGAGTCCCAAAGGATCAAGTCATTGTGTGTGATCAAGACTTGTATCCGAACCGATAACCACTTTGTACTCGATCAATACTTAGTGGATTCCTCCAGGAGTTGGAGAAGAGAGGAGTAGAAGAATTACCCCATCTTTGAACCTCTATAAAAATTATTGTGTCATTTACATTTCAACATTTAATTTCTCGCATATCATTTTATATCCGATAATTTGCTATCCAATGAAATTAACAAAGTGCTAAACCAGTGTTAAAACAAACTTAAACCAAATTCAAGGGTGTTAAGTCTTCCGCTGAAAATCTCATCACAGTAGGAGTTAAGGTTTAGACTAAACAATTTGAGTTATTCTATCAACACTCAATCAGTCAGTGATTGAGTGGCTAACTTGATTAACTAACCTGGTTGTCCCTCAAGGACATAGCTGTGTATTTAACTCTGTATTATTTTAAAAGGACTAAAATCGAAAAGTTGGTAAAGTTTATTCAACCCCCCCATCCTAAACCTTACTCACACCCCTTGGGACCTACAAGTGGTATCAGAGCGGTTGGTTCATTGAGCCTTCCGCACTGGTTACTGAACTAGATCTCCAATCTTTCAAAGAAGTTTTTAACACTTGTTCTTTCAAAAGCCATTTTTTTAAATAGCAAAGTTATTATCATGTAAGCAAATTTGACATGCATTCATATGTTCACCATTGAAGAATTTGATGACTTGAAAATATGTATGCGGGCTCATCTATCAGCTTTACATGATGAGATGTGGATAGTGATAGAGGATGGGCCACTGCAAATAATGAAGGTGAACACACGGTGCAAAGGAGAGTCACGCTGCGGTGAAGGAGAAGATCTTTTGGTCCTAGACCAAATGGCTATGGTTGAAAAACTAAGAAATTTGAATGGACAAATGATGACAGAAAAAGATACAACCTAGACAATGTGGCCAAGGATATACTTTACAAGACTTTGGACAAAGCCATGTTCAACAAAGTCAAATCTTGCAAAACAGCCAAAGAAATCTGGGATAAACTAACTTTAAGTTGTGAAGGATCTGAACAAATTAAGGAAAACAAATTATCTGTTGTTGTTCAAAAATTTGAAAACTTTAAAATGCTTGCAGGTGAGACAATGGATCAGTTGGATGCTAGATTCACTGAAATTACAAATGAACTCTCAGCACTTGGAGAGGAATACACACAAAAGGAAATGTGCATGAAGATACTAAGGAGCCTCCCAGATGAGTGGGAAATGAAGACCATGGCTCTAAGGCACTCAATGGACCTATCAAAAACATCCAATCATGAACTGTTCTCAGACCTCAAAGCTTATGAATTTGAGCTGAGAAGAAAAGATCAAGAGGAGACAGATGTACCCAAAACAACTACACTTATAGTCAAGGATGGGAAGAGAGCGAGACCAAAGAAATTATTGACCAGGAGGAGATTGCGCTACGATGGTTAAAAGATTCAACTAGTTCTTCAACAAGAACTACAAAAGAAATAAAGGTGAATCCTCCAGAAGAAATTCAGCTCCCTCCAAGTCAAGAGAAGATAGGCCACCAAAGAGAGCCGAGTATCAAAAGGTCGAATATCAAAGACCGACAACCCAAGAAATGAGAGAGCCGATCAAAAGTCGAAAACCGTGTTGGGCGTAGACAACCAGGACACGTTGCTATTGATTGTCCATATCCTCGTAGTCAATAAATATAGGAATGAAGAAGAAAGAAGAGTCTTGAGAGAAAACAGACAAGAAAAAGAAAAAGGCAATGTTGGCCGCCGAGATCACTAAAAACAACTAAGTCAAAAGAAGCAGACTCAGAGAGTAGTGAATCGACTACTCAAGTGACTCTGAAGAAGAAGCCTTAACTGCCTAATGGCCAAAGAACAAGATCAAGCGACCAAGAAGATGAGGTACACTCTAACTCATCTCACTCATTCTAGTGATAGTGATTGTGACACACACACTTCATCACCCACTCGATCTTTATGATTCATTAGGCAAAATGATGAAAGACTTTGAGCACATTAAATCCTCACACACACTATTAAATGAGGAAAGCGACCCACTCAATAGCCAAAACTCACGGTGACTAAGGAGCCGAGTACTCTAAGTCACATAGCCGTGATGAGAACAAAGAGTCAAGGCCGAGAATGCTAAACTAATAGCGAGAGATAGTCATTATAGAAAAAGAGAAAATAATCTCAAAAATGTGATTGCTTCATTCACAAAGGCATCTAAATCATTGGATGACCTTATCATGAGCCAAAAAGAATGTGGAGACAAGACAGCATAGGATTCAATTCCTTTTTGCATAGTCAAACTCGGTGAGTGATCTTGGAAAAAGGATCTTCAAGTAATGAAGCATCTCAAAAATCTAAGACACCAAATGTTGCACACACATTCATTCCAAAGCACAATCACAAACAAAGCGGCCTTGGATATAAAGGAAAAGGAAAAAATGACCCGATTGAGTATCTTTGAAATGACGGTGAGAAGAAATCACAGAGTTCCTCAAAGAAACTCCAAACAGGAAGTACTCTATGAAGAAGAAACAGAGCTATCAAAATCCCCAGAAGTTCTATCAAAGGAATATAAATGATGGGAATGGTAGAAACTACCCAAGTCAAGTCGATTGGAATAATGTGAAATATCAAAGAAAAACCTATGGAATACATGCCAAAATGGCAAAGGCCTAGAACTCAAAGAAAGGTCATTCCAAAGGCAAAAGAGCTATCATCGACACACATATGCACCCAATCACTATACTCGTAAATATCACAACTACCCAAGAAAGGAAATTGCTAAAACACACACACACAGGCATACAGACAAAAGAGACAGCTGTATGAACCTAAAGCCCCCAAGCAATTTGCCAAGGTGAATTATGATTATGGCACAAATAGATGGCAACCTCTTAGAGTCGATCATTTGGCTATAGGTTGGTTGGATCATCTTACAAGATTAACCCCTCAGGACCTGCACAAGTATGTGTACCTAAAAACTAATTTCCTTGATTGCGAGTTCAAGGAACAAAGTGAGTGCCAAGGAACCTGGTACAATGATAGTGGTACATTCCCGGACACATGATAGGAAACAAGAAAAATCTATCAAAATTCAAGGAGATTAGAGGCGCAAAAGTCATATTTGGAGGAAATGAAGCTCCAGGGGAAATAAAAGGTATTGGATCCATCAAGAAAAATGGATTAGAAATCACAGATGTTGCTTATGTCGAAGGCCTCAACTTCAACTTGTTAAGCATCAGGCAACTCTGTGACAAGGGCTATAATGTTGGATTCAATATTGGAGTATGCCAAATCAAAGACACTGAATCAAATGAAGTAGTGCTGCAAGGATCCAGACAAAAGAATATGTATGTGGTAGATTGGTTGACTGCCACACCAAGCACTTGTTTGTTAGCAAAGAGTATAGCCGAATCAAGTTGGCTGTGGCACAAGAAGTTGAGTCATCTGAATTTCAAGACAATTAACAAGCTTGCAAGGAGTCATCTTGTAGAAGGACTACCAGACTCAGTGTACGAGAAAGAAAGCGTTTGTGATGCATGCCAGATGGGAAAGCAGATCAAATCCTCATTCAAAGAGAAGTCAAACCCATCTTCAAAAAGGATATTGCATCTGTTGCACATGGATTTATTTGGTCCAGTTGAGCCAGCTAGCATAAGTGGAAAGAAATACACTCTAGTAGTGGTGGATGATTATTCAAGATATACATGGACAATCTTCATGTGTAAAAAGAAGAAAACTTTGCAGAAGTTACCTCAACTAATGAAAAGAGTTCAAAATGAGAAGAGTCAAACCATTATTAAGATAAGATCTGATAGAGGAACTGAGTTTGTCAATGGAATAATAACTCAGTATTGTGTTGAAAATGGTATTGCTCATGAATTATCTGCAGCAAGGACTCCATAACGAGAATGGAGTAGCGAGAAAGAAGGAACATAACTCTCAAGGAAGTCGCAAGGACCATGTTAGTCGTGCCGGATTGCCTAAAAGATTTTAGGCTGAAGCCATCAATACTGCATGCTATACTCAAAATAGATGCATGATAAACAGATAGCTGACAAAGACTCCCTATGAAATTTGGACAGGGAGAAAGCCAAATGTTGCATATTTTAGAATATTTGGATGTAAATGTTTTATCCACAACAATGGAAAGGATAATCTGAAGGTTTTTGATGCTAAAGCTGATGAAGGTATCTTCTTGGCATACTCAGCTGAAAGCGAAGCCTATAGAGTGCTGAACAAGAGGACAATGGTCACAGAAGAGTCTATCCATGTGGTTTTTGATGAACCCAATGTAAATGGAGAAGACATTGAGGAGTTAGGCGATAAGTTTTGAATCCCAACTATGCGAAGAGTCCCTATGTTGAAGTCAAGTGGAGTAATCAATCAAGATGAAGGTGAAATAGCTGAATCTCAAAGACAACTGGAAAATCTGCAGCTAAGTGATGATGAGAGAGCTGCTCAAGGCAACACAGCTGCAAGACGACTGAACCCAGCTGACTTACTCCAACCAGATGTGAGATGGCTGAGAGACCATCCACCAGAGCTAGTCATTGGAGATGTAAGAGATGGTGTAAGAACCAGATCCATAGCTCAACAAGAAGCAATATTCACTTGTTTTATTTACCAAATAGAGCCAAAAGATGTGTCCCAGGCATTGGATGATACTCATTGGATTCAAGCCAAGCAAGAAGAGCTGAATCAGTTTGAAAGGAACAAAGTATGAGAATTGGTGCAAAGACCAACCTATCAAAATGTAATTGGCACAAAATGGATTTTCAGAAACAAGATGAATGAAGAAGGTTCTGTGGTAAGAAACAAAGCAAGATTGGTAGCCAAAGGGTATTGCCAAGAAGAAGGAATAGATTTTGATGAAACATTTGCTCATGTTGCAAGATTAGAAGCAATAAGGATGTTTCTTGCCTATGTTGCTCACAAGAACTTTATTGTATATCAAATGGATGTGAAGACTGCATTCTTAAATGGATTGTTGGAAGAAGAAGTCTATGTTGAACAACCTCCAGGTTTTGAGCAGAAGACTCTTGGAGATAAGGTGTACAAGCTCAAGAAAGTCTTATATGGATTGAAACAAGCACCAAGAGCATGGTATGATACATTATCTCAATTTCTGACAGATAATGGATTCACCAAAGGCAAAGTGGACAGAACACTCTTCAGAATTCAAGATGGAGAGAGTATACTGCTTGTCCAAATATATGTGGATGACATTATTTTTGGATCCACAAACAAAGAGCTGTGTGATAAGTTCTCAAACCTCATGCAAGGAAAATTTGAAATGAGCATGATGGGAGAGCTGACATTCTTTCTAGGACTTCAAGTTAAACAGCTGAAGGATGGAACCTTTATAAGTCAAACAAAGTATACCAGAGATTTAATGAAGAAATTTGATATGGAAGAGAAGTCTTTTCGTGAAAATACCAATGAATACATCGGTCAAGATGGATATGGATGCGAGATGACAAGCCTGTGGATCAAACAAGATACGAGCACTTATTGAGTCATTGCTTTCTGTTTAGCAAAAAAAGCAGGCCAAACATCACCTTTGCAAAGTAGGTGTATGTGCAAGATTCCAATCGCTCCAAAGGAAAGCCATATGACTGCAGCTAAGAGAATCCTAAGATACTTGAAGGGATGCCAGGAAGTCGGCTTATGGTATCCAAAGGAAGGTGGATTCAAGCTTATTGGTTATTCGGACTCGACTATCTTTGGATGTAGAGTTGTGAAAAGAGTACTTCGTGTACATGTCAAATGCTTGAAATGATTGGTTTCTTGGTATAGCAAGAACCAAAATTCAATAGCCACATCCACAGCTGAAGCTAAGTACATAGCTGCCGGCAGCTGTTGTGCCGAAGTCTTATGGATGAGACAGCAGCTGAGAGATTATGACGTTGAAGAAAAAGAGATTCCAATTATGTGTGATAACACAAGTGCTATTGCAATCACTCAGAATTCTGTGTTGCATTCTAGAACAAAGCACATTAATGTCAGATATCATTTCATAAGAGATCATGTTGAAAAGAAAGACATCACCTTGTAATACATCTCAACTAATAAACAGTTAGATGACATATTCACAAAGCCATTATGTGAATCAAAATTTGAAGAGCTTAAGCATGAGCTAAGGTTAATTGAGCTGAGTTGACACTCAGAAGACTCAATGAGAAGAGATGGAACATGAAATATGAAAATAGAGCAGAGCTCGTGAATCAGCCGAGTGAATCACCAGTATCGGAAAATCACCAGATATCGAGTTAGCCGACAAATTTGAGTCACTATGTGATTAGAGAGAAGAAGAGTCGAGTCGACTAAGGAGTGCCGAGTCATTTATGAGCTAAGTGACAAAAACACACGGTCGTTTTTAATAAGCGGGAATGTTTTTAAGGATGACGTCAGCAGTAATAATAGCATCGATCAAAAGTCGCACAACAAAGCATATGATTGGATATAAATGTCCGCATTAAATGCGGGCAATTAAAGGCTAATCGGCGTGCTAAACTGAGCCGTCGATCTTGATCAAATTTCAAAAATCGAAAGCACGCCCTTTCATAACCCATATATACCATTTTGTTCGATTTCTCTCTCACATTACTCAAAATCGTTATCTCTCCAAAAGCAAAGAAAGCATTTTTCTCTCAAAACCCTACCAAATCTTCAAAGCAAGTTCACAAAGTTCGTTCGGTAAAAACTCGGAAAAATGGCATCAACCTACGATTTCACCAAGCTAGGGAAGCAAATCCACACCGGTTCTACCGTGTATTTGAAGGATGGTTAAACAGGGGTTCGATGAAACCCTTGTGAAGAAGATAGCCGACAAAATCGAGAAATTTGGTGAAACCCTTTCTCACGATGGAGTTCCGGATGACATACGTTGAGGAGGTAAAGACGATTCTACGTGAACGCCGAGGTTCACGACGAGGGCATCAAATCCTCTGTTCACGGAAAGGACTTCACCATCATCGCCTAAGATCTAGCGGAGCATTGTTTTTGCCGTCGGAAGGAGTGCCAGAGATATTTGAGGCTGATGTAAACTTGGTGCTTGCATGGAAGGAAGTGGCGGACACGAATGTCTTCGCGAAAGTGATTTACACAGCTAATAAGAAGCTGTTGAAGGACGATTATCACAAGTTGATGGATATAGTCGCGAAATGTGTGGATTTGAAGTTTGGAAGCTTCAATCAGCTATCCAAAACGAAGCTGATCGTCATGGCTGCGATCATGGAGGAGAAGAAGATCAACTGGGCAGAATTTGTCTACAACAGACTCTGCCAGAATGTTGGAAATAAGTCCTTCAAGGACGATGGGTCACTCGGAGGATCCTTGGGCTATGGCCTTGTAGTTGGCCGGTTGATGGAGGTGAAGGGTGTTCCACTCCGACATGGAAAGTCGTTCCATATCAATAAGAAGATGTTCCGGGCAAACCTTTCAGGAGCCCAAAGGAGAGCTTACGCCAAGCGGGCGGATACCAGCGAGGGGGAATCAGCTGATCCCGAAGAAACAACTGCTACTTCCCCTCCGAAGAAGAAGAAAATTTGCCCATGCAACGGTGCGAAGAAGCCAATCGCCCTGCCCAAAGAAGAAAAACCGCACCTGCCCATGCAGCCGAGTCACCTGCTCCTGCAGCCGTGTCTCCTGCCCCTACAGCCGAGGCGGAGAAGGAACCTCAAATACCTTTTCCTGTCATCAAGAAGAAGAGGACTGCCAAGCCAAGAAAGGCAGCTCCTCAGACCAAGAAAGATGCATCGGCCCCCGCCGCCCAGGAATCTGAGGAAACCATATCCGAACCAGAAATTCCTCTGGTAAGGACCAAAAGAAGAAGACTCACCAAGCGTTCAGAGCTTGAGAAGACAGCTGAGTCTGCCACTCAGCTGGAAAAGATCTTTGAGACTACTGGAGAAGTGCAGGGTCTCGAAGTTATTGATAAACGACCAAATCTGAGGCCGATCATGCAGAGGCAAGTTGAAGACCCAATGGGACGTAACAAGCGAGAACAAGAAGGCGAGAGATAGCCAATCTCCTATCGACAAGACTGTATCTCCATCTACGACAGAATCCGGGGCTTTGAAGGTGAAGAGCGGCGAAGTTCGCTACTCTCCATTCGAGAAAGGAGGACAACAAGAAGATGATGACGATGATGTGATTATCTTTGTCTCCAC
Source organism: Rehmannia glutinosa (assembly GCA_016081115.2). Classification (NCBI taxonomy): domain Eukaryota; kingdom Viridiplantae; phylum Streptophyta; class Magnoliopsida; order Lamiales; family Orobanchaceae; genus Rehmannia; species Rehmannia glutinosa. The sequence goes on along the minus strand of CM071926.1, from coordinate 98,506,936 downwards.
CATATCCGGACATCCAAAATCGCCTGTGATAATGGAGGAAATGGAAGTCGAGTCGCCGAGGAACAATTCGAGAGACCTGAATTCATAGAAGAAGAAGAATTGATGAATTTCCTCGGGTTGACCACAAAGTGGTCCGGTAATCGGATGAAGAGAATCGCCTAGATATCTTGAGATCTTCAAAGAAAAGGAGAAGGAGAGATTGGCGGAGGGAAGTGAACCCGTGAGAAGGCCAATATTTGTCCTTTCACCGGAACAATCGATCATACTCATCCTCACTTCGATGCCTTCTCGGGGAAGTGATGAGGACTTAGACCTAGCTGCTGCTACTGAGGAGTTGGAAATGCAGCAAGCCATGCGGGAATCCAGGATAATGCATGAGCAACAGCTGACGGAAGGACCTTGAGAGTCTTCCAAAACTCAGCTGGAGATTGATCCGTTTGGAGTGGTGCGCAAGAGATTGCCAATGTTATTCTGCAACCACTTCCCCAGTTATCTCAGAAGACGAATCCAAGGGACTTGGCGATGAAACCGAGAACTTGGGGACCCAAGTCGAGCCAACCCCCCTTTGAAGGTGTCTTACCACCGCCCCCACGATTGAACACTCAAAGGACACAATTTAAGTCCGGAGAAGAGTGACCCCATCACAAGTCACTCGGTGGTGTGCCGGTGAGGGGAAACTCCCTCCACCGCAGCCTAGGCTAGGTCGGAGGATGTGCGCAGATGACTCCACCATGAATCCAGGAGGCGAAGTGGAGAAGGAACAAGAAAAAGAAACACAAGTTGTTGTCACTTGAAGAAGCTCGGATAGATAAATGCGTCTCACGGTGAAGTGCCAACGCTCCCGCAGCCGATGACGCGCCGATGCGTCGAGGCACATGATGGTTTTGCCGGGAGTTAACACTGGTAATGAAAGTGCAATCCACGGAGTTAAAACTCCGATGGATGCCACCGTAGAAGATCCTAAGACAACTGCGTCTGTCAAAGGGAATGTCCAAGGCCTTGTTGCAGTTGAGACTGCAGGAGGTAATGAAGGCCTACGGGAGGTTTAGACTTCCCGAGGTAAAGAGGCAGAAACACAAAACATCCCTCCTGTCCACATTGATGATTCTGAGAAGGAGATAAGTGCCCTTCATGATTCCCAAGATAACCATGACATAACTTTTCTGGGATCTGAAGGAGAAGATGAAGCTGAGTCCTCCCCTCCTGCAAATCTAAAAGACTCTACTGAGGTTGTTCAACCCAGTACGAGCAAGCCAGACCTCAAGGCTGCTCGACAAATGTTCAACTTTGATGATGAGCTACCCTTTCAAGTCTCATCATCTTCCGATGACGCTGATGGTGCAGCTGAGGAACAACAAATTCACTTAGCAGAATCTACTGAGGCCGACGAAGCTGTTAAGACAGCTGAGGCTCAGTCAGTTGGCCAATCATCTCACCAAGGCCCAACTGAGACCGAGTCATCTGCGCAGGCTCCCAAAGCTGCAGCAGGCTCGACTCAACCTGAATCATCACAAGCACGAAAAACTAAATCCTCAATTCCATATGTGCGTGCTGATGCGTTTGAAGAAACTTTTCCTTTCCAGATTGAGCTTCCCGACCTTAAAGAAGAAACAGCCCGTGAACAGAGCCGTTTCAACGTTCGACCAGATCCAGTCATTCCCACCGACTCCATTGTCCCTATAGATTTTGATTTCGATGCTGCTTGGCCGCCAGCTGAAACCGAGGTGACTGCTGAGGTATGTGAGGTATTCAAGACAATACTCGGTGAGATTGAAAAGATTGAACGGTCCCAAGCTTCACTTGATATGCGACTGGACAGTAGAGATGCCACCCTCACAGCAGATTTTCGAGGGATTGTGGTACGGATAAGGGAATGGTGTCAACAGCAGAGTACAATGCGGATCGAACAGGTTCGATACTTTAAGGCATTGTACAATAAGATGCTGATCTGGAGCGCCGATAATGCTGACATGAAGAGGAGGATACAAGAAAATATTGATAGGATGCATGCCTCTCATACCACTGAAATGGAACTGCTGCGAGAATTTCATCGAAAAGAACTTCTGCGCGTAAAGGAGAATATGAATGAAAAGTTCAGCCTTCTTATGGCTGAAATGAAGTTGGTGGCAGCCGAATCAAAAGTCACCCTCTCAGAATTTCGAACAGCATACTCCGCAGCAGAATCCAAGCAAAACTCAGCTATCAGCCGCCTAGATTCCATGCTTGCTGGCATGTTTCCAGGGGTTCCTCTCTCCTTTGATGATGCCAAAAAGGGGGAAGAGGAATACCTAAAGACGTTAAAAGGTTCAACTGATGAGAAAGAGAAGGAAGCAGCTGTTGAAAAGAAGAAGAAAACAACTGAAGAACAGAAGAAAGAAAAGGGAAAAGCAGTTGAGGGGGAAGGTTCAAAAGATATGACTCTCTTGTTTTGAAACCCCTCAACAAGGCCTTGTCACGGTGACATAATAATCAAAAACTTCCAGTGACTCTACCGCTCTAACAACACTCTGTTGTGCACAGTCTATGTCCGAGAAGAGAAAAATCGTAGAAGCGGGGATGAAGGAGGTCGAAAGAAAAATGGATGCCGTGCGATGGAAATATTGAAACAATACGGAGGCATTCCGAGCAGGAAGAGACACCGATCTTTATTTCGTGACGCGTCGGAAATGAGCCTAGATCAGTTGATGATTTCAAAACGCTCGAATCCAGGGATATTTTGAGAACATGTCCATGGCCCAAGCCAGGACTTGTATTGGGAAAAAGGCCTCAAGTCATGCGAAGAAAGGCAGACAAGCCAGACTACTAGCGATCACTCTGCTGGTCACTCGCTTTGGAAAGAAGAAGGCTCCGAGATAATACACGCCCGAGAGGAAGAGGAAGAAGCGATGGAGGAAGAGGTTTCGCACCTAGACCTCTACCCAAAAACATCGAATACATAGATCCAGGAAAGAAAGGAGGGGTCTATTGGGCTGGGTATGACGTAGTAGCCAACATGGAAGTGGCTAGGAAGAATGTTGAATATGTAAAAAGGATTGAAGAAGAAAATAAGAGACAAGATCATTTTGTGAGAAGAGAGTCAACGAAGACAAGAAAGAAAGAGAAAAGAGGAAGCTGCTAGAAGAGCCTACGAGAAAAAGAAAGCAGCTAAAGAAGAAAAGAATAGAAAGAGACCAGAGGACGACAGAGCTGAAGAGGAAAGAAGGAGACATCGAAGGCGATGAAGTGTTGTTGTCCACCCCTTCATGTATTTTACTATTGTAAATACATATGTATGTAAGTCTTCTGTACGATGAATAAAAATCTGTAATTTCTATATTTTAATGGACATTTCCAAAAAAGAGTATTATTTGCATATAAGTTTTTTGATTTTTTCAATGAAATCAATAAATATAACACCTTTTTGAGTTGTCAACAGTCATATAAATACTCTTTCAATGTAAATTATCAGTTATCCATTTATACTTAAATCTTATATACAATTACCCTCAGTTTAGAAAGCCTTTATTATCTATCATAAAATTCAATTTTTCCTCGTGTTTGTTCATTCTTCTACAGTCATAGCATGCAAAAATAAGATTCATCAACTTAAAAAACAAATATCTCAAATAGAAGAAGAAAGGCACATTCATAGATTTCAAGTACTATGAAGATCACAAAATCTACCGTCATTTCCAGCAAGCGTAAGAAAATAATAGTTCATCAAAAGGTGAGTTTTTTTCTTGTTTTTTGAGATACTTTGTAATTTTTGTAATAAAGTAAAATTACTAACTTTATGAATTTGCCAATGATTTCCATGCTTGCACTCTGTTAACCTTCTTGAATATTTGACATGAAAAAATACATGTTTCGCACAATGATTTCATTATTTTAAATTGTATAATTGTGAAAACGGATCATTTGCCTTACCTTATATTTGTGTTCTAAGCTTTATTCTGTCTCTGCTAGTGCCCTTGCGTAAGTTTATATCACAATCATCAGGGTTTCTAAAACTCGGGTTACTTATTAGTGAAAAATTGCTTAAATACATGTTTAAGATTGGATGACATTAAACTAGATCTGTGCTCTAGGGACAAGCATTATTTTTTTTAAGAAAACTATATTTAATTACCATAAGAAAATTATATTTTAAGAAACTATATAACTAATATATAAAAAAATAGACATGCAGCACAAATGAATCTGTGCTTTAGAGACAGATTTTTTTTTTACAAATTAGTAAATTTTCTCCTTTTCATTATTAACAAAAACTTAAGAATAAAAAAATTAAGGATAAAAGTACTTCTATTTCCAACCTTTATGACTCCTACAACAATAAACATACAACTCGTATTAGAGCTAAATGCACACATATAGGAGGTTTAGGGGAAAATACTGAGAACATCATTGGAATGTAAACCTAATCATATTCGAAGTCTCAAAGGAGTTCAATAATAAGGTGACAATATAATAAGGCAACATATAGTTTTAAACCCAAACGATAATAGTATAAAAAAAGACAAACAAAATAAGAAAAAGGGAAATTGAATGAAATCAAAGAAAGTAAAAAAAAAAAGTAGGACACTATCATCTTAATTTCAACCAAAATAATAGTTGTTTGAAAAGACAAAAAATATATTTTGAGCATAAATACCCAGATCTATGATAAAAAATATATTTGACATTTTACTTTGCTGAAATCCTTAAAAGGCATAAAAATAACATGGAATTAAACAAATCCACATAATGCAATAATCCCTTTTATTGGTAAAAAACACAGATCTGGTTTAAATCAGATATTTCTAAACTGCAACCAATGATATTTCATCAGATCAACAATATGAGCCATTATTCGAAAAATAATTAGTCAGTAATTTATACATGCAAGAACAACGAATAGACATAAACAATTGAAAAAAAGTTAAACTATGAGTCGTTTTTTAGATTGGAAAATAAAACAAAAACAAAAATATTTAAAAACGGAGCGATGAACTTTTTTCTTAAATCATTTTCAGAATCAGAACATTATTTTTGCGATCGATTCATAGAGGTACTATGAAAAAAGGGTTACAAAGACAGATCTCAGTTGGACGGAGTATTGAAGCGGCACTGATGAGAAAAAATAACATCACTTTCAAGCTTGTGGGTAAGGTGTGGAATTTTTAGGAAACCCAGCGGTGCTATTGCTTTCTAACCCTAAAAGTGAAATTATGTATATATATGTGGCTTTAGGGTATAAAAAAGTTGCATTTCCATTTAACGTTTTTAAACAAATATTTAATGATTTGAGTTGGATATGTGTAATGTGTTTTCGTAATTGGTATTATTGTTGGCCCATATACATTAGTTAATGTTGTATAGTATCTTTTAAGTTTAATGATGTATTGATATGGTTAGACCATGTATGTCAAGTCCATATATTCAAAGACAATTCAAGCACTTTTTTTTTTAAAAAAAACTTTCATCACCTTTAAAGGTATTGAGAAAACAAAAATGAATTTAAGAGATTTGATTTATCAGAATGCTTTAAAATATTTCTTCGCACTAATTTTAGTTTAAATGTTTAGATTATTTTTAAATTATGTGTCTTTATTTAACTCACGAGCTTTATATAATTTAAAATGTAGAAAATATTGATTTTCAACATTGTAATATTTAAGGTTCTATGAAAAGCATGTTACATCCGATACATCCAGTATCAATCACTCATTTGTCTGATATCACAAACGGTACGATATTTGCCGAAATTTTAAATTCATATTATAAAAAATTATTTGAAATGATTTCTCATTTTCTTTTTTATTTTTATTTTGCAAGTAATTCATCATTACGGATTACAAAAAATTATCATTTGCAGCGATTGTCGCCATTTACATCCACAAATTTTTCTACGATTATTGATCTTACAGGAGATGAAGAATATTCTGACACATCCAATAGTGCCATTAAGAACAAGAAAAGACAAGTACACAGAGAACCATTTATAACTCAATGTAATATTTTGAAATTGTCATATATTTTAGAAAATGTCCGTTTTTTTACTTTTGTTTATTAAGTAAACTTCAAAAAAGAAAAACTTGTATTGTGGATAAACAAACGAGCAACGATCAATGGCATAGGTAGTAGACCAACACTCTCCCCCTCCACTTTTTATCTTTTTTTAATTTTTATTACTTGATTTTATTTTTTAAAAAATTAAGTTATAATTTATATGATTTTTGTTTATTTTTTAATCTGGCACACCCTATTTTCATGAGCTGGCTATGTTATTGACAACGATCATGTAAACTTTTTTCAATTTCTTCTAAATGCTTGTCAATTTATATAAATTTTTATTTATGTGATTTTTATCGGATTTCCAATTTATCCTCTCTTTTTTTTGGTTCACATTCTCCTTCTGTTGGTGATTTTCTTTATATCAGTCTAAAAAATGAATTATACAAAATAATGTTATTATGAAACAATAAAATTTTGTTGGAATCATATTATTTTTTTGTATAGTTTTAAATGATTTATGTATATAATATTTTTAAATGAAGCTATTGAAACTTTTTATTTGTTTATTATGCAACTAACATCTATCATCCGATTATAATAAATTTAAATGAAAGTTTTAACGTACAAGTATCATGTCTTAATGAAGGCCAAATATTTTCAGTTAACGTAGTCGGTACATATACAATGATATATGTTTTTAGATTTTTTTAAATATTGTCTTTGAATATATGTTTTTGTTTTTAGATTGTTGGGATATTAGTGATACAACATTCAAATGCAATTATTGTGGTGCTATGATTTGGTATGAGGAGAGGTTATCTCGCCATTTTAAAGCGGCCAATTCTAAGTACTCTTTATGTTGTATGCAAAGAAAAATCCAGCTTCCAATTTAAAGCAGCCCCACAAGAATTGCATGAATTATTATACTGAAACTCAAATAAGAGTATACAGTTTCGCCAAAATATACGTTCTTACAATAACATGCTTTGTTTCACTTTAATGAGAGGAAAAATAAATACCCAAATAAATCAAGGTGGATCTCCTCTCATTTTTAGACTTCATGGACAAAACTATCATTTGATTAAGTCTCCTACCTTCGGCAGTGCAACTCCAAAGTTTACTCGGTTGTATATTTACGATTACTTTGAAAATAAAATTGCTAACCATATATTAAAATTGTTAGGTAAATTGTATAAATTATTTATATTTATATTTATTTATTTTTTATTATAATTATTATCTCTTATATTATTATAAATGATTTTTGTTTACAGGCCAGATCCAAATTCTAATGATCTTCATGTTGAAATTGTATCTGATATAAAGTCCATGTTAGACAGAAATAATATTTTGGTTAAATCATTTCGAATGGCAAAGGACAAAATGGTCCAAGAAGAAAAAACGGACAACAAGTTAAAGTTGATTGGTAGGCGGAGTGGGGATGCAAGAAGATATAATCTTCCAACATCATCAGAAGTTGTTGTTTTAGTTGTCGGAGAGTTTGATGAATCGATGGATGAAAGAAACATTTTAGTTCAGACCCAAACAAGATAGCTTAAGCATATAAATGAGCTGAGTGCTGCATATTTTGGACTTCAATATCCCCTACTTTTTCCCTACGGGGAGGGTGGATACATGGAGGATATACCATTTTCTAATTCAAGAGCGGGAACACTTGGCCGGAAATAGTAAGTATAAGGGAATTTTTCGCTTATAGGATGCATGAGAGGGATTGTGAAGCTTCAGTGATTTTGTCTTATGGAAGGCTTTTTCAACAATTTGTTGTTGATGTATACACTATGCTTGAATCTGCACGGTTATCTTATATTAGAATGCATCAGAAATAATTATGTTGTGAAATGTATAAATGACTACATGACACTGCTACGTGGTGAAACCAATGTGTCTACTCAAGGAGAGCGAATCATATTGCCTTCATCATTTATCAAGGAGCCGATATATGATTCAAAATTATCAAGATGCCATGGTTATATGTAAATGGGCAAGTTATCCGCATTTATTTATTTCTTTTATGTGTAACCGAAGTGGCCGTAAATTCTTAGGTTTTTGCCGATAATCATGGATTGAAGCTTGAGATCGTCCATATATATTGTGTGTAGAGTATTTAAAGTTAAGCTTGATGGATTGATTCAAGATCTTCGTAAGAATAACATTTTTGGAAATGTCAAAGTAGGTATTATTTTTAAAAAGTACGTGTTATTTATTATAAACTAACAAATATTTGTTTTTGTTTTAAAGTAATATACAGTGTGGAGTTTCAGAAATGAGGGTTGCCTCATGCCTACATATTACTTTTCCTATCTAAAGAAGACAAATTCCCAACAATAGATGTTATCAATCTTATTATTTCTACAGAAATACCTAGTGAAAATATCGATCCAGTATATTATATTGTAGTACGTGATCTTATGATACACGGTCCATGTGGTGATGATAGACGAAATTCTCCTTGCATGGTAGATGGTCGTTTCTCCAAACATTTTCCAAAAAAGTACATCGATGTCACTTCAATAGATGATGACGGTTATGTTATCTACTGACGCAGAGATAGTGGAAGAAATTTTTTAAAGAATGGAATTTATTTGGATAATAGATATGTTGCTCGTCATAATCGATACTTATTGATTCGATATGGAGCACATATGAATGTTGAGTGGTGTAACCAATCAAGAGCAATCAAATATTTGTTCAAGTACATAAATAAGGAAAATGATCGTGTCACTGCCTCATTTTACCAGAGCTCAAATGAAGATAATTTGGAGAAGACTATCGATGAGGTAAATTTGTACTACGATTGTAGATACATTTCCTCATGTGAGGCTGCTTGGAGAATCTTTAAATTTGAGATACAAGGTATAGAGACCCTCCGGAGAGCGTCTCGATTTCCATCTTCCAAATGAACAAAGTGTTATTTTCTCCGATTCGATAATATTGATACTGTTTTAAATTGGCAACATTTAATCAAAGCATGTTCTTGGCATGGATGGAAGCTAATAAGAAGTATCCTGAAGCAAGAGAGCTGACATATGTTGAATTTCCAAAGAAGTTTGTTTGGAAGCCGAATTCACGAGAATGGACTCCAAGAAAAAGAGGGTTTGCAATTGGGCAAATATTCTTTGTTCCTCCGGGTTGTGGTGATATGTAGCACCCGAGATGTCTTCTAAATATAGTTCGTGGTGCCACATGCTACGATGATATATCTTCAATTAATGGGGTACAATACCTTTCTTTTCGGGATGCTTGCTATGAACTAGGTTTGTTAAATGTTGATAAAGAGTACATCGATGCTATCATAGAGGCAAGCGAGTGGGCATCATCACAATCGATGAGAGTTCTTTTTGCTACACTTTTAACATCTGAATCTATAAGTCGTCCTGAAGTGGTGTGCGAGTCATGATGTACTTATCTATCTGATGATATTTTATATAAGCAGCGTAATTTGCTTCAACATCAAGGTATGCATCAATTATTAGTTTATTCATTTAAATGTGTTCTTTATTTAATTTTTTTTATTAATATTGTAGATTTGCAATTGCACGATAATGATATTAAAAGTTACGCGCTTGTGGAAATTGAGAAGATATTGCGGAGTTATGGAAAGAGATTGCATGAATTTCAGTCAATGCCATTTCCAGATGATAATTTTTTTCCAATTCTCAAGTAATAGGTTAATACACGATGAGATATGTTATGATCGATTAAGTTTAATGAAGAACACAAAAACTTCTCATTTAACTTAAATGATGAGCAACATCGGGTTTGCGATACCATCATTGATTCAATTAATTCAGAAATTGGAAGAATCTTTTTTGTGTATGGGTACGGAGGAACTAGAAAAACATTTATATGGAAGATCCTATCTTCTAGGTTGCGGTCAAAAGGAAGTATCGTATTAAATGTGGCATCCAGTGGTATAACATCTATCCCGCACGCTAGTGGGAGGATCGCACATTCTAGGTTTGCACTTCTATTTACTCTAGATGAAGCTTCAAGTTGCAATATAAAACTAGGGAGCCCTCTTGCAGAGCTTATACTCAAGTCGAAGTTTATTATTTGGGATGAGGCTCCAATGATGCACAAGTATTCTTTTGAAGCTTTGGAAAAAACTATGAGGGACATCATGAAAGAAGTCGATCCTATCAGAAATGAAATTCCATTTGGAGGCAAAACAATTGTATTCAGGGGAGATTTTTGTCAGATATTTCTTGTTATCCCTAAAGGCAGTAGACAAGATATATTTAATGCCATTATAAATTCTTGCATTTGTGGAGACATTGTACTGTTTTGAGATTAACAAAAAATATGAGATTATAAAATACAAAATCTGGTGATAGTTGTGAAGAATTCAAACATTTTGCAGATTGGATTCTTAAAGATTGGAGATGGAAAACTTGGGGAACCAAATGATGGATGTGCTACAATTGATATTGCCGATGAGTTTTTGTTGAAAGACTTCATTGATCCAATTGCAGCGATCGTGAAGAGTACATATCTATTGTTTGGAAGTAATATTGACGACACATCATATTTTTAACAGAGAGCTATACTAGCTCCGAACTCTTGATGTCGTGCAATCTGTAAATGAATATATGGTTGGGATGAACAATTCTGAGGGAAAAATGTATTTGAGTTCTGATTTTCCATCCCATTCTGATAGAAATGTTGGTCTCTTGAATGATGTTCATACACCTGAATTTTTAAAAGGAATTAAATGTTCAGGAGTTCTGAATCATGAGTTATATTTGAAGGTTGGAATTCCAGTTATATTACTATGTAACATAGATCATTCTCTTGGATTATGCAATGGCACCTGATTGATTATTACCAGACTTGGTAACCATATAATAGAAGGACCAATTCTTACCAGGGGCAGTCTTGGTCCTAAAGTCCTTATTCCAAGAATGTCGTTGATGCCTTCTGATCCAAAATTTCCATTCAAGTTTCAACGACGATAATTTCCACTGATGGTTTCTTATGCAATGTCTATCAACAAAAATCAGGGTCGATCTTTGTCTAATGTAGGACTACTTCTAAAAAAATCTGTTTTTAGTCACGAGCAGTTATATGTTGTTGTATCCAGAGTTACTAACCCAAAGGGCCTTAAAATTTTGAATTGTAATAGTGATAGTAATGAGCATACAAGATCAACGACCAATGTTGTTTTTACAAAGGTTTTTCAAAATTGATAATAGATTTCCACACCTTAATGTATGGTTGTATTATTAAATCCCCCTTTTACTTAAAAATGAGAGTTTTAAATTATTTAATATATATTTTTTGTCTTGCCTTATAATTATCATTCTATAATTTCATTCAATTTGTTTTAACATTTTATTATTTATATAGATTCTACTTAATTGAATCTCTGAAAAAATTATTTTTTTTCTTGATATACACATCGTGTATCACGCGGGTGGATTACTAGTTATATTCTCAAACTAATCAAAATTTTCTTATGAATAATTTTGTTATGCAAACAAGATCTTAGTTTTTTTAACTAATGACAAAATTTGTTCAAATCATAAATTTTGAAAAAAGAACGAATCATACCCTTCTAAATCCATTTCTTGTATGAACATTACATAAATGCTAACTTGCCAAAAAAAGAAAAAAATTACGTCTGTGTCCAAGGCCTAACCTCATGTAAGATGCCTTATTACATGAGTACACAAAATATGGATTCATTTCTGACAAGTATAAAAGACTTATTTCAATATATCCCAGAATAATAGTAGTCGAGAAAATAAGAAGGGTACGTATCCTTAAGGGAAATTTGGGAAATGGCCCCTTCAACCAGGGATATTTTTTAAAAATGCCGCTAAAGTAGTAAAATTTGATTTATGTCCCTACACCCCAATTGTCCTCTTCACTGCCCAGATAGTGGCTCACCTTACTACCCACCAAAGTCAGTTCCAAGAAAAATCCAAATTTGAATTTTATTTGCACATTTTAAGAACAATTATAAATATATACTCATTCTTTGTACTATATATAATAATGTCAAATTATATCAGTTCTAAAAATTCTACCCAGGATAGTTTTGATGATGTCCATTATATTTAAATGAATTTGAGTAAATTTTATTAGAAAACGATAAATTGGCCTATTTTTAGGATTTTTAGGACATGCATAAATTGACATTGTTAGATATAAATTATAATATATAGAATGAATATATTGTTGTTCTTGAAATATTCAAAAAAATTGCAAAATTCGATTTCTCATTTGAACAGAGTTAGGTGAGCAGTGATGTGGGTAATTAGGTGGCCAAAGTGAAGTAGACATAGAAGTGTGAGAGCGTAAATCAAGTTTTAATATTTTGGAAATACACCTTGATGGAGGGGCAATTTTTAAAATTTCTCTATCCTCAATTGTTCTGCAAATTATGTTCCACTAATTTCCATAATTAGCTTCTTGGAAAGATCATCATATTAATTGTGTACCGACAAGGAGTTTGAAAATTTTCATGGAAATTTGATGTCTTCATTGTAAAAGACTGTGAGCCTTGCCTCTCCTCGCACCACTCTCATCATCTCTCTCCCTCTTCCCAATTGTTTTGTGGCATATATTTTCCTTTTTGAAGAAATTTTTCAGGTTCTTGATTTTAAGTTATCATTTTGTTTACTAATTGAATGGTAAAATATTTTTTGAATGCTAGTATTATTATTTATAAATTAGTTATTTGTTATTTTAGGAAAACTTATACCTAAAAAATTGGGCCGATCCAACTAATCACATGATTGAGCATACTAATCTTCATTGTACGTTATTTCATATTGTGTTTTATTTATCAAGTCATGTCATGTTATTATTGTATACATGACATTATGTTGGGAAATTTATTGTTTAGATTTTGATGAATGCCATGTAAAACTTAGAATAAGAAGTTGGCACCCCATTTTCGTTGTAAACCGCATTGTAATAAATAAAGGCTGGTCAAGTGAGTTAAAGTCACCTATGCCTAAACATGCAAGAAGACAATCGGAGACTAGAAGGAAGACTCATTGCAAGACAGTTGTGTATGGCAAAGAAGAGAAGACGAGAACTCGATCAAGGAGCAAATTGAGATGCAGATCAGGTGAGTAGAGTATCGTCAAGTCAACTCAAGATAGCCAAGTCTCAAGTTGAAGTGACAAGAGTCATCCAATGATTGGAAGCTAACTCTAAGTCACCTGGGGAAAGCAAGGAAATGCAAATCAAGTCGAGATAATCGGAAGAGATCCGTTGCACGTAAATCAAGGGAATTACTTAAACAAGTAATACCTCCATACTACCTTTCTCGAAGTGCTCATCCCGAAGCGTGCAAAAGGAATAAACAATGGGAAGCATCGCACCATGTCGAACTCGAAAAGTCAAGAACAATTCATACGAGGAAGTGGCAATTCCAAGGATCGCAACAAGACAAGCCAACGACCACAAGTGTCTTTTGAGAATAAGCCTATCTCTTCAACGGGCAAATTTTCAAAAGAACACTATAAAAGGTCGAGGAGTTTATTTGAGAGAATGTTGGTTACCTTGACAATTGAAAACAAATACGAGCAAGAAAAGCTATATCTCAGAACCAAAAATATTCTCAAATCATTCAAGATTAATCCTAAAGCCTACATTACGAAGAAAATCAATCCAACACTCACCGTGAAGGAAAGATAACTTCAATCAGTTGAAGAGGAAATTGTTGAAGAATCAAGGGGTCTACATTCCATGGAGGATTGTAGGAAGGTTCAAGGTCGAACAGTCTCAAGTTTTTGGAGGGCTTCGTGATCAAATCCAAAGAGCTTGAGCAAGTGGGCTGTAGTAGCAAGGCAATGCCTTCTGTGAAGAAGCTTAGTCGCACGAGAAGCGTTGCGTGACCAAGGCATCTCCGATCGAGTCCCAAAGGATCAAGTCGATTGTGTGATCAAGACTTGTATCCGGACTGCTACCACTCAGATATCCGATCAATACTTAGTGGATTCCTCCCGGAGTTGGAGAAGAGAGGAGTAGAAGAATTACCCCATCTTCGAACCTCTATAAAAACTTATCGTGTCATTTACATTTCAAAGCACTTTAATTCCTCGCACCTTATTTATTTAACTCACGATAAATTTGCTATCCACTTGATAATCTCTAAGTACTAAAACCAAGTATTAAATCAAAACTAAACCAAATTTAAGGGTGTAAAGTCTTCCAATGAAAACAAATCACAATCGAGTTAAGTCTTTAGTCAAAAGCAATTTGAGTTATTCTATCAACTCAATGAGAGTCCGTTGAGTAACTAACTCATTTGATTAACTAACTTAGTCCATCAAGGACTCATTTGTGAAGTATTAACTCGAATATTTAAAAGGACTAAATCGAAAAGTTGGTAAGGTTTATTCAACCCCCCATTCTAAACCTTACACTCACACCCCTTGGGACCTACACATTAATTCACATGATATATTGAAATATATACCAGATGAAGTGTTATGTTATATTAATATAATTGGTGTGAGTCGTTTTGGTGAAATTGCATATGTAGTCCACCAACTTATTAACACCGAGCTGCACTTTCGTCCAATAATTTAGGGGTATAACAAAATATAACACTAACTTTAAATTTGTTGCTCCTTGAGTTCTTTCTATGTTGACAATTATGAAATCAATTGGAATTGCTCTCGAATTTTGGGGATTTCAACCATCCATGTTGAATATGTTGATGTCATGAGAAATGGTCGTAGGGATTGAAATCTCTATAATTTCGGAGCAGTTCTGGTTGATTTCGCAATTTCGGATATAGATTGGACTCAACGCGCAACAAATTTAAAGCTAGTGTCCTATTTTATCGCATCCCTACTTTAGCGGATAAAGTGCAAGTTAGTATAAGTTGGTGGGCTAAATATGCAATTTAGCTGAAGTTTTTTTCATTCTTCCCATTGTCATTATGGTCTGTGTTTACAGACCAACTTCGTGATATACTCATTTTTGCTCCTCTTTTTGGTTGTTGTGGACTTATATTTGTCAGCTAGTAAACCATTAATCCATATAATTTGTATTTGCAACATGTGACTAATATTTGAGGTGGGGGCACCTGCAAATAAGATAACAAAAAGAGGTAAACAAGAAAATTGGACAAGTGATATATGTGACCAAAGTTTAGATCACGCATTAAATTAATAAATTGTTCTCTCATATCAATTGATTATAAAAATATCTATTTCGTCCCATGATTGAAAACCAGACTCGTTATGAATTATTGTGAAGAAACTCAAAGCAAAACAAAGATACTTCCAATGGTGAGAGATTTAGAGACTCGAGAGTGAGACAAGCTATGGTTGTTAGATACATGTCCTATTTTGGTGGTCCACATATTGTGGTTATTTGGTGGTTTTCTAAAACTTCCCATTTGATGTGGTAACTGCAGTAGAAGGTGGTTTTATAACCACCCACTACCTTGATGGGAGGTTGTGATAAAGTTGTTATAAATATAAACTAAAGGGTCCCTAATCTAGCCTACGAGAGATTTATTTTTGCCTATGTTTTCCATCAAGTGCTCTCAAAAAGGAATAGATTAGAAGATCTTTGGTTTTTCACTTGGACAACAATGGCTGGAGGTAATTTAATTTTTATTCTAGATTTGATTAACATGTGGTATCAGAGCCATCTTCATCCTTGTTGTTCAGAATATAGATTGAAATTTTATTTTGAACGGCATTGGAGAAAATCTTTATTTTCAATATTCATACCACAGACACGTGAATACCATGAGCCTCACTTGAAAGCTATGCAAGTATAATTATTTATATGTTTATCTTTTGAGATATAAAGAATGCATGTATATGTGTTAGATTATAAAGTTTTCCCATTTATGTATGATGTAAGCAATAATTTTTTCTAGTAAATCATATGACTGTAAGTAGTGACATGATTCTTTCACTGATTAGAGAATACTTGTTTATTCAAGCACATGTTCAGTTAGTGCTCTACTTGCATCTGATACAATCATCTTACATATATGAATATGATTATTCTGTATTTATGCTTTTTTAATTGCCATCTACTGTTTAGGCATGTTACAGAATGGACAAGCCGGATATTAAACTTGCATATTAGTTAAGGTAATTTTTTTTAAGGCCTTGTATAATGTATATGTTTAATTACGTACTGAATATATGATGGCTTGAGATTAGGCATGTAAGTTCAAGCATGTTGTACTTAGGAATCTTTTGGGATATATGGAGAGTTGGTATTAATGTCATAATAAAGTTCAAAAAATATTTTTATAACTTTAAGAATAGCCATAGCATCTTAAGTTATAATAATATTTTTAAAAGGTTTAATCACATCCAGTTTTAGTGATAATTTTGACAATGTACCAACTATACATATTCATTAGAATAATTATTTGGCCCCACAGGGAAATAATTATTTTAATGATTTGCTTAAAGCAAAATTGTAAATTGACACATAAAGTGATAATAAATTTTCATATGCCCACAGGTATGGAAATTTCTAGTTCTGTTGTAGTGTCTATTTACAAATTTTAAAATAAAGTTTATGTAAATTCAATGTATGTTTACAACCTCTACCCACAGGAAGGTTTGAATTTACAAATTGAATTGACATTGGTTAGTTCAATATTGAGTTTTAAGTTTCATAGCATTTAATGTATGTAATTTTTCCTATGCAGTTGTTCCTACTATGTTTAATGATTCTCGTGTTCCAATGTTGTGTGGTGATAACTTTTCTGACTGGAAGGAGAAAATTCTCCTGGCTTTGGGGTGCATGGACCTTGACTTGGCGCTTCGTGAGGACGAACCTATCCTTACGGAATCAAGCACGCTTAGTGAAAAGGCTGCTTATCAGTCATGGGAGCGATCCAATCGTTTAAGTCTGATGTTTATGAAGACTAACATCAGTAAGAGCATTAGGGGTTCAATCCCTGACTGTGATAAGGCAAAGGACTTCATTAAGGCTGTTGAAGAGCAATTTGTAAATTCTGATAAGGCAATGGCTAGCACTCTTATGAAAAAGCTTTCGGGCATGAAGCATGATGGTTCTACCAATGTGCGTGAGCACATTATGGAGATGACGGATGTTGCTGCTCAACTTAAGTCTCTTGAAATTGACATTTCTGAGTCATTCTTGGTTCATTTGATTATGAACTCTCTTCCTAAGGAGTATGGTCCATTCAAAATTTCATATAATACACATAATGACAAATGGACTGTTAATGAACTCCTTACTATGTGTGTTCAAGAGGAAGAGAGGATGAAACATGAGAAAGTAGAGGTTACTAACCTTGCAGCTTATGATCAAGCAAATGACAAGAAGCCTAATGGCGGTCCTAAAGGAAAGATGAATCATGTGTCAAAAGGCAAAAAAGGGCAATGTGGTTATATGCTTCTTTTGCTGTCTCAAGTACAAGAAATGGCTCGAGAAGAAAAGTAACTCTTTCGTTTATGTATGTCATGAATCTCATTTTGTTGAGGCTCCAAATAATACATGGTGGATTGATTCAGGTACTACAATTCACATTGCCAATGTAATGCAGGGTTTTCTAAACCTAAGGAAACCGAAGGCAAATGAGCAATACATCTATTCGGGCAATCGGATGGGCTCAAAGGTTGAAGGAGTGGGAACTTTTAGATTAGTTCTAAATTCTGGTTTTTGTTTAGATCTAAAGAACACTTTTTATATTCCGTCATTTTCTAGGAATTTGGTTTCTGTTGCAAGACTAGTACCTTTTGGTTTTAAATTTGTATTTGATAACTTAAGCTTTGTTTTATTTAAAGATGGTACTATTGTTGGAAATGGTTTTCTAGTTGATGGTTTGTATAAATGTAATTTAGATCCCACTCATGGTAGCAATCTTTCAACCACTACAGTTGATAATATTGGCACTAAGCGTTGTATTATTAATGAGTGCTCATCTAAACTTTGGCATAGGAGATTGGGACATATCTCCATAGAGAGAGTTAAGAGATTAGTGAATGATGGAGTTTTACAAACTCTTGATTTCACTGATTTTGATACTTGTATAGATTGCATAAAGGGAAAGCAAACTGACAAGAACTCTAAAGGTGCCAAAAAGGAGTTCTCAAACCTCGAGATCATACATACGATATCAGTGGACCTTACCCTCCTTGTTCAATGGTTAAAGATATTTTATATCTTTTATAGATGACCATACAAGGTTTATGTATCTCTATCTTCTAAATCATAAGGACGAGGCACTAGATGCCTTTAAGATTTATAAGACAGAAGTAGAGAAACAAAGGGAACGAAAAATCAAAATCGTTCATTCAGACAGGGGTAGAGAATACTATGGAAGGTTCACTGAAAAAGGTCAAATGCCAGGTCCATTTGCTAGACTTCTCCAAGAAGAAGGTATTATGGCAAAATATACCATGCCAGGATCACCACAACAAAATGGTGTTGCTGAAAGGAGAAATCGAACATTAATGGATATGGTAAGAAGCATGATCAGCAACTCAAATCTTCCTTTAAATTTGTGGAGTGAGGCTTTAAAAACCGCTGTGTATATTTTAAACAGGGTTCCCTCTAAGGCAGTTCCTAAAACTCCTTTTGAGTTGTGGAACGGATGGAAACCTAGTTTGAAACATTTACACATTTGGGGTTGTCCAGTCGAAGTAAGGATTTATAATCCCCATTTAAAGAAACTGGATCCAAGAACAGTTAGCGGGTATTTTATTGGCTATCCAGTAAACTCCAAGGGATATAAGTTTTATTGTCCTTCACATTCTCCTAGAATCGTTGAAGCTAGAAATGCAAAATTTCTAGAGGATAATCAAGTGAGTGGGAGTGAATTTCCTAGAAATATCGAATTTCATGAAGAAAAGGAAATTTCTGAACCAGTTCCTCAAAATGATATAGTCATTTCTTTTCAAAGAAATATTTCAGAATCTATTGAGGAGCCTCTGGTTCAAGAACAACCACTAAATGAGGCTACTACTCAAACTCTACCAGAAGAGAATGAGCCAGTAGATGTAAGGAGATCCTCAAGAATAAGGAAACCTGCAATTTCTAATGATTATGTTGTATACCTTCAAGAGTCTGACACTGAAGTTAGAATTGACAATGATCCAAGTTCGTTTTCACAAGCCATGAATGGAGAAAATGCTAAGTTTTGGTATGACGCCATGAAGGAAGAGTTAGAATTTATGGCTAAAAATCAAGTTTGGGATCTCGTTGAATTACCAGCTGGTCAAACAGCCATTGGCTGTAAATGGGTTTACAAAACCAAAAGAATTGCCACTGGTAACATAGAACGATATAAAGCCAGACTTGTAGCTAAAGGTTTTACTCAAAAGGAAGGTGTTGACTATCACGAAACATTTTCTCCAGTTTCTATGAAAGATTCTTTTAGAATCATTATGGCTTTGGTGGCCCATTTGGATTTGGAGTTATATCAAATGGACGTGAAAACGGCATTTTTAAATGGGGATCTTGATGAAGAAGTGTACATGAAACAGCCTGAAGGTTTCAGTGAAAATGAGAATAAGCACCTAGTTTGCAAATTAAAGAAATCTATATATGGACTAAAACAGGCCTCCCGACAATGGTATTTGAAGTTTCATACTATTGTTACTTCATATGGTTTTACAGAAAATATCATTGATCAATGTATATATCTTACGATCAGTGGGAGCAAATACATTTTCTTAGTCCTATATGTAGATGATATTTTGCTTGCAAGCAGTGATTTGGGTTTGCTACATAGCACAAAAGATTTTCTAGCTCAAAACTTTGAAATGAAGGATATGGGTGAAGCTTCTTATGTCATTGGCATAGAGATTCACAGAGACAGGTCCAACAGGACATTAGGGTTGTCTCAAAAGGCCTACATTGAAAAAGTTTTGGAAAGATTTAGAATGAAAGATTGTGCACCTACTGTAGCACCTGTTGTTAAAGGTGATAAATTCAGTTAGAATCAATGTCCACAAAATGACCTGGAATGAGAACAAATGAGCCAAATACCTTACGCTTCCGCAGTGGGTAGCCTAATGTATGCACAAGTCTGCACTAGACCAGACATTGCATTCGCAGTGGGTGTTCTAGGCAGATATCAAAGTAATCCTGGTGTAGAACATTGGAAAAATGCCAAAAGAGTTATGAGGTATTTGCAAGGAACTAAGGACTACAGGCTTACATACAAACATTCTGATCATCTCGAGGTGACTGGATATTCAGACTCGGATTTTGCCGGATGTAAGGAACACAAGAAAGTCTACTTCGGGATATATCTTCCTTCTTGCTGGAGGAGCTATCTCTTGGAGAAGCACTAAGCAGACGATAGTTGCTTCATCTACTATGGAGACAGAATTCATTGGTTGCTATGAAGCTACATCACAGGCATTATGGTTGAGGAACTTTATTACAGGCCTAAAAATTGTCGATTCTATAGCAAGGCCTATAAAGATTTACTGTGATAACTCGGCTGCAATATTCTTTTCGAAGAATAACAAGAGTGGAAGCCGTAGCAAGCATATCGACATTAAGTATTTGGTTGTCAGAGATCATATTAAGAAGCAAGAATTGGTCATTGATTATGTAAAGACTGAGCTCATGATAGCAGATCCCATGACTAAAGGATTGCCGGCTAAATTGTATAAGGATCATTTGGGGCTCTTAGTCTAGACCAATATTCATATTGTCTTTATTCTCTGAATATGTACGTACATTTTGGATATCTTTGTTAATGCAATGTTTTTGTGCACATAAAGATCATTGCTTAAATCCATTGGGATTGGTTAAGGAGGACCCGAATGACTTATATGAAGTTCATTCATAAAGTGATGATTACTCATTAAGAAATTTCGTACATGTGATACATGGAAGGAAATGTCCTATTTTTCATGGACATAACCGCCATGATTCATGCATTGAGATTTCCTTTTGAGTTAATAAAGATTATACTATTGATTCAGAAAGTTACCAATATAATTTTATGGCCAAGTGGACCAAGTGGGATAATGTTAGACACATGTCCTATTTTGGTGGTCCACATATTGGTGGTTATTTGGTGGTTTTCTAAAACTACCCATTTGATGTGGTAATTGCAGTAGAAGGTGGTTTTAAAACCACTCACTACCTTGATGGGAGGTTGTGATAAAGTTATTATAAATATAAACTAAAGGGTCCCTAATCTAGCCTACGAGAGATTTATTTTTGCCTGTGTTTTCCATCAAGTGCTCTAAAAAAGGAATAGATTAGAAGATCTTTGGTTTTTCACTTGGACAACAATGGCTGGAGGTAATTTAATTTTTATTCCAAATTTGATTAACAATGGTTTCATAGTGGTTTCATTGCAAAACTGGTCTTGTAACCTTGGGGTGATGGTATTTTATGACTTTTATTTTTTTAATTTGTAATTTAGTACTTTAATTTAAAAAAATTGACATTTTTAGAACAATTTTTGTAAAACAAATCCAAAAAAGGTTGGATCACTACCTGGCTGTCACCTCATCACCCCAAATTAGAGATTTTAAATTTTTCGATGAGATTACTGATTTGGATGATGACTAGCGCATATGTGTTAGATAAATGTTTTTATCAAGATTTTGATGATTTTGTTTTAATAAGATTTTATACCAAAACAATGTTTTTATATGTTGTCCAAATACTCCTAAATGATTTAAAATGTTTTACTAATTTTTGGAGTATTTGTTAGAGTTTTTAATTTGATAAAAATTGGACAACACTTTTGATGGTTTTGTTTAAATTGGTTTTTATACCAAAACTATGTTTATAAATGTTGTCTAAATACTCCCAAATGATTTAAAATGTTTTTACTAATTTTTTGGAGTATTTCTTGAAGTTTATTTTTGAAAAAATCGGACAACATTTCAAAGGGGTCGTGGTCAATTTCCCGCCCAAAGTGGTCGATCGGTACACGAAGATTAGAAAATCGAAACAGAACTTACTGTGTCTTGAAAAAGAGGGAGGGGACCGGTCAAGGGTGAGGTCGACGGTCGCATCCCTAGGTCGACCGGTCGCACCCCACCTCGACCGTCGCACCCCGCAACCCCTACCCGGATCGCACTATTTTTTTCAAACGGTCGAAATCTTCAACAGGCAACGGGTCGCCCTATGTTATTTTTTGACAGCAAAATTCCAACCGTTGCAATCTGTGACAACAAGATTTGCTTTTCAATTTTGTACAATATTTCTACATCTTGTGATCTTCTTTTTGTAGACAAAAGTGAAGATAGAGGAGCCTATGTTGGGAGCCTATGTTGGTGAAGCTTCTCTATAAATAGAGGATGAATTGAAGACACAAAACACAACAACACAAGCAAATTCACAACAAGAAATCTGCAAATTTCCAAGCTTTCATATTCAACGCTCTTGTTGTATTTATACCCTAAGGATTTCACTTTCACATCTTGAGGTCTAGGCTTTATTTCTTGATTACACTTTGCACTCAAATTGTAATATTCATTATTGAGTTGTAATCTTGATTTTTGATTATCATTCAAACACATGATATCCTTGTGAGTGTTCTTGTGGTAAGAACACACTTGGATGATCTAGGTGATAGGTGCAAGAAGATTGTGGTGATCTTCTTATTGAGGTATTGAAGAATTTGCTATTCTTCAAGGTTGAAGATTGTGGTAATCTTCACAAGGTGTCGTTGAAGGAAGATTGTGGTAATCTTCAAAGGGAGATTGTAGTAATCTCCAAAGGTGGTGTTGAAGAAGAGTGTGGTGCTCTTGAAGGTGTTGTAAGTTGAATTTGTATTAATTGTGGTAATTAATAAAATTCTTTTTCTTTTTGAAATCCATCCCGGATATACTGGGGTGGTAGAGGATTAGGCCCTAGGTGGGTTGAACCTCTTTAAATCGACGCGTGTTGTTTACTTCCCGCACCTTTATTATTGTCTTGGCGTAATTGTTTCGAAAAAGAGGGCGAAATCGAAAAGATGGAGATAATCTATTCACCCCCCCTCTAGATTATCGTAGCCGCTTGGACTTACAAGTGGTATCAAAGCCAAACTCTTTGGCAAGCTCGTTTCACATCGCGAGTGAAGAGGAACGATTGTCGGCTACGAATGAAGTCTACCTTACCGGCACCTCCACCACCAAGCCACCACTATTCGATTCCAAAAATTTTACATTTTGGAAAGAAAGAATGGAATGCTATCTACAAAGTTGCGGGTTCGATATTTGGAACACGGTCGTAAATGAAGAATCCATTCCGATGATGGACACACCACACACCTCCAAAGGCCTCAAAGAGCTCAATGATGAAGAAAAGAAAATCATCTCCTTAAATGGTAAAGCTCTTAATATTTTGTATTGTTCACTTACCAGTTTGGAATACAATCATATTGTAGGAATTAAATCGGCACATGAAGTATGGAGAAAATTAGAAGAAGTATATGCAAATGAAAGGAGCCACTCAAAAACATCTACTTCTCAAATGGATACAAACCCAACTTGGGATGAGCTTCCTACAACTTCCGACGTCGATGAAAACGAACGATGTCTTATGGGCTTCGAAGAAGAAAGCGAGGTTAGTTCAAAACCCTCCACTTCTTATGATAATGAATTACAAAATGATTATAGTGATTTGCAAAATGATTTTGATGAACTTCAAAATGAATTCCAAAGCTTACTTGTTAAATACAAAAATTTGAAAAAGGAATTCAATATTTTGAAAATTGATAAGGATAATTTATTTTCCTCTTATGAATCACTTTCATGTGATCACACCACCACACTTGATAAGGTTAGAATCCTTGAAAAAGAAAATAGTACTCTTATTGAGGATATTAATTGCATGAAAAAGGATTTATCAAAATCCAAATTGAGTACCGATAAAATGACCAATATTGTTGATGTTCATAGTTGTGAAAAATTGAAACAAGGACTTGATCATAAGCATAGTGTTGTTAATTATGTGAAAAGAAATCAAGTTCCTATGTATGTTGGTCATTATGCTCCAAAAATTATTACTTGCTTTTATTTCGGTAAAAAGGGTCATACGGTAAATACTTGTCGGGCTAGAAATAGCTCTAATTATTGTTGGAGACCTAAAAGTCTCAAAGCTAATCCCAAAGGACCCAAACACTTGAGGGTACCACAAAATAATGTGATATTAGGTACCCGACGTAATAATAATCAAGGAAAATTCATACCGCCAAGAAGATATCAAATGCCCGTGTCATTTGATCAAAGGAGAATACACCATCACGATAAATTTCCAAGAAAAGGATATAATCAAAAATGGGAAGTACACAATCCTTGGAAATGGCAAAGTCATCATCAACAAGATGATTCTCAAAGAGGAAGACACCATCAAAAATGGGAAGGACAAAACTCAAGAAATGGGCAAAATTGGAGAAGACATCATCAACAAAATGATTTCTCAAGAGGAAGATACTATCTACAAAGGGAGAGACATAACCCGTGGAAATGGCGAAATTGGTAAATTGTATCTCTCCATTTATAAATGCATTTTATTTTGTTATTATGCATGTTTTTATTTGTGTCTTAATTGCAAATGAGTTTTCAATTTTTTTTTTAAAATTAAGGTCTTCAATGTATATTTGTGTTTTTAAAATATTTTGAAAAGGAGACCTTGTATGATGCTTATATAAACTCTTGTGCATTTACTATGACTAAAAATTTGATTTATTATCTCTTATGGATTTATATAGCATAAGCATACTTGTGATATACCTTATTGCTTTAGCCTACACCTCCTTTACTATATTTTGTGCTAGTCTTGTTTTAAGAATTGTGTAGGATTCATGTATCCTCACCAATGGCTATTTATGTCATAATGTGTTAAGAGGACCATAAACTATCGAGGTACGCTTCTCATCGTTATTCATCTTATAGACTCGATATTATGTTTGCCATATGCCTATGTGCTTGATTTTCAAGATATTTCATAGTATTTCACATAAGTGCCATTAAGAGGATGTTTTGTTTTTTGAAAGGCATTATTTGACTTAGCTTGTTTTATCCGAGAATAGTAAGGGATTATACTTTATTTGGATAAAGATATTTGATTTTTATCCCTCTCTTAGTTATGCATTTTATTGCTCATATAAATGTCATTATTCTTGGTTGCTTTGTCAAAGCTCTTGATCATATGCTTCTTATAAATGAGGTCTCAACTATATGCTCTCGGATTTTCAAATTTCAAAAGAGGCCTTATATAGCTTTCTATAAGCATATTTGAACTTGCATGTTTTTATTGAACTCTTGATGATTTTTCCTAAAGCATAGTATGTGTTACTTATTATTGTGTCTCTATTATTCGATATTACTATGCTCTTGTGCAAGATATCTTGTTAAGATTTTGCAGAAATTATTTTTGGTATTTCGGGTCAAGCTTGAGGCAAGGTGAGTAGCTCGAAGGTATTGTCAAGAAGAAGGTATTTATTTTGATGATACATTTGCACCCGTAGCACATTTATTAGCAATTTTCATGTTTACTTGCTCATTCTTGTTTTAAGAAAATTTCAAGCTTTACCAAATGGATGTTAAATCCAATTTTCTAAATGGTTTCATTCAAATTGAAGTCTATCGGAGTTTATAATTTTAGGCCAAATGATTTTTATAAAAGGTCTTGTACGGTTGAGTATCCCGTATATGATTTGATAGACTTAGCTATTTTTGCAAAATGATTTTACAAAAGGTGAAGTTGATACTACACTTCTTGTTTTGAAAAAGGGCAAGGTTGTTTACTTGTGCAAATTATACTGATAATATTTGTGGTGCTACTAATGAATATTTGTGCAAGATGTCTTTCTAAGTTGATACTAGGTGAGCTTGAGATGAGCATAATGGGGGAGCTCAATTTCTTGCTTGGACTTCAAATCATTCAATGCCAAGTAGATGGTTACATTTCAAAAAACTCTTGAAGGAGTTAGGCATTGAAGAAGGAAGAATCATCTCAACCTCTATGGCTACCAATGAAGAGATTGACAAAGGTTGAGAAAGGCATGATGGTTGACAAACAAATTCGAGGTATGTTTTCTTGTATTATTCCAATAGACTCAACATTCTATATGCCTTATGTCTATTTGCTCGACCTCAAAAACTATCCCAACGAATCTCATTAAAGTGTCGTTGAAAGAAATTTTCAAATATTTGAAAGGCACTTCTTCGTATGACTTGTGTATCCAAAAGCTTTAAAACGTTCTTATTTTTTTGGGATAACAAGTCCGGTGAAAATTATTCAAATATAGTTCATCACAATTGAACTAAAAATATTGAGATTCGATATTCTTTTAAAAAGGGATTGAGTTTTTAACAAAAACTTGAGATGTGTTTAATTCAGTCTCAAGGATAACTCGCGGACTTTTTAATCATTAACCGCCGAGTATTTTACCTCATCTCGAGCTTGATTATGACATAATGTATATTAAATGAGGTCTATATTTGCATTTTGCACGTTTTAAAACTTAGGGGCGAAAAATCGGATTTTTGGATCATATCTCGGACTTTTGCAAAACAGACGGATCCAAAGTGACGGTTGGGGTGAGGCCGACCGGTCACCCTACACTTCGGCCGTCGCCCACACCCCCGGCCGTCGCAGCTATTTTTGTGTTAAAATCGTCTCTGTTCTTTTTCTCAGCCATTTTGGCTCTTTTGGCTCATTTTTCGTCCCCTTTGACATTTGCACACAC
Organism: Rehmannia glutinosa; assembly: GCA_016081115.2. Lineage (NCBI taxonomy): Eukaryota > Viridiplantae > Streptophyta > Magnoliopsida > Lamiales > Orobanchaceae > Rehmannia > Rehmannia glutinosa. The sequence goes on along the minus strand of CM071926.1, from coordinate 98,480,316 downwards.
ATTTCACTCCAAATGAGTTTAATTGCATAAATTACATATTTTGGGGATTATGTAGCTCGATTATCATCATCATTGCTCATCTTTACCGAATAAATGGTAAGAATTCTACTCCATTTGCTCAATTGGGTTGAACCCTTGAGATTTTGACTTATTTGCAAAATTCTTGATGCTAATTTCATATGAATGTGATGAGCTTAATATTTATGATGTATTGAATGTTGTTTGAACTAAATTGGTGATGAAAATTTTTGGCTTAAATGAATTTCAAAGGCGTTATATACTTCTTGTTTTATTGGACGCACGCCAAGTGTTCGACAAAATGTTTCAATAAACAATTCATCACCTACGTGATTCTCTCGATTTGAAAAGTCATATAAGTTTATAGAGATCATGTTTTATCAATCAAATGAGCTTTTGCAAGTCAATTGATCAACTTTTCCCTTTTACTTGGAATTTAAGCTTCAATTTTCAATAAGCTCGATAAATCGATAAATTTGCGCACTTTGATATGACTATATGATGTTTTTATTGTGCTAACATTCTTTTTTATGATTCCAAAGGGGGGGAAACATGAAAAACGCTCATACGCTCAAAGAAGTGAAAATAAGCTCGCTAGAAAAGCTATAAGCTAAGGCTCTTAAAAGCCATAAGCTGTGAATATTGCTTAGTCCATTTGATGTATTGTGGACTTTTATGCTTGACTAATGATGTTTTGTTACAGGGGGAGCTTATAAGCTCATGGAATTCAAGCTTAAGTTGTGAAAGCTAAGCTTTTAGCTTTTAGTTGTTGCTTGTATACTTGTTCTTGATATGCATGTTGATAGGGGGAGCTCGTGCAAAAATGATTTTGAAAAATCTTTGCTCCTATCCTTGTGTGTTTGTACTTATGATGTATCTTGTTTGTAATTGATTGTTGTTTTAAGACCGGAAAATTTGTTTTGTTTTAAAATCGACCTTCTAAAAATTGTTTTGGTTTGTAATCATCAAAAAGGGGGAGTTTGTTAGATAAATGTTTTTATCAAGATTTTGATGATTTTGTTTTAATAAGATTTTATACCAAAACAATGTTTTTATATGTTGTCCAAATACTCCTAAATGATTTAAAATGTTTTACTAATTTTTGGAGTATTTCTTAGAGTTTTTAATTTGATAAAAATTGGACAACACTTTTGATGGTTTTGTTTAAATTGGTTTTTACACCAAAACTATGTTTATAAATGTTGTCTAAATACTCCCAAATGATTTAAAATGTTTTTACTAATTTTTGGAGTATTTCTTGAAGTTTATTTTTGAAAAAAATCGGACAACATTTCAAAGTGGTCGACCGGTACCTGAATATTAGAAAATCGAAACAGAACTTACAGGTCTTGAAAAAAGAGGGAGGGGGACCGGTCAAGGGTGAGGTCGACCGGTCGCACCCCACCTCGACCGGTCGCACCCCCCTGCAACCCCTACCTGGATCGCACTATTTTTTTCAAACGGTCGAAATCTTCAACAGGGCAACCGGTCGCCCTATGTTATTTTTTGACAGCAAAATTCCAACCGTTGCAATCTGTGACAACAAGATTTGCTTTTCAATTTTGTACAATATTTCTACATCTTGTGATCTTCTTTTTGTAGACAAAAGTGAAGATAGAGGAGCCTATGTTGGGAGCCTATGTTGGTGAAGCTTCTCTATAAATAGAGGATGAATTGAAGACACAAAACACAACAACACAAGCAAATTCACAACAAGAAATCTGCAAATTTCCAAGCTTTCATATTCAACACTCTTGTTGTATTTATAGCCTAAGGATTTCACTTTCACATCTTGAGGTCTAGGCTTTATTTCTTGATTACACTTTGCACTCAAATTGCAATATTCATTATTGAGTTGTAATCTTGATTTTTGATTATCATTCAAACACAAGATATCCTTGTGAGTGTTCTTGTGGTAAGAACACACTTGGATGATCTAGGTGATAGGTGCAAGAAGATTGTGGTGATCTTCTTATTGAGGTGTTGAAGAATTTGGTATTCTTCAACGTTTGAAGATTGTGGTAATCTTCACAAGGTGCCGTTGAAGGAAGATTGTGGTAATCTTCAAAGGGAGATTGTGGTAATCTCCAAAGGTGGTGTTGAAGAAGAGTGTGGTGCTCTTCAAGGTGTTGTAAGTTGAATTTGTATTAATTGTGGTAATTAATAAAATTCTTTTTCTTTTTGAAATCCATCCCGGATATACTGGGGTGGTAGAGGATTAGGCCCTAGGTGGGTTGAACCTCTTTAAATCGACGCGTGTTGTTTACTTCCCGCACCTTTATTATTGTCTTGGCGTAATTGTTTCGAAAAAGAGGGCGAAATCGAAAAGATGGAGATAATCTATTCACCCCCCTCTAGATTATCGTAGCCGCTTGGACTTACAATATGTCATGCATTTTCATATGTTTACAAAAAAGTAATATTAATTTCAAAAAATAATTTAATTACTGCTTTTGCAAGAAAAATGAAAATCCCTAATTTTGGGATGATGATGTGTCAGCTACATCAACAATTCAACCTATTTTTGAATTTTCAGGCCAAAATTGTCTTTAATTGACGAATTTTTTAATTTAAAGTCCTAAATTTAAAATTGAAAAAATAAAGATCCTAAAATATCACTGCCCCAAAATTATTGAACCAATTTTGCAATTAATCCATTTTATAAATGTTTTTTATAGGTTGAATATTATATGTAAAAAAAGGGCCACTGTTCGTAAAGCCAAAAAGCTAGCTCAAAAACAAAAATAATAGCAAAAGTGTCAGAACAGAGAAAAAGAAACAAAAACTAAAATTGAGAAGAAACCACATGACGGTTAAGTTTGGTATTAAAGATTCAATAACCATATTTAGATCAATGTTTTTGAAACCTGAATCGGACCGGCCGATTTAATCGGGAACTGGTCACCTCAGACCGGTTATATATTAAAACAAGGTGGCTAAAAAACCATTGCTACCCGCTGTTGGAAATTTGGTTTTGATAAAGTGGGTGTCAACCCAATTTTGACCAATTTTTTGGTGGTTAAGAATTAAATTCTGGAGGAATTGAATTGTAAATTGTTAATCTACTTTCCGAGTATATGTTCGTAGTATTTTTTATTTCTCAAAATCGAATTTCGGTGATGAGTGAGAAATTAATACACAAAGTTGGCCACGCGATGGACATAGTTTATCTTAGTATAAATACTAGAAGGTGTTATTGGTTGGATTTACTGTAACACAAATGTATGAGCACAAATAGGCCTTTGATCGGACCGACTATTTGGGCTCGGGTTTAGGTTCAGTTAGTTTTGTCACTTGAAATTCAAGTAACTGTTGGGCCTGATGAATCTAGATATTGTAGGTGTCTAGGTTCGTGTGTCTATGAATCTAGACATTGGAGGTGTCTAGGTTCATGTGGCTTTTGGAGTTTGTAACTCCTCAAGTGGTGGTCATAATAGAGGTTTGTAACTCATGGGAGTTACGTGTGGTTTAATGCCCACTCTTTTATCTTTAATTCCCTTCATGTGTTGGAAATGATGGCCTATATAAGTCTAGGCGTTTTGCTGCATTGAGGGGGTTAGAAGGAAGAGATGAAGTCGGTATAGAGACGTAAAAATCGCATATCTCTCGCATATTCTTCAAGAGTCGGTGAAAGTGTCGTAACGTTTCAAGAACATTTTCAAGAACACGTCTTTCTCGCACTCGTGTCCAAAGAATGATTCGCTCCATCGAGTTGAAAGGTGCCTTTGTGTTAGTGGTGCTACTGTACACAAAGGAGGTTAAAGCGTTTTATCTTTGGGGACATTATGTCATACCGTGAGCACTAGCCTGGACGTATTTGTCTTGCGGATAGAGGTCTTCCTCGACTCGGCTTGTAAAATTCTGTCAGATTCATGCTTCTAGAGTTGGATTCCATTCAAGACTTATAATAGTTATGTTTTACATTTCTTGTAATTTATGTTTCTGTTTTGTAAGCCATCTTGAAGGCTTTTCCCGTTGTAACCATTGTAATATTTTCAAACAATTGCAAGACAAATATCGTACCTTCACGATGGCGAGGAGAAACAGAGCATTAGCTTGGAGATGAATCTGACAGAAGACCTTCCAGTGGTTGCTGAAATTGTAGTTATTGCTAAAAACGCGTTGCGTTTGAAGCATGGGGCTAGGATGAAGATTTCCTATGCAGTAACTTTGTCTTTAAAAGACTTGGTTGTACACTTTACTGTACGCATTGTGTGGTTTGATATGAATTTAGGATGTTTTTCCAAAAGGTTCATGGTTTTTGAAAAGAAATACGAAATGAGGATGTGATTTCCAAGAGATTCGTTATTTCTAGTTTTTTGGATTTAAATATTGATGATTCCAATAATCCAAAAATGTGTTGAAACTAGTTTAAAACTTTCAACTGATCCCGCATGATATTCGTGCTGAAGGGATGACATTTAAATGAAAAATTCCAAATAGTTTACATCGTTAAGATATTGTTACCAGGTTGGAAAATTTTCATGAATTCCTAAATGCATAACTGGAAGGAAATTGGATTAGTGGCCTAATTGTTCGATTGGAAATCGAAGAAATCAATCAAAGGCCTGAAGCTAAATCCATGAAAGTCTTGGTAGTGACTCGAGAAAACTGTGTTGTAATACTTTTTAAGAATTCTAACGGATCCAGCGACTGTGGGGGTATGACTACACTTTCTGTCTCACTTTTGGCTTTCGAGCTTGATTCTGATTTAAGTGTTGCGAGAAAGTGTTGTCGGAGGTGTTGTAATACGAGTAAACAGACAAAGTGAACGACATTTGCGTGAAATGTTGCCAAAAGTGTTGGAACACCTAAGACGGTTTCGAGAACCAAGTGTGAGGTCGAAGTGTTCTTTGAAGGTGTGACAACATCTAAGGTCACACTCGCTGTAAAATAGTTCGAACAGAATTGTCGGAACAAGGTTCCGAAATTTGTTTGAATGAGCTTCTAACAATATTGTTGGAATGAGGTTCGAATGGTTTTAGAACATCAGAAAGCATTCTAATGCTAATGAAAAGACCAGGAGCTGTGTAAGTTCTGGCGTAATCCGGAGTTGAACAAAGAAACTCAGAATATGTGGGGGAAGTTGTTTTAACGGCTAACCACATATTGAATAAAACCCCACTTAAAGGGAAAGATAAGGCTCCTTACGAATTGTGGAAAAATCGTAAGCCTTCTTATAAATACCTTAAAGTGTGGGAGTGTTTGGCTAATGTTGCAATACCTGAACCAAAGAAAGTTAAAATCGGTCCTAAAATGGTCGATTGTGTTTTATTAGTTATGCACTTTCTGAAGAGTGCATATCGATTTATTGTACATAAGTCGAAAAAATCCGAGAAATGACAGTTGGTACCATAATTGAGTCAAGGAATGCTATATTCTTTGAAAATATTTATCCTTGTAAAGAACGGATAGATGGAAGTCTAAAGAAAAGACTGTATTCAGATGTTGTTGGAGATGTGACTTCTGGTGTTATCACATCGCGCAATTTGGGAGATGTTATGCGCAGATGTTCAAGTAGCTGCCGGATGTTATAACATCACGGTACGACATCATTGTCACATTTTGAGCGAGTTAGTTCAACACCGAGTGGTGAAGAACTGAGACGAAGTAAGAGGCCTAAGGTGGTTAAGTCCTTTGGACCTGACTTTCTAACATTGATGTTAGGTGGTGAGCCAAACTCAATTAAAGAGTATCCTAGTAGTCCAGATGCTCCGCTCTGGCAAGAAACAATCAATAGTGAAATAGAGTCCATTCTGCAAAATCATACGTGGGAGTTGGTTGATCTCCCTGCTGGTCATGAACCTTTAGGATGTAAGTGGATCCTAAAGAAGAAGTATAAAGCAGATGAAACTATTCATAAGTATAAAGCACGGCTTGTAGCCAAAGGCTTTAAACAAAAAGAAGGGTATGACTTCTTTGACACCTATTCTCCGGTAATGGGGATTGCGTCTATTCGGGTGCTTCTAGCAATTGCTGCTTTGCACAATCTAGAGATTCATCACATGGATGTCAAAATAGCATTTCTGAATGGAGAGATAGATGTTGAAATTTACATGGAACAACCTGAAGGGTTTGTTGCACCCGGTCAAGAAAAGAAGGTGTGCAAGTTAATAAGATCCTTGTACGGACTGAAACAAGCTCCAAAATAATGGCATCTTAAATTTGACAGCACGATGTTGTCAAATGGTTTAAAATCAACGAGTGTGATAAATGTGTATATGTCTAAGGGACATCAGAAGCATTCGTCATAGTTTGTCTATACGTAGACGATTTGTTAATCATGGGCAGTGGTCATGATGCTATTAAGGACACGAAAAGAATGTGATCCTAGGGATAAAAATCAACAGAACTCCTCATGGAATTATCTTGTCACAATCCCACTATGCGGAGTAAGTGCTCAAGAAATTCAATGCTTTTGACAGTTTACTGTCAAAGACGCCCATTGATTTAAGTGTAAGTCTGGTTGCTAATAAAGCAGAACCAGTGGCTTAGATGGAATACTCACGTATTATAGGTAGTTTGATGTACATCATAAACTGTACACGTCCAGACTTGGCCTACCCTGTAAATATGTTGAGTAGGTTCACGAGCAATCCAAGCCACGAGCATTGGAAAGCGTAAACCAAGGTGTTAAAATACTTGAAGTATACTTTGGAGTAGGGGCTATACTACTCGAGATATCCGGCTATACTTGAAGGGTATAGTAATGTTAGTTGGATTTCGGATTCGAAAGATTCTTATTCCACTAGTGGATACATATTCACCATTGGAAGTGGTGCGGTATTGTGGAAGTCAACGAAGCAAACGTGTATAGCTCGGTCCACCATGGAATTAGAGTTTATAGCTTTGGATAAAACTGGTGAAGAAGCAAAGTGGCTTCGAAACATTTTGAAAGATATTCCATGTTGGAGGAAGTCTGTGCCTTCTGTGATGATTCACTGTGATAGCCAAACGACTATAGGAAGGGCACAGAGCAATATGTATAACGGTAAGTCTAGACATATTCGTCAGAGACATAATACCGTTAGACAATTGATCTCAAATGGTGTGATGTCAATTGACTACGTAAAGTCAAAAGACAATTTGGCAGATCATTTGACGAAAGGATTGAATCGAGATCAATTGAGTAAATTGCTAGAGGGAATGGGCTAAAAGTCCACAAAGTAAAATAACCATCATAGTGGTAACCCAACCATGATGACTGGAGATCCCAAGAGACTTGGTTCAATGGAAAAACTAAGCTATGAAGGTTATGTTGTAACACTTGGAAACAATGTTTCAACCCATCCCTAGAGAGCAATGACAAGTGTTGAAACACCTGCAAGTTGTGGTGAGACTAAGTCATTTGACTTTTAGTGATTTCTACACCTCGTTGAGGTTGAATATAGCAGGATACTCGGATAGGAGATCACTTATATAAGTGAGAAGTACGGGCCGCTTCAAAGTAACACTTATGAATCCAAAGTGGTGTCCATGGCCAAAACGGACACAAAACGTGAGAACATAAGGTGTTGATAAAGTGGATGTCGACCCAATTTTGACCAAATTTTTGGTGGCTAAGAATTTAATTCTGGAGGAATTGAATTGTAAATTATTAATCTATTTTCCAAGTAGATGTTCGTAGTATTTTTTATTTCTCAAAACTGAATTTCGGTGATGAGTGAGAAATTAATACACGAAGTTGGCCACGCGAATGGATATAGTTTATCCTAGTATAAATACTAGAAGGTGTTATTGGTTGGATTTACTGTAACACAAATGTATGAGCATAAATGGGCCTTAGACAGGACCGACTCTTTGCGCTCGAGTTTAGGTTCAGTTAGTTTTGTCACTTGAAAATGGGTTTGGCCCAAGTTCAAGTAACTGTTGGACCTGATGAATTTAGATATTATAGGTGTCCAGGTTCGTGTGTCATGAATCTAGACATTGGAGGTGTCTAGGTTCATGTGGCTTTTGGAGTTTGTAACTCCTCAAGTGGTGGTCATAATAGAGGTTTGTAACTTATGGGAGTTGCATGTGGTTTAATGCCCACTCTTTTTATCTTTAATTCCCTTCATGTGTTGGAAATGATGGCCTATATAAGTCTAGGCGTTTTGCAGCATCGAGGGGGTTAGAAGGAAGAGATGAAGTCAAGATATTACGAGAAAAATCACATATCTCCGCATATTCTTCAAGTGTCGGTGAAAGTGTCGTAACTTTTCGAAGAACATTTTCAAGAACACTTCCTTCTGCACTCGTGTCCAGCAGCCAGTTCTCGCTCCTTCGAGTTCGAAATGTGCCTTTGTGTCAGTGGTGCTACTGTACACAAAGGAGGTTAAGTTGTTTTATCATTGGGGACATTACGTCATACCGTGAGCACTAGCCAGGACGTATTTGTCTTGCGGATAAAGGTCTTCTTCGACTCGGCTTGTAAAGTTCTGTCAGATTCATGCTTCTAGAGTTGGATTCCATTCAAGACTTGTAATAGTTAGGTTTTACATTTCTTGTAATTTATGTTTCTGTTTTGTAAGCCATCTTGAAGGCTTTTCCCGTTGTAACCATTGTAATATTTTCCAACACCCGCATCAAACCCGGTAAAAAAAACCATGTAATTTTTCTTAAACAATTTTTTCTTTGTTTTATTACAAATTTGAAAGAAAAAATATTTAATAAGTTTTAATTATAACTTCTCCTTATATTCGATCTACATATAAATTTGGATATTATAACTTATTAAATTAGTTTTGTTCTTATTTGTATTTTGGTTCTTTTACATTTGTACTTGTGTTTATCTTTTACATGTGTGTACATACATACATATGTGTGTGTGTATACGGGCCAACTGATTTTTTTAGAATGATGTAACCAATTGAACCAGTGACCCGATATCAAGTTATTAATATGGTTTAATGTCTGATCCAGGTTTAAAAAGATTCATTTAGATTTCAGATTGAAATCACATGTATCAAAATCCGTTTCATAGATCACATCTTATATTGGTTATGTGGGGATATCTGAAGTGGTCATGAAGTGAGGTAAATGAACTCGTATAACAACTTGAGTTAGTGATAATGAATATGAAATAGTTGCCAACTCAACCTATAGTGTCGCGGGTCATCCATCCACATTATACTCACGTATATACCATTCAAATATGGTTAACTAACCAATGGACTCATCCATTGCGCGGCAAAAGGAAGCCATGCGGGACTGACCAGGTATGCCTTTTTGGTCGTGCAATGTTAAGAAATTTATGGAAAAAAATTAGCTATAGTTTATATATTTTTTTTTTTTTTAAGTTTTCGGCTCACTCATTTTTGTATCTTTGCTCATCCTATTTTTGTGTGTAAGTTCTGCTATTGGACCCCACTGTATTGGGGTTCCTCTTCTGAGGACACAATGAGTCTTGCTTTTGGACACGCTTATTTGGGTAATAATCCAAACCCGCATCGGCTTTTATCTTGGTCATAATATCCAAGCCTATACTTTTGGGTCGGGTTTGACGTAATTGGAACGTAACACATGATCCCCTAAGAGTTAAGATGGTGACACATGTATCTAGCACTAAGCAAATAAAGTTGCCACCATTCTTATCAATAGCCAACATGCATGTTTATGCTGTCATAAGGTAATTGGTATTGGAAACATTCTATTTTTGCTTGTTTCCTAGCTCCTATACCTAACATATTTGTAATGGTTGATCAATCCACAAATATAAATTTTAGGGATAATTACAAAAACACCCAGGTTTAGCTTAGTTACAAAAAACTCCAATGATCTTTTAAAATTACAAATATACCCTTTTAATATTTGTAAATATCTAACAAGTACGTCTCTCTTGATGGGCGATTTGCAGGAGAAAAACAAATGCCAATGGGGTATTTGTAATTTTGAAAGATAACTGGATTTTTTGTAATAGGCTAAAACTTTAGTGGTATTTTCATAATTATCCCTAATTTATATGAATTGTCGTTACAACGGACAAAGTTTAATTCGACCCTACATCACAAGCTAAATTTACAACAATTAGTTGGAAGCTCCAACTCTCAACAACAAGTTGTGCAAATTAATTTAATTCCACAATCTCTTCACTCTCTGGTGCTTCAAGTTGAAGAGGTCAAGATATATATAGTTCATTGGATTTAGACAATAGTTCCCTCACTTGAATCTGATAAGGAAATAACCTTCTTCACCTCGCCTAGATTTAAATTACCATTTTGTTCTTGCTTTGTCTGAATTACTAAAATAACCTCAGAGTGGTTTGGGTCGCTCATGAACTTTCCACCGCACACGAGGCGAGCTAATGTGCAGATTATTATACTCGTACGAAGATCCAGAATTAACGAGAACAATACTATAAATACGACACGAAACCCCATGTCTGGCTCTTTAATTTCTAAGTACCTCATTACTTGATTTGACTTACGCATTAGATGGTCTTAGATGGAGACTATCCGGGCAAGCCTAACACGTATTATGTTTCAGGTTCTTTGGAACAAAGTACTTCACCTCGAAGGTCAGGTACATCGATCTGGTTTACATCCTAAATCAGAAGCCAAATTTAGTTCCTCCCCCACCCCCAAATAATATTTGTTCTATTGTCAAAGCCATCAACCAGTCATAATGTCAAAATAAGTTGATGCAATTGAATCGATGGATATGTAAGAACAAGTTGCGTTTCTGATTGCAAAGAGTTAATGCTCAAACGTACGATACGACCAATTCAAGGCTCCAATGTCATAGTTAATAAACAATGTAGAAAAAAAAACCGTAAAAAGAATTAACCAATTATAAAACCATGAACCCAAGTCAACTTTTTTGTACACTAAAGCTGTCCTCCAAAGCAAAACTTCAATTAATATCATATACCAATTAATCACATGCACTGAATATATATCAAACAAACTAGCACATTGGTTTTTGCAAATATGGTGTCTTCAAAGTCATATTCATCATCACGTGAACCAAACAAGGTCGAGAAGAAAATAGCAATCATCGGTGCCGGAATTAGTGGCCTTCTCGCATGCAAACATACCATGGAAAAGGGTTTTAATCCGGTGGTTTTCGAAGCACGAAACGGAATTGGTGGAGTTTGGTCATCCACCATTGATTCAACTAAGCTTCAAACTCCAAAAGATCACTTCCAATTTTCGGATTTTCCGTGGCCCGAATCCGTTTCCCAGACATTTCCCGATCATAACCAAGTGATGGAATATGTTACATCCTACGCTCTTCGTTTCGATATTTTTTCAAGAATCAAATTCAATTCTAAGGTTATTGGGCTTGATTATAATATTTACTCATCAAGTGATGATGATGACAATATGTGTTCCAATTGGGATATGTGGGGTGGCAATGGTGAGGCTTTTTCATCTAACGGGAAATGGAATGTTGTTGTTCAGAATGTTTTGCAACCTATGCAAGCACCAAAGGTACAAATCTTTCTTTCTTTCACTTTTATGATCATGAAATTTTTATGTTTTATTTATTTTGTGAAAATTATAAATAACCCCCTCATGGTGCAATTTGTAAGATAGAAACAAAATGTCTACATGGCCTTTTTTATTTAAAATATAACTGGTTTTTTGTTATTATGCTAAGAATCAAAGGTAATTTCAATAAGGAAAAATAGCTTTTTCAGTTGTGTGACTTGGGCTATTTGGAAATTTAGTCATTTAAGTAGTTACATTTAGATTTGGGTCCAGTATCCTTCAAAATTTGGATATTTAGTTCGATTTGACCGGAATTGTTTAATTTTATCGCAATTGATAACTAGGAATAAGTGCTAATGTGTCTATAAGATATTTGGGGATATTAGTGGATTTGGCGCAAAATTTGACATGTTAAGTCACAAAAACTAGAGACACAAAATCTGGGTATTTAATGTTGGTGGCAATTTGGTTTTGACATGTTGCACCTAACTAGTCGTATTCGATGATAAGTCGGTCAAATTAGGACTAAATTTTAAATTTTTAAAAGATATTGGACTAAAATTCAAATGTGACTGCTAAATCTTAAAATAGTAATTAGAGGACCAAATATGTGAAGCCCTCGATTTTTATTCGAACATGTACTTGTATCACGTATCGTCTTTGTACTATTTGACATTTCTACCGCGTCACTTTGACGGGTAAATATTAATGATAAATATATTTTGCATTTAATTCTTTTAATTTCTATTTGTGATCATAATCATTTATTAATTTTAATTCGCATTTATGATCACTTGGTTGATCATCATTATTATTATTGGTGTATTATTAGTCACCTTAGAATTTTAAGAGACTATTTATTTTAGGGATTATAATTTATAGAATTAAGAATTCGATTTAGATTAAGTGATCATGAGACTTATAAGTGATCAAGGACATCACTAATTATTTTGGAGATTGATATTTATTCATCTATTATCATCAATTTTGGAAAGAAAAAAATATATGGAATTACCAAAATACCCTTGGGGGACGGCATTGGTGTATTTTTTGGTGTAGAAATATCTCTCAACTCTTGTACATGTACACCTTGTGTATTCCTCTTGTGTATTTATACACCATTAATTCAAACCTACATCTTAAATTAATCCCACCATTTCAATCATCCAATTGGTCAAACAAGACCAAATAAAAAATTTCCCCTAAGCTTAGCATTTTGGCCCATTGTCCCTAATAAAGATACCTAAATATTACTTTCTTCCCCAATTCCCTCAATTATTACTCTAACTTATCATTTAATCAAAACAAAACAAAATTTTTATTCTTCCCATTTCATTTCACCAACACCAAATTTCTTCTAAGTCTTGAAATTCCTCTTACCTCTCTCTAAAAATCCTCCTACATCTCTCTACCTATTCTTCATCTTCTTCACTAACACTTAACCAAAACTTCAAGAATTCATCTCCCATTTTCTTCAAAAATTCGAACCATATACACTACACAAGGTAAGAAATTTTCTTCTTCAATCTATTCTTATACCTTCTAGCTCACCTCTTTCACCTTCTAATTTAAGTTTGATTTTTGAATTTGAGGTATACCTAGAAGACCTTTGAAGAAGTTAAGAGACTAGTCATCTTGAAGAAAAATTGTGAAGAAGTTGGACTATAAGGTAAGAAATGGAATTTTAGTACACTTTCTTCTTCTCTTTCTATTTTCCAAATTTTTACACTCCATTTTCATTTTTGGAGTTTTAGGGGCTTACCTTGGTGGTTGACATTAAGGGTGACCAAAACCTTATACTTGGAAGCCATTACTAGTCACATTTTACTCACTACACAAGGTAAGTGTAGTATTTCCAATTTTCTCACTATCTTCTTCTTTTCCCTTAATTTTTAACCACATTCTTATAACTCCTATATTTTTTTTGATATTCCTTGACTTAGGGGCTGACCTAAGTCATTCCTTCACCGAGAGAGATTTATCCCATTTTCACCAACAAACCGATCTTTAAGGTGGGTGGAAAAATCTTTTCAACTTCTAGGTGTTTTAATTCATAAAAATGCATGTAGTGTTTTGTTATTGAGCATTTGAGATATATATTATGTATTGCATGCTATTTTCTTGTATCAAGTTGGAAAATTTCTCAAGTGTTGCTCAAAATGCGATTTACCGAAAATTAGGACATACATGTACACTTTCTTGTCATATTTGATAAATTCTTGTATGAGATGGATATATATGTTTATGACTCTTGAAATATATGTTTGTATGACATATAACCTGGAAAAGTCGAGCATAATTGATTAAAATTCGATTTTGGACTTAAAATACAAAAATGGAAAGTTGGTGGACTTAATTGCAAGAAAATAAAACTTAAGGGACCCCTCTGTAATTTTCGATTTTTGGGACTGAACTCAGGTTCAAAAATTATGTTTTGACATTTTAATAAAGTTTTAAGAGTTTTTAGATAAATAAAATCAACCCTTAAAAGCCCAAGGACTAGATTGTAAAATTTGAGAAGTTTAAGGGCTATTTTGCAAATTTCGAAACTGTACCAGACCCTAAATTTAAAATTTTAAATTTTAACTCTTAAGGGACTGGAAATAACATATTTTATGTGTATTCCAAAAATCCAAGTGTTTAGAGCTTGGAAAGTAATTTTATAAAACTTGAGGGACCAAATTGTAAAAGATTAAACTTGAGGACCCAAATGAAATTTCCAGGACTTATACAGCCCATGTACCTGGAAATGCTAATTTACCTATAACATAATTATATTTTGGACCCAAGGTTCAAATTTCATAACAATTGGACCCCTAAAAGCCTTAAAGGCAATTATTTCAAAATGGGACAAAAATGAGATTTTCAAAAGTTGAGGGACCTATACTTATGACGTTTTAAAACTGCTTTTGTCCCAATATTCCACCAACCTTAGTGACATTTTCCAATTGGAATCACATTAGAAGCCCTTCCGGTTTGTGAGTTCCGATTATTTTAAACTTAGGGCCCGAAATGACAATTTTAACAATTTTGGGGCCAATGTGAGAATTTTATAAAAACTCGACCTCAAAACTTTAAAAACCTGAATCTCTGAACAATTTAGAGAATTTAGGAACTGACCTCATAATTTTTCAAGGTCGGGACATTTATTTATTTAACTTTTAACCCCAAAAGTATTGGTTTTTGACAAAACGGGGCTAATTGTAAATTTTAATTTTTTTAAGGACCTAACTTAAATTATTTTTCATTTACTAAAACAGCCCTGGACCCTCTGACTTTAATATTTAATTAAAATATTTTATTTTCTTAAAAATCCTTGACTTATCGAATCGTCTTGACCGATTAATACCCGATCTTGGGCGATTTCCTTGTCTCGCGATTTGAATTTATAACGGGACTTATGTTCCTCCTAATCCTTAAGATATCGAAGACTACTTATCCTCCCGATAATTATCTTCATCCCAATAACTCCACCAACGCCATAACTATCTTGTGCAAATTTTTGAGAACTTTTCATGAAGCGCTTCCCCGAATCAATAATACTCATTGCCTGGTTGACTACATGAACTTGTGTTTACTTTCTGCTGAGTCAACTTGGTGTGTCGAGCTCACAAATCGGAATGGATACGTCGGGGATGGAACCGGGCAGCTCGGCCGCTATTCCACTCTCCCGGCCCCATCGCCCTAATCAATGGCGAGGGACGGAGTTTGTCGAGGGAAGCGGGTCGTAGTACTTGAGGTATAATCATGATTATGACAAATCCGAGCCTTGCTAGCTCCTTTGTGGATTTTGTCTTTGCCTCACGGAGCGATAAGGTGACGGAGTCTTGGACCATCTTGCTCGGGGAGTTACAAGGAAGAACGAAGGAATCGTTGCCTCGATCCACACGATTAGGAGTTAATGGACCCGTTTGGTTGGCGCTACAAACCGCACGCAACCGCTACTTGTATTGCATAGGTTGGCGCTACAAATCCGCACGCAACCGCTACTTGTATTGCATAGGTTGGCGCTACAAACGTGACGCAACCGCTACTTGTATTGCATAGGTTGGCGCTACAAATCCAGACGCGAACCGCTACTTGTCTTGCATAGGATTGGCGTTACAAACCGCACGCAATCCTCTGCTTGCTTGGACCATAGTGCACGCTTGACCATGAATCTGTTTTCTTAATCGTATAAGTATATTAACTAAATATATTTATCACGACGCTTGTGGGTGTGTGAAATCATGCATCATCTCTCATGCGTTTTCATACAACTAAATTTCTCGCATTAACTATTTATATCGCCACACTTACACACGATCACCCCATCCACCGAGATTTCGTCTCATTCCCTCCTGTTTTCTAACCTTTAGATGAAGAGTTCGCTCAAGACATCGAACCTACCGCAGATTGAATCTCTATCGGCGATGTGGAGCGATATTTCCTTTCGTTTTTTTTTGTTGTTGTTGTTGGACTCCTTCATTTTATTTTGTTTGACTGTAAGTTAATTAAGATAATCTTTTGGGTTGTATTCGGATCTTGCGGACCTTAAGATATAATTTGTACTCGTGGTTGTTATAATTCCATTTGCATTAGACTCTATTTCACTTGGAGTTTGGTACCTTTGGATTAGGCGTTGATTAATTCTGTTTAAGTGATTGATCGTTGTCGCGTCACGTTTGGGCGTGGCGTGGTTATGGTATCGTCGAGCTCGGCTAGTAAGATGGAAACTTACACCGAAAGCGACCGAGATAGGGACCGGTTTGTGTTGGGTAGTACCGTGACTTGACTAATTAAGTTGTGAAATCGATTTCAATAATGGCATAGAACCGTATTATTGATGTTTATGTTAAGTCGAATTTATACTTGGAGAATACATAGTCATACTTGATTTGACTTAGTTGACTCTGACCGACTTTCCTTAGTCATTCTTTCTTGTTCTTCCTTATCTTTTCCTTACATTCGTCTAATCCGCTTTAGTTTTGTTTAACCAGGATAGGTTCCTCGACCTTGGATTAGGTACCACTACTAGTTGACCTAAGTTGAATCTTGGATGAATATTTGAACTCTTTTGGGTACATTATAGTGTTAAGATATCCGGATATTCCTCTATTTGGACGCTAGGTGATTTAGAAAATGTGATTTAGAGATTATAATGCCTGATATGGTGAGACTCGAAGAATATGAGGTTATCTCTTGATAAGTATATGATTTGGATGTGATCTATTATAGAACCTAGACACCTAATGATATTACTTTGGGAAAATGATAGTAGGGGAATCACTAAGTATAATGATCGATGATAGTACCCTTGTGTTATTCATTCTCAAGTACTTTCACAAGCTTAAGTAAGGGAATTTGACTTGTGGATTAGGTATCACGGATAAGATACATTGAGGATGTGACTATTATACGATCTCGACTAGATGTTACCATTAAATATCCCCTCCTGAGGATAGAAGAACTATTTGATCAACTTCAAGGAGCGACGGTGTACTCTAAGTTTGATTTGCAACAAGGATATTATCAATCAAGATCCGTGAAGAAAACGTTTCCAAAACGACATTTCAAACAAGATATGGACACTACGAGTTGGTAGTGATGCCTTTCGTCCGACAAATGCACCGAAATAAGCGTTTATGGATCTAATGACGAGTCTTTCAACCTTATTTGGATCAATTCGTAGTGATATTCATTGATGACATACTCGTATACTCTAAGTCTAAAAGAGGAGCATGAGCGTCATCCGAAAAATTGTTTTAGAGACACTACGAGCACAAGTCGTATGCCAAATTCAAAGCAAGTGCAATTTTGGCTTAGTGAAGTCGCATTCTTGGGACACATAGTATCCCGGCACCGGGATCGCCGTAGATCCTTCGAAGGTGCTGAGGCGGTGGTTGAATGGAAACAACCCGAGTCCGTAATGAGAGATAAGAAGTTTCTTAGGACTATTTGGATATTATCGAAGATTTATCCAGGATTTCTCCAAGATATAGGACCACTCACTCGACTAACCTGGAAGCAAGTCAAGTTTGAGTGGAATGACAAGTGTGAGGCTAGTTTCAAGAGTGAAGAAACGACTTACTACGGCTCCGATCTTAGCCCTTCCAAAGGGAACGAGAAAACTTTGTCGTCTGGTGTGACGCATCAAAGGAAGGACTAGGAGCGAGTACTCATGCAAGAAGGAAAGGTCATTGCTTACGCATCACGGAAACTCAAACCGTATGAAGCCAATTTCCCAACGCATGACTTGGAATTGGCGGCAATAGTGTTCGCGTTAAAGAAATGGAGACACTATCTCTACGGAGCAACATTCACGGTTTACACGGATCATAAGAGCCTAAAGTATCTATTCTCTCGAAGGAACTCAATTTGAGGCAACGGAGATGGATGGAGTTAATAGAAGATTATCACTTTGATATTCAATACCATCCGGGAAAGCTAACGTAGTAGCCGACGCCTTGAGCGAAAGGCGAGTATAGCTAGACTAATGATTCGAGAGTGGAGATCATTAGAAGAATTGAGCACTTGGAATCCGACAAGAACCAAAAGATACTTTCGAATTTCATGTGCTAATATTTGATTAAACCCGATCTACTAAACGAGATCAAAGTAACACAGGGGATTGACGTGCAACTTCAAAAACTAAAAGAGAAGATACTCAAAGGAGAGAGATCAGAATTCTCGGTACAGGAAGATGGGATCATCAGATTTCAGAATAGAATTTGTGTACCGAATGATGAGCAACTTAGGAACAGAATCCTCTCAGAAGCACACCGTTCGAAATACACTATACATCCCGGAGGAAACAAGATGTATAAGGACTTGAAACAACATTACTGGTGGGCAAACATGAAGAACCAAGTAGCAGAGTTCGTTGCGAGATGCTTGACTTGTCAACAAGTAAAAGTGAACACCAACGACCATCCTGGTTTGTTACAACCGTTGAGAATTCAGAGTGGAAATGGGAACACATAACAATGGACTTCGTGACGGATCTACCAAGGACCAGACGAGGCGATGATCTATATGGGTAGTCGAGACCGACTCACAAAATCGCACACTTCCTACCCATGAAGAAAACCCGCGACTTGCGTAAACTTGCGCAAATTTACATCCAGAGATCATCCGATTGCATGGAGTGCCAATCGACATTGTGTCAGGACAGAGACCCGAGGTTTGTCTCCCCACGGGAAATGCTTACATGAGGAATGGGTACTCGCTAAGTTTTCAAAGACAAAGAAGACATCCGCAAATTGATGGCGGTCGGAGCGAACAATTGACCCTGGAAGACATGTTGCGAGCCCGCACATTGGATTTCAAGGAAGTTGGGATTCGCACTTACCATTGGCCGAGTTCGCCTATAATACAGATTATCGTGCCACGATTGGGATGGCACCTACGAAGCCTTGTATGGACGAAAGTGTAGATCCCCACTACTTTGGGAGATTGATGACCAATGGACTCAAAAGAGAAACGAAAGTCACCATCGATTCCAAAGGTCGACTTAGTTCGGGAGGCCATGGAGAAGGTCAAGTTGATCGAACGAATCCGCACAGCTCGGAGCCGCCAAAAGAGTTACGCGGACAAGAGGAGAAAGGACTTGGAATTTGAAGCCGGAGATGAAGTATTTCTCGGACTCTTGCCACGAAAGGATTGATCAATCCAAAGAAGGGAGGCAAACTAAGTCCGAGATATATTGGACCTTACAAGATTTTGCGGAGGATCGGGAAGTTGGCCTACCGACTCGAGTTCTGCAAGACACGATGCGGGAATGCACGATGTATTCCATGTATCGAGATTGAAAAAGTACCAACCGAATCGAGCATATTATCACTCGTGATGCTCCTCCTCTAATGGAGAATTTATCTTACAGGAACCAATCAGAATCATTGACCAGCAGATACGTCGGTTGCGTAATGTGAAGAGAGATTCAATGGTTAAAGTAGTATGGCGGAACCACAACCGAGACGAAGACGCAACATGGGAGAAGGAAGAAGACATGAGGAATCAATACCCGAGAACTATTCGAAGAGAATTTGGGGACCAAATTCTTTTAAGAGGGAGAATGTGAAGCCCTCGATTTTTATTCGAACATGTACTTGTATCACGTATCGTCTTTGTACTATTTGACATTTCTACGCGTCACTTTGACGGGTAAATATTAATGATAAATATATTTTGCATTTAATTCTTTTAATTTCTATTTGTGATCATAATCATTTATTAATTTTAATTCGCATTTATGATCACTTGGTTGATCATCATTATTATTATTGGTGTATTATTAGTCACCTTAGAATTTTAAGAGACTATTTATTTTAGGGATTATAATTTATAGAATTAAGAATTCGATTTAGATTAAGTGATCATGAGACTTATAAGTGATCAAGGACATCACTAATTATTTTGGAGATTGATATTTATTCATCTATTATCATCAATTTTGGAAAGAAAAAAATATATGGAATTACCAAAATACCCTTAGGGGGACGGCATTGGTGTATTTTTTTGGTGTAGAAATATCTCTCAACTCTTGTACATGTACACCTTGTGTATTCCTCTTGTGTATTTATACACCATTAATTCAAACCTACATCTTAAATTAATCCCACCATTTCAATCATCCAATTGGTCAAACAAGACCAAATAAAAAATTTCCCCTAAGCTTAGCATTTTGGCCCATTGTCCCTAATAAAGATACCTAAATATTACTTTCTTCCCCAATTCCCTCAATTATTACTCTAACTTATCATTTAATCAAAACAAAACAAAATTTTTATTCTTCCCATTTCATTTCACCAACACCAAATTTCTTCTAAGTCTTGAAATTCCTCTTACCTCTCTCTAAAAATCCTCCTACATCTCTCTACCTATTCTTCATCTTCTTCACTAACACTTAACCAAAACTTCAAGAATTCATCTCCCATTTTCTTCAAAAATTCGAACCATATACACTACACAAGGTAAGAAATTTTCTTCTTCAATCTATTCTTATACCTTCTAGCTCACCTCTTTCACCTTCTAATTTAAGTTTGATTTTTGAATTTGAGGTATACCTAGAAGACCTTTGAAGAAGTTAAAGACTAGTCATCTTGAAGAAAAATTGTGAAGAAGTTGACTATAAGGTAAGAAATGGAATTTTAGTACACTTTCTTCTTCTCTTTCTATTTTCCAAATTTTTACACTCCATTTTCATTTTTGGAGTTTTAGGGGCTTACCTTGGTGGTTGACATTAAGGGTGACCAAAACCTTATACTTGGAAGCCATTACTAGTCACATTTTACTCACTCATGAGTAAGTGTAGTATTTCCAATTTTCTCACTATCTTCTTCTTTTCCTTAATTTTTAACCACATTCTTATAACTCCTATATTTTTTTGATATTCCTTGACTTAGGGGCTGACCTAAGTCATTCCTTCACCGAGAGAGATTTATCCCATTTTCACCAACAAACCGATCTTTAAGGTGGGGTGGAAAAATCTTTTCAACTTCTAGGTGTTTTAATTCATAAAAATGCATGTAGTGTTTTGTTATTGAGCATTTGAGATATATATTATGTATTGCATGCTATTTTCTTGTATCAAGTTGGAAAATTTCTCAAGTGTTGCTCAAAATGCGATTTCGAAAATTAGGACATACATGTACACTTTCTTGTCATATTTGATAAATTCTTGTATGAGATGGATATATATGTTTATGACTCTTGAAATATATGTTTGTATGACATATAACCTGGAAAAGTCGAGCATAATTGATTAAAATTCGATTTTGGACTTAAAATACAAAAATGGAAAGTTGGTGGACTTAATTGCAAGAAAATAAAACTTAAGGGACCCCTCTGTAATTTTCGATTTTTGGGACTGAACTCAGGTTCAAAAATTATGTTTTGACATTTTAATAAAGTTTTAAGAGTTTTTAGATAAATAAAATCAACCCTTAAAAGCCCAAGGACTAGATTGTAAAATTTGAGAAGTTTAAGGGCTATTTTGCAAATTTCGAAACTGTACCAGACCCTAAATTTAAAATTTTAAATTTTAACTCTTAAGGGACTGGAAATAACATATTTTATGTGTATTCCAAAAATCCAAGTGTTTAGAGCTTGGAAAGTAATTTTATAAAACTTGAGGGACCAAATTGTAAAAGATTAAACTTGAGGACCCAAATGAAATTTCCAGGACTTATACAGCCCATGTACCTGGAAATGCTAATTTACCTATAACATAATTATATTTTGGACCCAAGGTTCAAATTTCATAACAATTGGACCCCTAAAAGCCTTAAAGGCAATTATTTCAAAATGGGACAAAAATGAGATTTTCAAAAGTTGAGGGACCTATACTTATGACGTTTTAAAACTGCTTTTGTCCCAATATTCCACCAACCTTAGTGACATTTTCCAATTGGAATCACATTAGAAGCCCTTCCGGTTTGTGAGTTCCGATTATTTTAAACTTAGGGCCCGAAATGACAATTTTAACAATTTTGGGGCCAATGTGAGAATTTTATAAAAACTCGACCTCAAAACTTTAAAAACCTGAATCTCTGAACAATTTAGAGAATTTAGGAACTGACCTCATAATTTTTCAAGGTCGGGACATTTATTTATTTAACTTTTAACCCCAAAAGTATTGGTTTTTGACAAAACGGGGCTAATTGTAAATTTTAATTTTTTTTAAGGACCTAACTTAAATTATTTTTCATTTACTAAAACAGCCCTGGACCCTCTGACTTTAATATTTAATTAAAATATTTTATTTTCTTAAAAATCCCTTGACTTATCGAATCGTCTTGACCGATTAATACCCGATCATGGGCGATTTCCTTGTCTCGCGATTTCGAATTTATAACTTAGGACTTATGTTCCTCCTAATCCTTAAGATATCGAAGACTACTTATCCTCCCGATAATTATCTTCATCCCAATAACTCCACCAACGCCATAACTATCTTGTGCAAATTTTTGAGAACTTTTCATGAATGCTTAGAATCAATAATACTCATCGCCTTGGTTGACTACATGAACTTGTGTTTACTTTCTGCTGAGTCAACTTGGTGTGTCGAGCTCACGATCGGAATGGATACGTCGGGGGATGGAACCGGGCAGCTGGCTGCTATTCCACTCTCCGGCCCCATCGCCCTAATCCCATGGCGAGGGACGGAGTTTGTCCGAGGGAAGCGGGTCGTAGTACTTGAGGTATAATCATGATTATGACAAATCCGAGCCTTGCTAGCTCCACTTTGTGGATTTTGTCTTTGCCTCACGGAGCGATAAGGTGACAAGTCTTGGACCATCTTGCTCGGGAGTTACAAGGAAGAACGAAGGAATCGTTGTCGATCCACACGATTAGGAGTTAATCGGACCCGTTTGGTTGGCGCTACAAATCACGCAACCGCTACTTGTATTGCATAGGTTGGCGCTACAAATCACGCAACCGCTTACTTGTATTGCATAGGTTGGCGCTACAATCCGCACGCAACCGCTACTTGTATTGCATAGGTTGGCGCTACAAATCCGCACGCAACCGCTACTTGTCTTGCATAGGATTGGCGTTACAAATCCGCACGCAATCCTCTGTTTGCTTGGACCATAGTGCACCTTGACCATGGCGTTTTCTTAATCGTATAAGTATATTAACTAAATATATTTATCACGACGCGCGTGTGGTGTGTGTGAAATCATGCATCATCTCTCATGCGTTTTCATACAACTAAATTTCTCGCATTAACTATTTATATCGCCACACTTACACACGATCACCCCATCCACCGAGATTCTGTCTCATTCCCTCCCCGTTTTCTAACCTTTAGATGAAGAGTTCGGTTGAAGACATCGAACCTATGATTGAATCTCTATCGGCGATGTGGAGCGATATTTCCTTTCGTTTTTTTTTGTTGTTGTTGTTGGACTCCTTCATTTTATTTTGTTTGATTTGTAAGTTAATTAAGATAATCTTTTGGGTTGTATTCGGATCCGCGGACCTTAAGATATAATTTGTACTCGTGGTTGTTATAATTCCGCTGCATTAGACTCTATTTCACTTGGAGTTTGGTACCTTTGGATTAGACTGTTGATTAATTCTGTTTAAGTGATTGATCGTTGTCGCGTCACGTTTGGGGCGTGACAAAATAAATTATTTTCCCCTTTTATAGTTATCAGTTTTATTTCATTGTTTGTGATAAAGATTCTGATTGTGGAAGGTATATCAAGTGGACTTTGTGACTCTGTGCATTGGAAAATTCAGTGATCTTCCAAACATCCCAGATTTTCCTATAAGCAAAGGAGCTAACAAATTTAATGGAGAAATTATACACTCCATGGATTATGCTGCAATGGACAAAATTCAAGCAGCAAAGTTTATTAAAAACAAGAGAGTTAGCGTTGTTGGTTTTCAGAAATCAGCACTTGATATTGCAGCTGAAATCGCTAAAAATAACGGTATGTGTGACTAATTTGAAAGAATAATTCAAACACGACTTTGAGATGTTAATTAGAAAGTCTTTTTTTGTTATTCTTTGTATTATTTTTATTTCAGGTGTCACAAATCCATGCACATTAGTTTTCAGGAGAGTACAGTGGTCAGGTTCTGAGAATTTGGTTAGATTTACATTCACAAATTTGAACAGATTTTCAGAGCTTATGGTCCACAAGCCTGGTGAAGGACTATTTCTATGGTTTCTTGCTGTTTTGCTTTCACCTTTGGTAATTGCTCTGCATTTGAAGCATATATACTTAATTGGTTAAGGGATAATTATAAATCGTACGTACATTTTTGGTACTACTTAGTAGAGTAACATTATATATACTTGAAAAATGTTGATTGCAGCGTTGGATATTCTCCAAATGCGTCGAATTGTACCTCAAATGGACTTATCCGTTGAAAAATACGAAATGGTGCCTCAACATAGTTTCCTCAAACAAATATGTTCTTGCATGTTCATGGTGTTGCCACAACAATTTTATGACAGAGTGAAAGAAGGAAGTCTCGTGTTACAGAAATCGCGCGTATTAGGCTTCTACGAAAATGGTCTCATTCTAGACAACGTCGTCGCGGCTCATCTGGAGACGGACATTGTCATTTTGGCGACAGGGTATAAGAGTGACGCAAAGATAGCAAATATTTTCACTTCAATTGACTTCAAGAAATGCATATTAGGATCCTCAGCTCCCTTCTACAGGTGCCTATCTGTTTTCAATATGTTAGTTATAGAAAACATAATTTGTTAATTTGTTAGACTAAATAATAGGGTTGCTGAAAACAATGTAAATTAATATGTTTTGTTACACATTGCAGGGAATGCATTCATCCAAGAATTCCACAATTAGCAATAATGGGATATTCAGAGAGCCCAGCAACCTTATTCACCTTCGAACTGAGAAGCAAGTGGATAGCACATTTTCTTGCTGGAAAATTCAGGTTGCCACCCATAAGAGAAATGGAAGAAAACGTCGAAAAATGGGAGAAAAACGCGCGTCGTTATAGCCGCGAAAACTACAAGAGAGCCTGTGTGGGTGTGATGCTGCAAATACATTGCAATGATCAGCTGTGCAAGGACATGGGGTGCAATCCCAGAAGAAAGAAATGGCTTTTTTCTGAGTTTTTTTCTCCTTATCACCCTTCAGACTATGCAAATATATGAAACCTTTTTACATAACCCTCATGTCTTTGCTAAGATTTGATTCTTGTGTGCCGAAAACAACGTAAGACATTAATAATGTATCAAGGGAGAAACCTTTTTTGGTGAGATTGTATTATTTAAAGTAACAAGAATTCGTTGAATTCATTGTTTCTGTTATTTTAAGTAACAAGCTAGAATACTTTTATAAATTTTAAGGTAATAAGAATTCATAAATTGTGTTATTTAAAGTAACAAAAATTCATTTTGTGTTCTTTAATTTATATATATTAGATGAATATGAATTGAAAGATAATATTTTGTCCAAATATGGACCAAATGTGATTGAAGATGATACTTGATTAATGTACTTAGTTGTGTACTCAAGTCATACTTGTATGACTTTACTCAATTATGAAATTTTGAATCTCTAAGCTTTAAGATTTTGTCCATTAACCCAACTACTACAAACTATATGTTGACTTTTATTATTATAGACAATTTGGTCTGTATATTTAGTTTGAAAGATAATATTATATATATATTTTAATTTAAAACTTTATATTAAAATTTTTTTTTTTGCTCTAGCCCATTACTGACCCGTTTAGCTCGAAGCCCGTAAGGGTTAGGGTTAGGTCCACAATATTGCCTGCCCGTTTAATAGTGACTCGAGTAATCCCGAAGCGCGTTTAACATCTCTATTGCTTTAGGTAAGTACGAGAACAGACTTATACCACAGATCAAAAAATTTCAATGGCTTATATTAAATAGGCCTAAGAAATATAATTCCTAATTCAAATGGATAAAGGGTATATTAGTCCAAAAAAAAATCACTCCCATAAAATTAGGAATGGTCACACACCAAATCTTCAGAAGTAAACCACTGGATTAGTGCAGTGGCAACAAGTATTACTCTTCAGTGAAGGGGCCCGAAATTTTAACAAAACAAAAATCTTCAGAAGTAATCTTACGATCTAATCTATATCCACATAAAAATCCCTGAGGCGGTCGAGTCACCGCCGCTGCATAGGGCCTCCCTCCGGTGAGGACTCCCAGGCCCAAATTTGTTTTGGAAGACTAAAAGGTTAATTTTATGAGTTTCTTGGTTCAATGGTTGGCTCACTCTTTTATCATATACAGAACGCAAGTTTGATCCGCCGTGCCTCCATATTTGACCTTTTTTAACACTTTTCTTTTTGATCCCCAACCAGGCTGTGCGCCACCCCCTGCCCCCACAAATTCAGCATTCTTCTTTGATTTATTGTGTTATTAAGTGATTGGGTGTCATGAATATTTAATTTTTTTTATTTCTGCACAATTTAGGAAAAACTACAATTGGTCTACTTTTAATTATTTGATTTGATCTGTTGTGGAACACTGTTGTTGAAGCAGTTACAAATCACAACGGTTATTAAGCCTAGTCGAACTGTTGTGATACTTCAAAATCAGAACATATTTAATATGTTGTGGAAACCTGTTGTTGTATTTCATAATTCAAAAACAGTTATCAATCGTTGTCCCAACAGTTGTCCTTTAACATCTAAAGACAACGTGTTCAAATCGTTGTCCATCTTATTAAAGACAACAGATTAGAACTAATAGTGGGGTCTTTTACAACACCATCTTCGACAACAATTGATTATTGTCATAGATAACAGATTATATCCGTTGTCATTCAATGAAATTCTTGTAGTGTCAACCAAACTTTCGACAATACAACGGAGCCAACTGGCTCAGGACCACATTGATTAAACAAAGACCCAAGCAGGGAATTGGCTAGACCAATTAAAATCCACATCAACATTAATTCAAAACTCTCAAAACAAAAAGCTACAACAATGGGAAAAAAACATACCAAAAAGAAAATACATAGGAATGGAAAAAAGAAGAACAAAGAGAATAATTGGTGCAAGTGACAAAAACTAAAGCTCCATAAAATTTATAACAGTTTCAACCTTGTGAGTAGGGGTGTCAATTTCGGACCCGACATAAACCTAACAGGAAATTAATAGGTATGAGTCTAGGCTTCGTGGGTCCGGGTCGAAATTGGGTCGAACCCGAATAACCTACCAATTAAACAGGTCGGTCTGGTCAACTTACTATATATGACCCATTTAACCCGTCTAACCCGTTTGTGAATTTAAAAGAAAATTAAGTAAATAATTAATTGTAAGAAAAACAACAAACAAGATATATTCTTAAAACTTAAAAGATAAAACCTCCTTAATTTTGTATTTGTTATTATTATGCATGTCTTTTTTAATATTGTCATTAAAATATGATTAGTATGTTATGTTATTTATGCAATTATGTTATTTCTTTTAGTATGTTGTGAATTGTGATATTTTTTTTATTGATCGAATAGTATATGATAGTGATTGATTTTAAACAAAATAAATTTATTCAGTTAAAACTATTAAACATATGTAAAAATAATTTCATTAGACGGGTTAAGCGGGTCGAGTCTGGGTTACTTGTAAAATAAGCAGGTCGGGTCTGGGTTCAAGATTCTGACACGAATAATTAAATAGGTTGGGTCCGAGTCAGCTGTTTTTGACATGGGAACCTGCGAACCCGGACCCAACCCAAATTGACACCCCTACTTATGACAATCTCTCCGTCTTTTCTTTATTATGCCCAGATCCAACTCCATTTAATATTTTTCTTCAATAGTAAGGCATGAGAAATCGCCCCTTGCAGTCGATCAGTCACCAAAATGGCCAGATCTGCAACCAAAAAGGTCAGATATGTTACCAAACTTACCAGAAAGGTCAGATATGTTACCAAACTTACCAGATCTGAAAAAAGAAGAAAAAGAAAAGAAAAACAAAGGAAAAAATCCCACAAAGGGAAACTAACCACTCTCATAAAAGGAGACTAAAATCCCACTAGAGGAAAAGTCATTCCCATAAAGAGAAACTGAAAGGAACTGTTGGAAATATAATAGATATTTCCGGGTGAATGAGAAATTGTTGCCAAAAGGTGTGATTGTTCATTCGAAACTATTCAGATTGAAAAGGTTTATCTGAATAGTTGTGTTGTTTCGTTTGAAACCAATAGATGTGTCTGTTCGGATAAATGGACATGCCTATTCGAACAGTTGTGTTATTGGTAATCTATAAATATTCCCCTTATTCTGCAGAAAATTCATGAGCATACGCAATTGCATACATTCATAAGCATATTTTCTGTCAAAATATTTCGATAAAAAATGAGAGAGTAAAAACATTCGAAGTTCGCCATTTCTTGTTGTTTGGAGTGCTACTACAGCAAGAGAAGACCGTTGTATCTTGGGAGACGTTTGCTATTGAACCGTGGGCACCGTAGCGGGGCAATTCGTCTTAAAGACATAGAGTCGAACTCTAGCCTCGGTCCGTTTTTCTGCATTTTCTATAATTTCATTTTCGAGAATACAAGTAAGTTTTCTGATTTAATTTCGAAATATAATATCGCACATGATAAATCCCCAATAATTTAAGACGAATTTCACCCAGTTTCGTGCGTATTATATATATTTGTTGAATCACTGTACGTCTCTGATTTCAAAATATTTCATACTATCTGAATCTGTTTCATAACTTGTATATGAATCTGATTCGTGAATTAATGTATGATTAGTTTCATGGTTGTGGTGATTGATACTTTGATTGGTGCATGCAAACTTGAATGGTAAATTGGTAATGATGATTCATTTGTTTGGTTTACGAATTTCCTGTTGTTCCAAATTTGTCAGACTTGTATCATTATGCATGCATGAATTCTAGAAACATTTGTACTGATTATAATTACGATACAAGTTTAGAATGTAATCAAATTCGTTCTATATCTTTGAAGTATGTTTTGTTTCTGGTTTGATTATTTCAAACAAGTTGAAAGTGCACTGCAGTTGTACACATATTTTGATTGAGATATGTCTGATGTATATTTCTGATTAATACTTGAATTTGAATGATTTCTGTCTCATACTAATTATTAAAAATCTTGGTTTCTTATACAAGTATGATTTATGAGTATTATTTGTATATGAAAAGTTGATTTATCAGTCTTTCTGTTTCAGTTTCTAATGATAACATTTAATGTTACAGTAAGAAAGATTCTGCATTCTAATTCTTTGAATTATACAGAACTCGACTTTGTCAGATTACATGATTTTTTACACAATTATTATGAGTATTGTTTAAGGTCAAACAAATTTGAATGTGATCTTTCCATGCGTATTTGTGGTTGGCCAGATTAAAAGATGGCAATAGAAAATATTATTTTATTTCATGGTACCGAGTGTGGGCTTGTTAAAGCCTACGTGGTTGAACCCAGTTCAAAAGAGAAAAGGAAATGATTCTAATATGGGGAAAGGTTACCTCTTTTAGAATTAATTCACAGTGATATCTGTGATTTGAATTTGTGTAAACGAGATGTGGTAAAAAGTATTTTATTACTTTTATAGATGATTGCACAATGTACTGTTATGAATATTTGCTGAGAAGCAAAAATGAGGCTTTGGATGCTTTTAAGAATTATAGGAATGAAGGAAAATAAGCCTAGCTATAAATACTTGAAAATGTGAGATTCCATGTTGGGATACTGCGATAGCCAATCAGCTATGGGCAGGGCACAAAGTGCCAACTTAAGTGTTGTGACAGTTTGGTGTCATGACAACTTGGGTATTATGATACCTTGAGTGTCATGATAACTTTAGTTCTATGACATTTTGAGTGTCATAAACATGTGAAGAATGCATGAGCAAATCTCAATGTCCTTGTGTGAGGCATATGATTTAGAGTCCCCTTGTGAGGGAGCACATGGTAAGTTAACTCTACCTAAAATATGGTGATTGTACACAACTGAGTCCTTTAGCCCCCCCAGGAAATTCTTTGGAATTTTGCGTAGGCAATTGGACTGTTTGTCAGTTGGCGATACAATCATAGTTAAACTTTGTGAGAAACAATTGTTAGATTGATAATTCTCAAAGTTGACCTTGCTGCACATTGTGAGGATGATGAGTTTTGCCTCAAATGTGGGGGTGTTTGGTAAATATAAATTTACCTCAGTCTTGACAAGGATTGACCCCAATAACTGCGGAGTCAAAGAAATACAAGTTTTATTTTTAGAGGTATCCTTGTATTTCTTTGAGATGTATCCTTAGAAAAGAGGATATGAGTCAATTGACATTGACAGGGCTAATTGATAGCTAAAAAGGGTTACATGTTATTTCTCTTAAAAAAAGGGTACATCTTTTAGTGTACTCTTTAGTGTTGCAACACTGCACACATTGAAATATGAAGAAAAGGTGTAGAAAAAGGCCTTAAAAGGCTAACCTTATCAAGGTAGGCCCAAAATAGATTGTTGTACCGAACTTGAAGGGAACATGTACAACTATTAAATCATTGTATAGATAATGACAAGTTTGACAAATGATAAAGTCAAACGAATCACTTCCTAAAAAGAGATGACATATTGACAATAGTCTATATGAGCTTAAGGTGTTATAAAGCCACATTGACATTAAAGGGATTGAAAGTCCACCAGTGGCACTTATGTCGATTTGAAATGGTTACACATGCTCAGGGATTATATGCTCAAATATGTAAAGATATTGATCTCAATCTTGCGCGCAAAATCGATTGAAGTGGAGATCAAATACTGATTATCGAAGGGAATGAGATTGAAGCCTATTACACATGAATCTTTGTAATGGTAACCCAACCATGATGACTGGAGATCCCAAGAACTTTTTTCAATGGGACAACTAAGTTATGAAGATTCAGTTAAGCACTTAGGATAAAATTCCTACACATTCCTATGATTAAAAGTGTTTTCTGCAGAAGTATGTAAGGTTAAGTTTAACTTTTAATGATTCCTATAGCTTGGTTAAACCAAGTGGGGCATGGCAGAATACTCTTAATAGGAGGTCACCTATGTAAGTGTGAAGTAGGGCCGCTTCTATGAGAATTCTGAGGCATGAATTCCTTAAAACACTTTTGAAACCCAAGGTTGTTCAGGGCCAAAATGAACACAACCATGAGAACTGGAAATGTTAGGGAGGTTATTGAGTGGGTATTGTTGTCTTGGTTTACACCAACGGCTGAACGATTCAAGACATCATCATGTTCATTGATTAGCCAATTTAATCTGATAGTACTCCACTAAGGAAGGTTCAAAGCCAAAAGCTACCTCTCCTGATGCAATAGTTTTTCGGTTGTACTCTCTTTAGTGTCTGCATTTACATGTGGATTTGCATTGATTCACGTAATTTCTCATTCATGTGGGGATTGTTGGAAATATAATAGATATTTCCGGGTGAATGAGAAATTGTTGCCAAAAAGTGTGACTGTTCATTCGAAACTATTCAGATTGAAAAGGTTTATCTGAATAGTTGTGTTGTTTCGTTTGAAACCAATAGATGTGTCTGTTCGGATAAATGGACATGTCTATTCGAACAGTTGTGTTGTTTCAATTATGACCTTTGGTAATCTATAAATATTCCCCGTATTCTGCAGAAAATTCATGAGCATACGCAATTGCATACATTCATAAGCATATTTTCTGTCAAAATATTTCGATAAAAAATGAGTGAGTACAAAACATTCGAAGTTCACCGTTTCTTGTTGTTTGGAGTGCTACTACAGCAAGAGGAGACCGTTGTATCTTGGGAGACGTTTGCTATTGAACCGTGGTCACCGTAGCGGGGCAATTCGTCTTAAAGACATAGAGTCGAACTCTAGACTCGGTCCAATTTTCTGCATTTTCTATAATTTCGTTTTCGGGAATGCAAGTAAGTTTTCTAATTTAATTTCGGAATATAATATCGCACGTGATAAATCCCCAATAGGAACTAGCAAGAAAGTTAAATGAAGTGATTCCCCCATCCTCTCTAATGGAGGAATGGGGAAAAGAGAGAAGAATTTTTTTAGGGAGAAGAGAGGAGGAAGAAATAGAGAGTTAGAGAGACAATAAAGTTGGCTGATACACAGATTACAATTATAACAAATTCAGCCTTCTTTCAATTCAGCTATTTTTTTGGTTACTCACAAAAGCCCCTCAAAACTAAAAGCACTCATCAAAATAAAATAAGAAAATAAAGTTTCGATGTAAAATAAAAACATAGAGGTTTATTTTGGTAAGAATTAAATTATTGTGTCGTTAAATAAAACAAAAAATAGAGTTGTGTTGCCAAAAAAAAAAAAAAAAAAAAATAGAAACCTCCATTTCCAATAAAACAATCAACCAATATTTATTTTGGTAAGACTTATTACATATATATACACACAAAGACAAATGACTGATTTAAATCAATACATTTCCACCCATAGCAACATTGTCTGCTTAAAAACACAACATATTTGCCCTCAATAAGCAACACAATTGACATAAAAAAGGAATATATTTACATATATATACACAAAGACAAAGAACATATTTAATTCAACACATTTGCACCATCTTACCAACATTGTCTACCTGAATAACCAACATATTTTTCATCGATAAACTACAGTTGACATATATATATATATATATAGGAAAGAGTTGGTGATTACAATGTTGTCTGCCTAAATAACATATTTTTCCATAATAAACAAAATATTTATCCTCAATAAGAAACATACATGTCAATAAGCAACATATTTCTCACAGCGGAAATGCGCCAATGCTGATTGCAAGTTTGATTGTGAAAGGAAAGAGAAAAGAGAGGTATGGTTTCAAATAAATCTAAAAAAGCAACATATTTGTCTTCAATAAGCAACATATTGCTCACATAGGATAAGACCAAAGATATTGTTTCAGGCTAATCCCAAAAAATCGGGAATGTAAATGTACACTACCAAAAATAACTCATGTTTTTAACTGATATTCAAAAACAATTACCTACTTACCCTTAACAATCATTAATTACATATATACTAAAATAAAAAATAATCAAATTTGTGTCGTTAAAAAAGAGAGGCGGACACACTAGATTTAATCTCACATGCTTAATTAAATTACCTGAACTCACCTGATCCAAATCCTTAGATCTTATTTTAAAAATAAGTGGTTGGATAAAATAAAAAGAAAGAGCTTATAAGATGTTAGTAATGATGTTTTTGTAAATTAAAATGGCCAAAGTGAAAGGAAGTTGTTAAAAATAAGATCTTATTTTGAAAATAAGGCGAGATCCTTCATTTTTTTTAAAAAAAGCTTATAAGATCCTACACATCTTACTTTGTGAGCTTATAAGATTTTTTTAATAAAATGTACCAAATATTTTAGAAAGCTTATAAGTCCTTCAAAATATCTTATCCAAATATTTTCTTAATGTAAATTGTCATTTTACCAAATCTTGTTCTATATTTTTATTGAATTAAGGAATAATTACCAAAACTATCCCAGAACTTTAGCCTAATTATAAAAATGCCCTATTATTTTCAAAATTATAAATACTCCATTGACATTTGTTTGTATTTTACAAATTGCACCATAGGAGAGATATTTTTGTTAGATAAATGCAAACATCAAAGGGTCGTTTGTAACACCTTAAAGAAATATTTTTAATTTATGTGTTGCTTCTATCTGACGAATATAAACCCATGAGATGGTCTCATATACGACCTTTTCTTGAAGTATTTTGTCATTAGTTCATTGTTTTCATTAAACTTTTCTAGAAGGAAAATATTTAATAGTAACTCAATTAAGTTATGAAAAACATATCCCCTAAAATCTTTCACCATTTGATTAAAGAGGGATCTTCCCCACTACAATTCATCAGTTAGTAATTGGTGGCTCGAAAATTATTCTAAAAAGCTTAGACAAGTGACTTATCATTTTGTAGTTTAGTTTAACGAGTATTGATTGTCATTCCCATGAGGACTATGATTATTAGTACTTACCATCTATTTATTATCTAGTCTAGTAATTTTTTTCATGAGTTTGATTTATAATAAAAGTGAAAATAAAAAGTAAATTAAAGTAAACTTTGGATCCAAGATCAATGGATAAAAACTTGTTTGAATATAAATCCACCATAGAATGTCTTTGTGATTTTAACAAAATAAATTTAACCTTAAACCCTTATTTTTAACCATCCATTTTAACATATTTTATGTTGCATGTACCTTAAAAATTATTATATTAAGTTAAACCCCTTTTAAGATCAATAACTCCTAGTCTTAAGTTGATTAACTGAAATCTCTTTCTAGTTAAAACCCTTAAGGCTTTATCGATTTATGAACTCCCTATTAACGCAAAAGATTTATGTCGTCATATCTCTAAAATTGCATGCAACTCTTTTCACTTGTATCGAATCTACTTCACGATAAATTCTCGATTTTAAAGTGCAAAATAAAACTTCAAATCAATATACCAGAAATATTAATTCGAATAAATGAAATATGCATAATATAAGTGAATCACATGAAATATTCAGATTATATTAAAAACAGTCAAACCATAATCACAAATCTATTATAGAGTTCATTATATCCGAACACTTGACAATCTAGTTCGTGATGGAATTGTATAAATACAATCTAAACAAGAATATTCAAAAGAGATAGGCATGATTAGATTATATTTCCTCAAGACTAAAATAAGACTCTCCTTGTATCGTACGTCTTCGATGGTGATCCAAACTTTCTTCTCCAAAGCCTCCAATCTCCAAGCCTCTAACTCTCGTCCTTACCACAATATGTATTGCTTTTCTCTAAAATTTAAATATATATTCTCCCCAACCTCATCCTTGGGCTTTTTTTGACATTATTCTGATGAAAGTATTCATTAATAATATAATCTTTTGATAATTTAATGTTCCACTTCAGTAATTGGTTTGTTCAGTTATTTTCTTTATGCAAAATTATCGGTGAACAGTAGACTTTGTGCAGCATAATTGGTTGTTAAAAGTGCACAAGAGTTGTCAAAAGGTTTGGTGAAGTTCTTTCCAAAAATGCCCCTAGAAATTCGTGCAAAAAATGGACAGAATATGACCACGTTCTTGAGCACGACTTGGCCATGATTTTCATAACGGGAAATTTTGGGCTGGAACACGGCTGATCTGTATGATTTTGTTTATGTGCTTAGTTCTTCGACATGGCCTTGTTTCTAAACACGCACACTCTCGGGGCGTGTTTTGTACCAACAACTTGATTTTGACTAATTTTTCCGCACATTTTGATCCTATTTGCCTCTCTTTAGTTTGGTCTGTGAATAATGAGTTTTTGTTACTCAAAGTTAATACGAAAACTGTTCCAAATCCTTGACCTACATCATTTAAAATACCCCATAGTGATATGGAACAAAACTTATGCTAGACTCTGAAAATAAGAAGAAAACGTTCTAAAACCAACTAAAAAGACCAAGAAAAACATATACAAATAGACTCTTAACAGTAGACTTGGGTGCAATAGAGTACATTCATTGTGAAGCCCTCGATTTTTATTCGAACATGTACTTGTATCACGTATCGTCTTTGTACTATTTGACATTTCTACCGCGTCACTTTGACGGGTAAATATTAATGATAAATATATTTTGCATTTAATTCTTTTAATTTCTATTTGTGATCATAATCATTTATTAATTTTAATTCGCATTTATGATCACTTGGTTGATCATCATTATTATTATTGGTGTATTATTAGTCACCTTAGAATTTTAAGAGACTATTTATTTTAGGGATTATAATTTATAGAATTAAGAATTCGATTTAGATTAAGTGATCATGAGACTTATAAGTGATCAAGGACATCACTAATTATTTTGGAGATTGATATTTATTCATCTATTATCATCAATTTTGGAAAGAAAAAAAATATATGGAATTACCAAAATACCCTTAGGGGACGGCATTGGTGTAATTTTTGGTGTAGAAATATCTCTCAACTCTTGTACATGTACACCTTGTGTATTCCTCTTGTGTATTTATACACCATTAATTCAAACCTACATCTTAAATTAATCCCACCATTTCAATCATCCAATTGGTCAAACAAGACCAAATTAAAAATTTCCCTAAGCTTAGCATTTTGGCCCATTGTCCCTAATAAAGATACCTAAATATTACTTTCTTCCCCAATTCCCTCAATTATTACTCTAACTTATCATTTAATCAAAACAAAACAAAATTTTTATTCTTCCCATTTCATTTCACCAACACCAAATTTCTTCTAATTCTTGAAATTCCTCTTACCTCTCTCTAAAAATCCTCCTACATCTCTCTACCTATACTTCATCTTCTTCACTAACACTTAACCAAAACTTCAAGAATTCATCTCCCATTTTCTTCAAAAATTCGAACCATATACACTACACAAGGTAAGAAATTTTCTTCTTCAATCTATTCTTATACCTTCTAGCTCACCTCTTTCACCTTCTAATTTAAGTTTGATTTTTGAATTTGAGGTATACCTAGAAGACCTTTGAAGAAGTTAAGAGACTAGTCATCTTGAAGAAAAATTGTGAAGAAGTTGGACTATAAGGTAAGAAATGGAATTTTTAGTACACTTTCTTCTTCTCTTTCTATTTTCCAAATTTTTACACTCCATTTTCATTTTTGGAGTTTTAGGGGCTGACCTTGGTGGTTGACATTAAGGGTGACCAAAACCTTATACTTGGAAGCCATTACTAGTCACATTTTACTCACTACACAAGGTAAGTGTAGTATTTCCAATTTTCTCACTATCTTCTTCTTTTCCCTAAATTTTTAACCACATTCTTATAACTCCTATATTTTTTTGATATTCCTTGACTTAGGGGCTGACCTAAGTCATTCCTTCACCGAGAGAGATTTATCTCATTTTCACCAACAAACCGATCTTTAAGGTGGGTGGAAAAATCCTTTCAACTTCTAGGTGTTTTAATTCATAAAAATGCATGTAGTATTTTGTTATTGAGCATTTGAGATATATATTATGTATTGCATGCTATTTTCTTGTATCAAGTTGAAAAATTTCTCAAGTGTTGCTCAAAATGCGATTTACCGAAAATTAGGACATACATGTACACTTTATTGTCATATTTGATAAATTCTTGTATGAGATGGATATGTATGTTGATGACTCTTGAAATCTATGTTTTGTATGGCCTATAACCTGGACAAGTCGAGCATAATTGATTAAATTTCGATTTTTGGACTTAAAATGCAAAAATGGAAAGTTGGTGGACTTAAGTGCAAGAAAATAAAACTTAAGGGACCTCTCTGCAAATTTCGATTTTTGGGACTGTACTCAGGTCCAAAAATGATGTTTTGACATTTTAATAAAGTTTTAAGAGTTTTTAGATAAATAAAATCAACCCTTAAAAGCCCAAGGACTAGATTGTAAAATTTGAGAAGTTTAAGGGCTATTTTGCAAATTTCGAAACTGTACCAGACCCTAAATTTAAAATTTGAAATTTTAACTCTTAAGGGACTGGAAATAACATATTTTATGTGTATTCCAAAAATCCAAGTGTTTAGAGCTTGGAAAGTAATTTTATAAAACTTGAGGGACCAAATTGTAAAAGATTAAACTTGAGGACCCAAATGAAATTTCCAGGACTTATACAGCCCATGTACCTGGAAATACTAATTTACCTATAACATAATTATATTTTGGACCCAAGGTTCAAATTTCATAACAATTGGACCCCTAAAAGCCTTAAAGGCAATTATTTCAAAATGGGACAAAAATGAGATTTTCAAAAGTTAAGGGACCTATACTTATGACGTTTTAAAACTGTTTTTGTTCCAATATCCCACTAACCTTAGTGACATTTTCCAACTGGAATCACATTAAAAGCCCTCCCGGTTTGTGAGTTCCGATTATTTTAAACTTAAGGCCCGAAATGACAGTTTTAACAAATTTGGGGCCAATGTGAGAATTTTATAAAAACTCGACCTCAAAACTTTAAAAACCTGAATATCTGAACAATTTAGAGATTTTAGGAACTGACCTCATAATTTTTCAAGGTCGGGATATTTATTTATTCAATTTTTAACCCCAAAAGTATTGGTGTTTACAAAACGGGGCTAATTGTAAATTTTTCTTTTTATCAAGGACCTAACTTAAATTATTTTTCATTTACTAAAACAGCCCTGGACCCTCTGACTTTAATATTTAATTAAAATATTTTATTTGCTTAAAAATCCTTGACTTATCGAATCGTCTTGACCGATTAATACCCGATCGCGGGCGATTTCCTTGTCTCGCGATTCGAATTTATAATGGGACTTATGTTCCTCCTAATCCTTAAGATATCGAAGACTACTTATCCTCCCGATAATTATCTTCATCCCAATAACTCCACCAACGCCATAACAATCTTGCGCAAATTTTTGAGAACATTTCATGAATCGCTTCCCAAATCAATAATACTCATTGCTGGTTGACTACCCGAACGTGTACTTAATTACCGCCCGAGTCAACTTGGTGTGTCGAGCTCACGCGTCGAATGGATACGTCGGGGATGGAAGGGCAGCTCGGCTCGCGCTATTCCACTCTCCGGCCCCATCGCCCTAATCCCCCTTGGCGAGGGACGGAGTTTGTCCAAGGAAGCGGGTCGTAGTACTTTGAGGTATAATCATGATTATGACAAATCCGAGCCTTGCTAGCTCCACTGTGGATTTTGTCTTTGCCTACGAGCGATAAGGTGACAGGTCTTGGACCATCTTGCTCGGGAGTTACAAGGAAGAACGAAGGAATTTATCCCGATCCACACGATTAGGAGTTAATCGGACCCGTTTGGTTGGCGCTACAAATCCGTGACGCAACCGCTACTTGTATTGCATAGGTTGGCGCTACAAATCCGTGCACGCAACCGCTACTTGTCTTGCATAGGATTGGCGTTACAAATCCGCACGCAATCCTCTGTTTGCTTGGACCATAGTGCCTGCTTGACCATGAATCTGTTTTCTTAATCGTATAAGTATATTAATTAAATATATTTATCACGACGCTTGTGGATCGTGTGTGAAATCATGCATCATCTCTCATGCGTTTTCATACAACTAAATTTCTCGCATTAACTATTTATATCGCCACACTTACACACGATCACCCCATCCACCGAGAATTCTGTCTCATTCCCTCCTCGTTTTCTAACCTTTAGATGAAGAGTTCGCCGAAGACATCGAACCTACCGATTGAATCTCTATCGCGATGTGGAGCGATATTTCCTTTTATTTTTTTTTGTTGTTGTTGTTGGACTCCTTCATTTTTTTTTTGTTTGGACCGTAAGTTAATTAAGATAATCTTTTGGGTTGTATTCGGATCTTACCGGACCTTAAGATATAATTTGTACTCGTGGTTGTTATAATTCGCCGCATTAGACTCTATTTCACTTGGAGTTTGGTACCTTTGGATTAGGGATGTTGATTAATTCGTTTAAGTGATTGATCGTTGTCGCGTCACGTTTGGGGCGTGATGTTTATGGTATCGAGCTCGGCTAGTAAGATGGAAACTTACACCGAGCTAACCCGAGGATAGGACCCTCGGACTGTGTTGGGTAGTACCGTGACTTGACTAATTAAGTTGTGAAATCGATTTCAATAATGGCATAGAACCGTATTATTGATGTTTATGTTAAGTCAGAATTTATACTTGGAGAATACATAGTCATACTTGATTTGACTTAGTTGACTCCTGACTGACTTTTCTTAGTCATTCTTTCTTGTTCTTCCTTATCTTTTCCTTACATTCGTCTAATCCGCTTTAGTTTTGTTTAACCAGGATAGGTTCCTCTGACCTTGGATTAGGTACCACTACTAGTTGACCTAAGTTGAATTTTGAAGGAATATTTGAACTCTTTTGGGCTATTATAGTGTTAAGATATCCGGATATTCCTCTATTTGGACGTTAGGTGATTTAGAAAATCCGTGATTTAGAAGTTATAATGCACGATATGGTGAGACTCGAAGAATATGAGGATATCTCTTAATGAGTAT
This sequence comes from Rehmannia glutinosa, assembly GCA_016081115.2. Lineage (NCBI taxonomy): Eukaryota > Viridiplantae > Streptophyta > Magnoliopsida > Lamiales > Orobanchaceae > Rehmannia > Rehmannia glutinosa. Next base: position 98,440,391 of record CM071926.1, on the reverse strand, counting down.
ATGATTTGGATGTGATATATTATGAGATCTAGACACCTAATGATATTATTTTGGAAAATGATAGTAGGGGAATCACTAAGTATAATGATCAATGATAATACCCTTGTGTTATTCATTCTCGGTATTTTCATTCTCGCACTTGCACAAGCTTAAGTAAGGGAATTTGACTTGTGATTTAGGTATCACGGATAAGATACATTAAGAGGCGTGTATAGACTATCGCGGACTTAACAACGTGACCATCAAGAACAAATATCCCCTCCCGAGGATAGACGAACTGTTTGATCAACTTCAAGGAGCGATGGTGTACTCAAGTTTGATTTACAACAAGGATATTATCGATTAAAGATCCGTGAAGAGGCGTTTCCAAAACAAAGCATTTCAGACCAGATATGGACACTACGAGTTTGTAGTGATGCCTTTCGGATCGACAAATGCACCAGCAGCGTTATGGATCTAATGCATCGAGTCTTTCAACCTTATTTGGATCAATTCGTAGTGATATTCATTGATGACATACTCGTATACTCTAAGTCTAAAGAGGAGCGTGAGCGTCATCTCGAAAAATTGTTTTAGAGACACTACGAGAGCACAAAGTTGTATGCCAAATTCAAGCAAGTGCGAATTTTGGCTTAGTGAAGTCGCATTCTTGGGACACATAGTATCCGGCACCGGATCGCCGTAGATCCTTCGAAGGCGCAGACAGGTGGTTGAATGGAAACAACCCGAGTCCGTAAGTAGATCGAAGTTTCTTAGGACTATTTGGATATTATCGAAGATTTATCCAGGATTTCTCCAAGATAGCCGGACCACTCACTCGACTAACCCGAGGAAGCAAGTCAAGTTTGAGTGGAATGACAAGTGTGAGGCTAGTTTCCAAGAGTCAAGAAACGACTTACTACGACTCAGTCTTAGCCTTCCAAAGGGGAAGAAAACTTTGTCGTCTACGGTGACGCATCAAAGGAAGGACTAGGAGCAGACTCATGCAAGAAGGAAAGGTCATTGCTTACGCATCACGGAAACTCAAACCGTATGAAGCCAATTACCCAACGCATGACTTGGAATTGGCAGCAATAGTGTTCGCGTTAAAGAAATGGAGATACTATCTCTCATGAGCAACATTCACGGTTTACACGGATCATAAGAGCCTAAAGTATCTATTCTCTCGAAGGAACTCAATTTGAGGCAACGGAGATGGATGGAGTTAATAGAAGATTATCACTTTAATATTCAATACCATCCCGGAAAGCTAAGTAGTAGGCGACGCCTTGAGCGAGAAAAGGCGAGTTTAGCTAGACTAATGATTCGAGAGGGGAAATCATTAGAAGAGTTGAGCACTTGGAATCCGACAAGAACCAATACTCAAATTTTGTGTGCTAATATTTCGGTTAAACCCGACTCATCAACGAGATCAAAGCAAAGACAAGAGACATATGTGCAACTTCAAAGACTGAAAGAGAAGATACTTAAAGGAGAAGGATTAGAATTCTCAGTACATGAAGATGGGATCATCAGATTTCGGAATCGAATTTGTGTACCGAGTGACGAGCAGATTAGGAGTAGAATTCTAGCTGAAGCACACCGTTCGAAATACACTATACATCCCGGAGGAAACAAGATGTATAAGGACTTGAAACAACATTACTGGTGGGCAAACATGAAGAACCAGGTAGCGAGTTCGTTGCAGAGATGCGACTTGTCAACAAGTAAAAGCTGAACACCAACGACCATCTGGTTTGTTACAACCGTTGAGAATTCCAGAGTGGAAATGGGAACACATAACAATGGACTTCGTGACGGATCTACCAAGGACCAGACGAGGCGATGATGCTATATGGGTAGTCGTAGACCGACTCACAAAATCTGCACACTTCCTACCCATGAAGAAAACCGAAGCGACTTGCGAGAAACTTGCGCAAATTTACATCGAGAGATCATCCAGGTGCATGGAGTGCCAATCGACATTGTGTCGACAGAGACCCGAGGTTTGTCTCCGATTCGGGAAATGCTTACATGAGGAATTGGGTACCTCGCTATGTTTCAAAGACAAAGAAAGACATCCGCAAACCGATGGCCGATCGGAGCGAACAATTGGACCCTGGAAGACATGTTGCGAGCCTGCACATTGGATTTCCAAGGAAGTTGGGATTCGCACTTACCATTGGCCGAGTTCGCCTATAATAATGAGCTTATCGGCCACGATTGGGATGGCACCCCTACGAAGCCTTGTATGGATGAAAGTGTAGATCCCCACTACACTGGGAGATTGATGACCAATGGACTCCAAAAGAGAAACGAAAGTCACCATCGATTCCAAAGGTCGACTTAGTTCAGAGGCCATGGAGAAGGTCAAGTTGATCAAGGAACGAATCCGCACACGGCTCGAGCCGCCAAAAGAGTTACGCGGACAAGAGGAGAAAGGACTTGGAATTTGAAGCCGGAGATGAAGTATTTCTCGGACTCTTGCCACGGAAAGGATTGATCAATCCAAAGAAGGGAGGCAAACTAAGTCCAAGATATATTGGACCTTACAAGATTTTGCAGAGGATCGGGAAGTTGGCCTACTCGAGTTCGAAAGTTACGCAGACAAAGACGCTGGGAATGCACGATGTATTCCATGTATCGAGATTGAAAAAGTACCAACCGGATCCCGAGCATATTATCACTCGTGATGCTCCTCCTCTAATGGAGAATTTATCTTACACCGAGGAACCAATCGAATCATTGACCAAATAGAACGTCGAGTTTGCGTAAGAGAGATTCCAATGGTTAAAGTTGTATGGCGGAACCACAACCGAGACGAAGACGCAACATGGGAGAAGGAAGAAGACATGAGGAATCAATACCTTAACTATTCAAGAGAATTTGGGGACCAAATTCTTTTAAGGAGGGGAGAATGTGAAGCCCTCGATTTTTATTCGAACATGTACTTGTATCACGATCGTCTTTGTACTATTTGACATTTCTACAAGCGTCACTTTGACGGGTAAATATTAATGATAAATATATTTTGCATTTAATTCTTTTAATTTCTATTTGTGATCATAATCATTTATTAATTTTAATTCGCATTTATGATCACTTGGTTGATCATCATTATTATTATTGGTGTATTATTAGTCACCTTAAAATTTTAAGAGACTATTTATTTTAGGGATTATAATTTATAGAATTAAGAATTCGATTTAGATTAAGTGATCATGAGACTTATAAGTGATCAAGGACATCACTAATTATTTTGGAGATTGATATTTATTCATCTATTATCATCAATTTTGGAAAGAAAAAAATATATGGAATTACCAAAATACCCTTAGGGGACGGCATTGGTGTAATTTTTGGTGTAGAAATATCTCTCAACTCTTGTACATGTACACCTTGTGTATTCCTCTTGTGTATTTATACACCATTAATTCAAACCTACATCTTAAATTAATCCCACCATTTCAATCATCCAATTGGTCAAACAAGACCAAATTAAAAATTTCCCCTAAGCTTAGCATTTTGGCCCATTGTCCCTAATAAAGATACCTAAATATTACTTTCTTCCCCAATTCCCTCATTTATTACTCTAACTTATCATTTAATCAAAACAAAACAAAATTTTTATTCTTCCCATTTCATTTCACCAACACCAAATTTCTTCTAATTCTTGAAATTCCTCTTACCTCTCTCTAAAAATCCTCCTACATCTCTCTGCCTATACTTCATCTTCTTCACTAACACTTAACCAAAACTTCAAGAATTCATCTCCCATTTTCTTCAAAAATTCGAACCATATACACTACACAAGGTAAGAAATTTTCTTCTTCAATCTATTCTTATACCTTCTAGCTCACCTCTTTCACCTTCTAATTTAAGTTTGATTTTTGAATTTGAGGTATACCTAGAAGACCTTTGAAGAAGTTAAGAGACTAGTCATCTTGAAGAAAAATTGTGAAGAAGTTGACTATAAGGTAAGAAATGGAATTTTTAGTACACTTTCTTCTTCTCTTTCTATTTTCCAAATTTTTACACTCCATTTTCATTTTTGGAGTTTTAGGGGCTGACCTTGGTGGTTGACATTAAGGGTGACCAAAACCTTATACTTGGAAGCCATTACTAGTCATATTTTACTCACTACACAAGGTAAGTGTAGTATTTCCAATTTTCTCACTATCTTCTTCTTTTCCCTAAATTTTTAACCACATTCTTATAAATCCTATATTTTTTTGATATTCCTTGACTTAGGGGCTGACCTAAGTCATTCCTTCACCGAGAGAGATTTATCCCATTTTCACCAACAAACCGATCTTTAAGGTGGGTGGAAAAATCCTTTCAACTTCTAGGTGTTTTAATTCATAAAAATGCATGTAGTATTTTGTTATTGAGCATTTGAGATATATATTATGTATTGCATGCTATTTTCTTGTATCAAGTTGAAAAATTTCTCAAGTGTTGCTCAAAATGCGATTTACCGAAAATTAGGACATACATGTACACTTTATTGTCATATTTGATAAATTCTTGTATGAGATGGATATGTATGTTGATGACTCTTGAAATCTATGTTTTGTATGGCCTATAACCTGGACAAGTCGAGCATAATTGATTAAATTTCGATTTTTGGACTTAAAATGCAAAAATGGAAAGTTGGTGGACTTAAGTGCAAGAAAATAAAACTTAAGGGACCTCTCTGCAAATTTCGATTTTTGGGACTGTACTCAGGTCCAAAAATGATGTTTTGACATTTTAATAAAGTTTTAAGAGTTTTTAGATAAATAAAATCAACCCTTAAAAGCCCAAGGACTAGATTGTAAAATTTGAGAAGTTTAAGGGCTATTTTGCAAATTTCGAAACTGTACCAGACCCTAAATTTAAAATTTGAAATTTTAACTCTTAAGGGACTGGAAATAACATATTTTATGTGTATTCCAAAAATCCAAGTGTTTAGAGCTTGGAAAGTAATTTTATAAAACTTGAGGGACCAAATTGTAAAAGATTAAACTTGAGGACCCAAATGAAATTTCCAGGACTTATACAGCCCATGTACCTGGAAATACTAATTTACCTATAACATAATTATATTTTGGACCCAAGGTTCAAATTTCATAACAATTGGACCCCTAAAAGCCTTAAAGGCAATTATTTCAAAATGGGACAAAAATGAAATTTTCAAAAGTTAAGGGACCTATACTTATGACGTTTTAAAACTGTTTTTGTTCCAATATCCCACTAACCTTAGTGACATTTTCCAACTGGAATCACATTAAAAGCCCTCCCGGTTTGTGAGTTCCGATTATTTTAAACTTAAGGCCGAAATGACAGTTTTAACAAATTTGGGGCCAATGTGAGAATTTTATAAAAACTCGACCTCAAAACTTTAAAAACCTGAATATCTGAACAATTTAGAGATTTTAGGAACTGACCTCATAATTTTTCAAGGTCGGGATATTTATTTATTCAATTTTTAACCCCAAAAGTATTGGTTTTTACAAAACGGGCTAATTGTAAATTTTTCTTTTTATCAAGGACCTAACTTAAATTATTTTTCATTTACTAAAACAGCCCTGGACCCTCTGACTTTAATATTTAATTAAAATATTTTATTTGCTTAAAAATCCCTTGACTTATCGAATCGTCTTGATTAATACCCGATCGCTGGGCGATTTCCTTGTCTCGCGATTTCGAATTTATAACGGGACTTATATTCCTCCTAATCCTTAAGATATCGAAGACTACTTATCCTCCCGATAATTATCTTCATCCCAATAACTCCACCAACGCCATAACAATCTTGCGCAAATTTTTGAGAACATTTCATGAATCGCTTCCCAAATCAATAATACTCATTGCTGGTTGACTACCCGAACGTGTACTTAATTACTCGCTGAGTCAACTTGGTGTGTCGAGCTCACAAAATCGGAATGGATACGTCGGGATGGAAGGCAGCTCGGCCGCTATTCCACTCTCGGCCCCATCGCCCTAATCCCGCATGGCGAGGGACGGAGTTTGTCCAAGGGAAGCGGGTCGTAGTACTTGAGGTATAATCATGATTATGACAAACCGAGCCTTGCTAGCTCCTTTGTGGATTTTGTCTTTGCCACGGAGCGATAAGGTGAGGTCTTGGACCATCTTGCTCGGGAGTTACAAGGAAGAACGAAGGAATCGCTGCCCGATCCACACGATTCCGGAGTTAATCGGACCCGTTTGGTTGGCGCTACAAACCGCACGCAACCGCTACTTGTATTGCATAGGTTGACGCTACAAATCCGCACGCAACCGCTACTTGTCTTGCATAGGATTGGCGTTACAAACCGTGCACGCAATCCTCCCATTTTGCTTGGACCATAGTGCACCGCTTGACCATGAATCGTTTTCTTAATCGTATAAGTATATTAATTAAATATATTTATCACGACGCTTGTGGATGTGTGAAATCATGCATCATCTCTCATGCGTTTTCATACAACTAAATTTCTCGCATTAACTATTTATATCGCCACACTTACACACGATCACCCCATCCACCGAGAATTCTGTCTCATTCCCTCCTCGTTTTCTAACCTTTAGATGAAGAGTTTGAAGATATCGAACTACCGCAGATTGAATCTCTACCAGCGATGTGGAGCGATATTTCCTTTTATTTTTTTTTGTTGTTGTTGTTGGACTCCTTCATTTTTTTTTTCGTTTGACTGTAAGTTAATTAAGATAATCTTTTGGGTTGTATTCGGATCCGCAGGACCTTAAGATATAATTTGTACTCGTGGTTGTTATAATTTTTGCATTAGACTCTATTTCACTTGGAGTTTGGTACCTTTGGATTAGACTGTTGATTAATTCTGTTTAAGTGATTGATCGTTGTCGCGTCACGTTTGGGGCGTGACATTCATATTTGAAGAGTCCTATTTGGATGAGGCTTACCTAGAAACCTCTCATAGTAGGACTCTAACATAAATAAGGGATTGAGATGTATATATTGATATCTCTCCCTACTACCAGATCACATAAGAAAAATCGTCCCCCTCATAAGGAAGAATAATCTCTCTCCTAAAATTTCTCTCTACGGTTTTCTTCTTGGAGCATCACCAAATCTCCAAGGGTCTAAGGTATGTGTTTATTTGGTGGATACTCTGGTAGATCCATTGGAGCAAGAAGTACATTTGCCTACCCCATTCGAAGTACAAGAAGTTCGTGATACGCGAAGGGCATTCGCGTACGTGGATTATACACATCAACAAAGAGGGCTTGTACGCGAATCGTAGATCCAAGTGAATCGATTCATCCGCTGCTAAGGTAATTCTGATTCACATATATTATGTGTCTTACGTGGCTTAATTGCTAACAAAGTGGTATCAAAGCCATTAGGGCTCGTTCTCGCCTATTTGATATGCTTGAGTTTGATAATCCATGAGATTTATTTATTTATTAAAAATTCAAATTTGCTTTTTCATTTTTATATATCCAATATTGGTGTCAAATTGTAGAACTCGGAAATACGATTAATTTGATATATTATTCATGCAAAATGGATTTGAAACAAAAAAATTTATTGTGATCCGAAGTTTTTTAAGAAAAACAAAATCCTGCATTGATTACCGTGAAGAGTAGGATTTTGGTTACTATTTGATGCGAGATTTTTGCTGCGCTCAATTTTTTTTTCTGGGTCTTAGAGCATTTCCAACCCATGACACCAAATTTGGTATTTTGGTGTAATTTTTCAAAAATTATTTTCAACCCATTACACTAAATCTTACACCAAACGAGTATTTTAATATTTTCTTTTCATTTTGGAATAACAAATTTATTTGTTTATGCTATTATTTCTTGTACTTATATTTTATTACTAGTAATACAATTATTTATTTTATTTGGAATAGACTTTGATGCTTTTTTTAATTAAATTATAATTTTGTTTATTAATTATTGTAGTTTATAGAAAATTTTAAGTTTAGTTTATAATAATTTATTGGTAAATATTAACTATTGTTAGTTATTTTCATCCAAAATAATAACTATACAAAATTTTAATAACTAAAACCATGTTACAAATGAATTATATATCAAATATAGGATACAATAGGAATTAAAAGTTTGAAGCAGAAGAAATTGGAGGGCAAAGAGGGAATATTTGTATTACACCAAATTTGGTGTAAAGGAATAGTGTTACACCAAATTTGTTGTAACACTATTCATTATACCAAATTTGGTGTAATGTTTAGAGTTGGGTTGGAGGGAGTTTTTTACATATTTGGTATTTTGGTGTGGGATTTGAAGTTGGGTTGGAGTTGGTCTTAGCGCGTTGCTACAATTTTTCTTTGTTTTTGTTCCGGTGCAATTGTATTATGCATCGTATACCATGCTGCGGCTGAAATTTTTTCATGGTTTAGAAGTGATGCTGCTGATTTTCATTCTATTAAGTCGCGGCTGATTTTTCTTGGTTTCACTGTGGCTTAATTTTGCTTTGTGCACGTGTTTCTAAATATATATATATATATATATATCGCCACGTGGGCGAGGGCTGACGTGTCGCGATCTAGATGCCATGCGGGCAAATTGGCTGCTATGTGGCGGATGACTAGTGCATATAGGTAGCCATTCATTAAAAGGCCTATTGGTTTAGCATGGGTTTGAACCTTTAACCTTTAGTTGCTGTTTTTAACCATTAGGCCACTTACCTTTTTTTGTTATTATTGGTGGCTCATACAGTTTTATATGAATCTGGATATTTTTTGTTAGAATATTATGTTGATGTTTATGTGCGAGTTGACATTTTTGGGTGCTCATGTTTATGTGTTTATTGTTATTTATTTATTTGAGAGATAATTAACAGAGATGGTGTGTAGGTCCCAAGGGGTGTAAGTGTAAGGTTTAGAAGGGGGGGGGGGGGTTGAATAAACCTTACCAAATTTTCGATTTAGTCCTTTTAAATTTACAGAGTTGATTCTACACAGCTGTGTCCTTGATGGACAAGTCGAATTAGTCACTCAAGAGAGTTAATCTCTCAATGAGACTCAAATTTGAGTGTTGATGGAGTAACTCAATTGTTGGCTATAATTTGACTCAACCGTGGTTTTGTTTTCAGCGGAAGACTTAACACCCTTAAGTTTGATTAAGCAAGATTTTAAAGCTTGATTTAGTACTTATAAATTATCAAGTGGATAGCAAATTTATCAGCAGATATAAGCAGTTAAAAATGCAGGAATTTAAGTGCTGAAAAGTAAATGACACAATGAAATTTTTATAGAGGTTCAAGATGGGGTAATTCTTCTACTCCTCTCTTCTCCAACTCCGGAAGAATCCACTAAGTAATGATCGGTTTACAAAGTGGTAATGTCCGATACAAGTCTTGATCACACAACCGACTTGATCCTTTGGGACTCGGTCCCGAGACGCCTTGATCACTCGGTGGCTTCTCGACGACTCAGCCTTCTTCAGGGGCACCTGCCTTGCTATTACAAACTCACTTGCTCAAACTCTTTGGATTTGATCACGAAGCCCTCCAAAAGCTTAAGACTTGGTTCAACCTTGAACCTTCCTACAATCCTTCCCCGGAATGTAGACCCCTTGTTTTCGTATTTTCCTCTTCAACTGGTTGAAGTTATCTTTCCTTCACGGTGAGTGTTGGATTGATGTTCTTCGTAATGTAGGCTTGAGGATTGAGAATATTTCAGTTTTTCTAATATGCTTGTATATCTCACATGTGTGTCATCCTTCCTCTCAAACAAACTCCTCAGCCTTTTATAGTGAACTTTCAAAAATTTGCCCGTTGAAGAGATAGGCTTATTTTTGAAAGTCACTTTGCGATCGTTGGCTTGTCTTGTTGCGCTTCTTGGAATTGCCATTTCCTCGTATGAATTGTTCTTTCACCTTTTCGAGTTCGACACGGTGTAGTGCTTCCCATTGGTTCATTCCTTTTGCACGCTCGGGACCGAGCACTCCGAGAAAGGTGGTATGGAGATATTACTTGTTTAAGTAAATCTCTTGATTTCAGGCAACGATTCTTTTACGATTATCTCGACTTGACCGCATTTCCTTGCTTTTCCCAGGTGACTTAGAGTCGACTTTCAATCATGGACGACTCTTCCGTCACTTCAACTTGAGACTTGGCTTTTCTTGAGTTGACTTGACTAATGCTCCACTCACCGCATCTCACCGCTTCTCCAAAGAGAGTTCCTGTCTACTCTTCTTTTCCATACTCACCGCCCACAAAGCAGAGGCTTTCTTCCGTCTTCTTGATTGTTTTTTGCATGTTAGGGCGTAGTTGACTTAACTCACTTTGGTCCGCTCTAATTGTTACAATGCATTTTACAACAAGAATTGGGGTGCCAACTTTCTATTCTAAGTTTTACATGGCATTCATCAAAATCTAAACAATAAAATTCCTAACAATTTCCCCCTTTTTGATGATGCCAAAACTTAAACCATTCAAAAATGCAAACAAAGAAAGATACATACAGATAGTGTATTGACATAGAATGTATGCGCCGAATCAATTCTTTTATTGATCATATCATTCATGTTCTTTTACACAATTGTTTACAAGGTGTATCGTGAGCACATATTTGTCTACACCGAAAATAAAGAATTTATAGCTTTATTACGGAAGACTTACATTGTATGTATTTACATAATAAAATACACGGGGTTGACAAAGAACACTTCATCTCCTTCATTGTCTCCTTCTTTCATCTTGATCAAGATCTTCTTCTCTTCTTCTCTTTTTCTCGTCGTCACCGCCTTCTTTTTTCTTCTCATATGCCTTCCTCGGCGGCTTCATCTCTTCTTATTCTTTCCTGTCTCTCCTCCCATAGCCGAGTTTGTCTCTTGTTTTCTTCTTCTAGTCTTTTCACATACTCAACGTTAGTTTTCGCCACTTGCAAATTCGCTACTTGGTCAAGCCCACCAAGAGATCCCTCCTTTCTTTCCCGGATCCACATATTCAATGTTTTTGGGCGGAGGCCTGGGCAAGCTTCTTCCTCCACTCATCGCTTCTTCCTCTACCTGGGCGTATATTGTATCTGGGGTCTTCTTCTTCCGGTGAGTGGCAATGGAGTGACCAGCCGAGTGATCGCGGTAGTCTGGCCGTCTGTCGGCCTTCTTCACATAACGTGAGACCCTTTTCCCAAGACAAGTCCCAAGCTTGAGCCATAGACATATTTGCAAAGTATCCTCGATTCGAGCGTCTTAAATTCATCAAGCGATCGTGGCTCGTCTCCGACATCCGAGATGGCATAGGTGTCTCGTCTCTCTTGGAATGCCTCCGTGTTCTTTCAAGATGTTCATGATTCGGGCATCCATTCTTCCTTCCACTTCCTTCATCCCTCGCTTCAATAGTTTTTCTCTTATCGCCATGGATACAAAGCAGAGTGTTGGAGTGGCAGAGTCATGCGGAGTTTTCGCTTATGATGTCATTTGTGACAAGACCTTGTTGGGGGTTTGTGCAATCATCAAAGTCACATCCGTCGACCCTTCCCCTCAACAAGCTTTCCTTTCTTCTCGTTTCAAGACTTCCTCACCGGTGATTTTCCCTTCTCTCTTGCTCCTTTCTTCTCGACTTCAGATTTTAGCGCTTTGAGGTATTCCTCTTCCCCTTTTGGCATCATCAAAGGATAGAGGAACCCAGGGAACATTTGGCAAGCATGAAGTCGAAGTCTTCGATGGTTGAGTTCGCCGAGTCCGCTGCGTTGTATGCAAAGCACGGAATTCGGATCGAGTGGCGTTGGATTCTGCTGAAATCAGCTTCATCTCAGCCATGAGAAGGCTGAATTTTCTAGTCATGTGTTCTTCCAAACGCTGTAGATCATTTGTATTCTGCTCACGCAGCAGCTTTATCTCGGCAGTGTGAGCTTCATGCATATGCTCAATATGTTCTCTCAGCTTCGTTTTGCATCAAGCATTTTCAGACTCTCCATACCAGCAGACTTGTTGAACAATGTCCTGAAGAATCTGACTTGTTCCACGCGCATTGTTTTGCTGTTGCCACCATTCCCTTATTCTGACTGTGATGCCTCGCAAGTCGGCTGTAAGGTTGGCATCTCTGTTGTCCAGTCGCATGTCCAAAGAGGCCTGATGCCTCTCCATCCTTTCAACCTCAGCAAACAGTGCCTTGAACACTTCTCGAACTTGGTGATTCTTTCATTGCGGTGATGGCCATACTGATATCAAAGTCATAAGCAGCTGGGACAATGGTGCCTGATGAAAAGACGGGAGCTGGTCTGTGATAGCGTGCGCGCTCATTCTCTGACTCTTCATGGAGGTCGGGTACCTCCAGAGAAAAAGGAAAGGATTCTACAAAAGATTCATCACCGCCCACTGGGATTTGTTCGATGATGAGTGGTGCGCGTGAAGTTCTTTTAGGAATCGACCCTGCTGCAGCTTGAGGGGCCTGCGCAGTGGTTTCTGGTTCAGCTGGGTTTTGTTGTGAAGTAGACCCGGCTTGCCGAGCTTCATTTGTCTTAACAGCCGTTGGTCTCGGTGATTTTTCCATTTCGAGATCGGTCCTCGGCCTTATCAAGCGTCATCGGAACATGATGAGATTTCCATTGGTGGCTCATCATCAAAGTTAAAAGTTTGACGAGTAGTCTTGGGATCAGACTTGCTCGTGCTTGGAACATCCGCAGCTGAGTCTTTTGGATTTGTCATGGGGGATGACTCAACTTCTTCTTCGCCTTCCGATCCCGAGAAAAGTGACATCGGGGTTGTCCTGGGAATCATGAAGTGCGCTTATCTCCTTCTCGAGATGGGTCGATGATAGCAGGAGGGATGTTCTCTATATCGCTTTTCTTTACCCCGGGAAGTCTCAACCTCCGTGGGCCTTGATACCTCAGCAGCTCTCTCCTACAGCGAGGCCTTGGTCCTCCCCTTTCGCTTGATGTCGATTGTCTTAGGGTCTTCTACGGTGGCATCCATTGAGTCTCAACCCCATGGATTGCACTTTCATCGCCCAGTGTTAACTCCCGGGTACATTCCTTCTCGTGCTCGATCGCATCGCAGCGTCATTAGCCTTCAAAGCGATTTGGCACTCAACCGAGACAGTCTCAATCGCCTCGAGCGTCGTTGATGGCAACTTTTGTTCTTCTTGTGTTTGTAATTTCTCTTCTTCGCCTCCTTGATTCTTTGTGGAGTCATCCGCAACATCCTCCGACCTAGCCGCAGTGGAGGGAGTTTCCCCCCTCGGTGGCGCACCACCGAGTGACTTGGAATGGGGTCACTCGTCTCCAAACTCCCGGCTGTTTCGATTGAATGTTCGGCCGTTGGGGCAGGTGGTAAAACACCTTCAATAGGGGTTGGCTCGACCGGGGTCCCCATTGTCCCGTTTCATCGCCATGTCCCTTATTGCTTCTTCCGAGTGAGTGGGAAGTGGTGGCAGAAGAACAACGGTGGCTATTTGTCGAACCACTCCCATTGGATCGATTTCGGTGTGTTCGGAGGACTCTCCAGGTCCCTCCATCGATCTTTGCTCGTGAAGAATTCTCGATTCATGCAATGCTTTTTGCATTTGCAACTCTTCTGTCAGAGCGGAAGAAGATTCTCCGGTTCCTCATCACCTGTCAGAGAAGACATCAAGGAGAGGATGTGTGTGTTACGTGTGGTGCCGGAGATAGGACAGATGCTTGCCTTCTCTCGTGCCTCGCCTTCCTTAGCTTGCTTTTCTCTCTCCTTTTCCTTGAAAATCTGCAGGATGTCTAAGCAGCTTGTCTTCATCAAGTCTTTCGAGCACAATCTTTAGTCCAAGGAAATTTAGCAGTTCCTCTTCTTCTTCTATAAACTCGGGACGTTGGAACTGTTCCTTGACATACTCAACTTCCATTTCCTCCACTCACGCAGACGATTTTGGATGTCCGGGGTAAGGTGGAGATAGGATCATTACATCACTATCCACTCCAAAGCAATTTCTTCTTGTGTTTCGATTGTGTGAACTAGTGTGTCTTGGGTTGCCTCTGCTTGATCGCCTTCAAGCAGACTTGGTCTGTTTCATCAACTACATCCGGAGACTCTACTTCTCCGGCCATCTCCCAGATCGCTCTAGTCGAGTGGTCGACTCATTTGGTTTCTCCAACTCGGAGCTCTTGATAAGTCATCTTCGTCTCTAGTTTGTACTAGAGGGATTTACGGTTCGAGACGGTGTCTTCGAGTCTTGAGCGGCGGGGCCGGTCTTGGTGTCTTTTTCTCGAGGAGCGGGCCATCGTGGCTTCTCGATTCTCCTCTTTTGACGATCGGAGAAGGTATTTGTGAGTCCTTTCTCTCCGCCGCCGCAGCTGCTGGGCGGGAGACACGGCTGGCCGGGCGGTGACTCTCGCTGCGGGCGGGAGCATGTTTGGTTTTCTTTCACGCAGGGGGCGTGATCTTCTTAGCAGTGCAGGGGCGCTTTCTTCTTGGGAGAGGAAAACAATTTGTATCTTGGGTTAGCCGATTCCCCCTCACCTTTGGTGTCGCCTCTCTTGGCGTAAGCTCGCTCGAGCGCCATAGAGGTTTGCTCGAACATCCTCTTGTTAACATGGAATGCCTTCCCATGTCTAAGAGGACTCCTTTCACCTCCAATAGCCGGCCAATCACTAGGCCATATCCTAGGGATCCTCCAAATAAGCCATCTTCTTTGAAGGACTTGTTCCCCACGCGTTCGGGCAGAGTCTGCAGAGACAAACTCAGCCAGATTTATCTTCTTTTCTTCGATGATTGCGGCCATTACAATCAGCTTTGCCTTTGTGATTGGTCAAAGTCGCCAAATTTGATGTCGATACATTTGGCAACTATATCCAACAACTTGTGATAATCCTCCTTCAATGATCTCTTGTTTGTTTGTCAGATACACTATCTTATCGGCAAAGTCGGGCTTGGCTATTTCTTTCCAAGCGTCGCCCAAGTTTACATCACTTCTTTAATCTCGGATGCTCCTTCCTGGCCGGGTAGTGAGCAATGTTCACCAAATCCTTGGCAGAGATAGTCACCGCTTTCCGTGAAGCAAAGATGACTTGATTCCTTCATCGTGAATCTCGGCATTCACGTAGAATTGTGCGACCTCCTCCACATAGGTCATCGGATATTCTAACGTTAGAAACGGTTTTAGTCCGGACGTTTCCAACTTCTCGATTTTCTTCACTAGGGTGTCGTCGGACCCTGTTTCATCATTCCGTCAAAATCCATCAGAGCGGTGTGGATTTGCTTTCCTAACTTGGTAAAGTCATAATTGGTGCCATTTCTTAGGATTATATCAAGGAAAAACTCGAGAGATTGACTTGAAGATAGATAGGGTTTCGAGAGTATTTTGCCTTTGCTTTTGAGAGAAAGAGATGAACGAGTTTTAGAAGTGTGAGAGAGAAACGGACGAAAATGGTTTAAATATGGTTTATGAAAGGACGTGCGGGTGGTTTTTTGAAATGTGATCGAAATCAACGGCTTAGATTTCGCGACGCCTATTGAGCATTTCATGTCTCGTATTTAATGCGGCAAACATTTATATCCAATCATAAGCTTGGTGTGCGGCTTTATGTCCAGTACACATCATCATTATGTCGACGTATTCCTTAAAACATTCCCGCTTAGTCAAACGATGCGTTTTTGTCACTTTGCTCATAAGTTATTCAAACTTATTCCTTAGCCGATTTAACTCTACTTCTCAGCGATTCTCTTAGTGACTCAGCTATCGGTGACTCCGGTGTAGTTTTGTCTTTCCGTCTGGTGATTTCTTGGTGATTTCATTTTCAGCTCTTTTTCACCTCCTTTTTTGTTCCATTTCTTTTCTTTGATTCTTTCGTGTCTCGCCTTAGTTCAATTAATCCCAACTCATGTTTGAGTTCTTCAAATCTTGACTCACATAATGGTTTTGTGAAGATGTCGCCTAGTTGTTTATCGTTGAGATATATTCCAGGATGATGTCCTTCTATTCAACATGATCTCTTATGAAGTGATATCGACATCAATATGTTTTGTTCTTGAGTGCAACACAGATTTTGAGTGATTGCAATTGCACTTGTGTTATCACACATGATTGGAATTTCTTTTTCCTCAACTTCATAGTCTCTCATTCTTTGTCTCATCCATAGGACTTGGGCACAACAAATTTGCCGCAACTATGTATTTCGCCTTTAGTCAGAGGTGGCTATTGAGTTTTGCTTCTTGCTAAACCAGAAATCAGCCTGTTTCCTAGCATTTGACATGTGCAAGAAGTGCTCTTCTGTCCACTCGCATCGGCAAAGATCGAATAATCGAATAGCCAATTAGCTTGAATCCACCTTCCTTTGGATACTATAGCCTACTTCTTGGCTTCCTTTCAAGTATCTCAATATTCTCTTAGTCTTTGTCATATGGCTCTCTTTTTGGAGCGATTGAAATCTTGCACATACACCTACAAAGACAAAGGTGATGTCGGCCGCTTCTTTGTGAGATAGAGCAATGATCCAATAAGTGCTCAGATCTTGTTTGATCTACAGGCTTACCATCCGCATCCATGTCCATTTTGACGGATGTGTTCATTGGTATTTTTACGAAGACTTCTCCTCCATACCAAACTTCTTCATTAAATCTCTGGTGTATTTTGTTTGACTTATGAAGGTTCCATCCTTCAAATTGTTTCACTTGAAGTCCAAGGAAGAATGTCGCTCTCCCATCATGCTCATTTCAAATTTACTTTGCATGAGGTTTGAAAACTTTTCACACATGACTCTTTGTTTGTGGATCCAAAGATGATGTCATCAACATATATTTGAACAAGTAGAATACTCTTCTTGTCTTGAATTGAAAAGTGTTCTATCTACTTTTCCTTTTGTGAATCCATTTTCGATTAGGAATTGTGACAAGGTATCATACCATGCTCGGGTGCCTGCTTCAATCCATACAGGCTTTCTTGAGTTTGTATACCTTATCTCCAAGAGTCTTCTGCTCAAATCCCGGAGGTTGTTCAACATACACTTCTTCTTCCAATAAACCATTTAGGAATGCACTTTTTACATCCATCTCGATATACAATGAAATTCTTGTGAGTCGCATAGGAAAGAAACATCCTTATAGCTTCCAATCTTGCTACGAGGGCAAATGTTTCATCAAAATCTATCCCTTCTTCTTGGCAATATCCTTTGGCTACTAGTATTGCTTTGTTTCTTACCACGAGCCTTCCTCGTTCATCTTATTTCTGAATACCCATTTGGTTCCAATAACATTTTGATGTATGGGTCTTTGCACTAATTCCCATACTTTATTTCTCTCAAACTCGATTGACTCTTCTTGCATAGCTTGAATCCAATGTGTGTCGTCAATGCTTGTGACACATCTTTGGGCTCTATTTGCGAGATGAAGCATGTGAACATGGCTTCTTGTTGAGTTCGGATCTTGTTTTGACACCTTCTCTTATATCTCCAATGACAAGTTCTCGGTGGATGGTCTCGGCCATCTTACATCAAAGTTGGAGTAAGTTAGTGGATTCAATCGACTTATAATGTGTGTTGTTGTGATCGGCTCTCTCGTAATCACTTAGCTGCAAATTTTCCAATTTGTTTTTGAGATTCAGCTATCTCATCATCTTTCGAATTGATAATTCCGGCTTGGCTTGACCAAAGATAGGGACTTTTCTCGTATGGTTGGATGATTGACTTATCGGTGACCTTTCAATGTCTTCTCCATTTATATTTGGCTCATCAAATACCGCATGAATGGATTCTTCGCAACCATAGTCCTTTTGTTGAGTATTCTCAGAGGCTTTGCTTTGGTGAGTATCCTATGAAGATACCTTCATCGACTTTAGCATCAAAAGCCTTTAGATTGTCTTTGCCATTGTTGTGGATGAAGCATTTGCATCCAAATATTCTCGAAATATGCAACATTTGGTTTTCTTCGATCCCAGATCTCATAGGGAGTCTTTGTCATTTGTCTATTTATCATACATCTGTTTTGAGTGTAGCAAGTGTGTTGATTGCTTCTTGACCTAAAATCTTTTTGGTAACTCGTCACTAACATGGTCCTTCACGCTTCTTTGAGGTTCTATTCTTCTTTCGCAACTCCATTCTCATTGTGGAGTCCTCGCTGGCGATAGTTCATGACCAATACCATTCTCAATACAATCGAGTTATTATTCCATTGACAAACTCGGTTCCTCTGCCCCGATCTTATTTTGATAATGGTTTGACTCTTCTCGTTTTGAATCCTCTTCATCAATTGTGTGGTAGTTTTGTAGAGTTTTTTTCTTCTTACACATGAATATTGTCCATGTATATCTTGAGTAGTCATCTACTACCACCAAGGTGTATTTCTTTCCACTTATCTTTGGGGTTCTTTGGGCCAAATAAATCCATATGAAGCAGATGCAATATTCTTGTTGAGGATGGGCATGTCTTTTCTTTGAATGATGACTTGATTTGTTTTCCCTTCGACATGCGCGTCACATATACTCTCCTTCTTGTATATCGAAGTCGGGAAGTCCTTCCACAAGGTGACTTCTTGCCACTTTGTTAATCGTTTTGAAATTGGTGACTCGGCTTTTTGTGCCCGACCAACTTGATTGACTTTACTCTTTGCTAGTAGGCAGTCTTTGGGTGTTGCGATTGACCAATCCACGACATACATATTCTTGTCTACATCCTTGCAAAGACAACTTCATTTGATTCAATATCTTTGATTTGGCATATACCCATGTTGAATCCAACATTGTAGCCCTTGTCACGAGTTGGTCGATGCTTAGTAAATTGAAGTTGAGTCCTTCAACATATGCAACATCTGTGATCTCTAATCCATTCCTCTTGATGGATCCAATGCCTCTTATTTCACCGGGGAGCTTCATTTCCTCCAAATATGACTTTTCCGCTTTGACTTCCTTGAATTTTGACAGATTTTTTTATTTCTGTCATATGTCCGGAACGACCACTATCCATGTACCGATTCCTTGGCACTCATTTGTTCTTGAACCCGCAATCAAGGAAATTAAGTTTTAGGTACCCATACTTATGCAGGTCCGAGGGGTTAGAATTATGAGATGATCCAACCAACCTATAGCCAAATGATTTGACTCTAAGGGGTTGCCATCTATCGATGTCATAATCATAATTAATCTGGCAAATTGCTTGGGGATTCTAGGTTCATACAATTTGTCTCTTTTGTCTGTATGCTGCATATGTGTTTTAGCAATTGCCTTTCTTGGGTAATTGTGGTGTCTTTGAGTGTAGTGCTTAGGTGCATATGTGTCTTTGATGAAAGCTCTTATACTTTTGAAATGGCCTTTCTTGAGTTCTAGGCCTTTGCCATTTGGGCTTATATTCCATGAGTCTATGTTGATGGTTCACATTATTCCAATCACTTGGCTTGGATATTTTCTACCATTCCCATCATATGTATTTCTTTTATGGATTTTACGGGGTTTTTGGTAGCTCGCTTCTTCTTTACATAGTATTTTTTGTTTGGAGTTTTTTGAGGACTCATTTGAATCTCTTCTCGTTTGTCCTTTCAAAGATACTCAACTGGCTGTTTTCCTTTTCCTTTATAACCTAGGCCAGTTTGCTTGTTATCGTGCTTAGGAGTTAATGTGTGTGCAACATTTAGAGTTTTGGATTTTTCAGACTCTTCATGGCTTGAAGATCCTTTTTCCAAAATTAATTTTGAGGTTTGACATAGCACAGAGGAATTAAATCCTAAGCCTGTCTTGTCTCCACATTCTCTTTGACTCATAATAAGATCATCCAATGATTTAGATGCCTTAGTGAATGAGGTAATAACATTCTTGAGGTCATTCTCCCTCTTTTCTATAGCAGCAATTTCTGCTACTAATTTAGCATTTTCAGCCTTTAAACTTTCATTCTCATCAGCTATTTGACTTGGAGTACTCAGCTCCTTAGTCAGCTTTGAGTTTTGACTTTTGAGTAGGCTGTTTTCCTCATTCAATAGTGTGTGTGAGGATTTAATGTGTTCAAAATCTTTCATCATTTTGCCTAATGAATCATAAAGATCGGTGGGTGATTAAGTGTGTGTGTGTCAGTCACTATCAGTGTGTCCGAGCTTGATGAGTTAGATTGTACCTCATCTTCTTGGTCGAGGTTGATCTTGTTCCTTGGCCATCAAGCGGATCGGGCTTCTTCTTCGAGTCACTTGAGTAGTCGCTTCATGCTCTCTGAATCATTTGTCTCTCTTGACTTGTTTGTCTCAGCAGATCTCTGCAGCCATCATTGCCTTTTTCTTTTCTTGTCTTCTTTCTCTCGAAGACCTTTCTTTCTTCTTCATCCCTCTGTATTTGTTGACTACAGGATATGGACAAATCAATGGCATAGTGACCTGGTTGTCTACAGTTCAGCATATATATTCAACCTTTTGATCGGCTCTTTCCATTCTTGGATTGTCACCCTTTGATACTCAACTTTTTGATGATTTGTTCTCTTGGTTGGCCTATCTTCCCTTGATTTGGAGGGAGCAGAGTGTCTTCTGGAAGGTCCATGGAATGTCTCAGTGCCATGACCTTCATTTCCCATTCAGCTGGAAGACTTTTTAGGATCTTCATACACATTTCATACGTGTATATTCCTTCCCAAGTGCAGAACAACTCATTTGTGATTTCTGTAAACCGAGCATCCAGTTGATCCAGGTTTTCTCCTGAGATCATTTTGAAGTTCTCAAATTTCTGTACAACCACTGATAATTTGTTTTCTTTGATTTGATCTGAGCCTTCACAAATCAATGTCACTTGTCCCAGATTTCCTTAGCCGTTTTGCATGATTTGACTTTATTGAACATGGCTTTGTCCAAGGTTTTGTAAAGGATGTCCTTGGCTACATTGTTCAGGTTGTATCTTTTTTGTCATCATTTGTCCACTCAGTTCTTGGTTTCTCAACCATGATGGTCCGGGAGCAAAGATCATCTTCTCCTTCACCGCAACTCTTCGTACAATTTGTGTTCACCTTTAATATTTGCAGAGGCCCATCTTCTATCACTATCCACATCTCATCATGTAATCTTTGATAGATGAGCCTGCATACGAATTTTCCAATCATCAAATTCTTCAATGGTGAACATAGGGATGCGTGTTAAATTTGCTTCCATGATAATAACTTTTAATGATAAAAAGAGTTTTGAAAATTTAAGTACTAAAGCAGACTTTGAAAAGTTTGGAGATCTAGTTCAAGAACAAAGGAGAGGGTTCAATGAACTAACCGCTCACGATACCACTTGTAGGTCCCAAGGGGTGTAAGTGTAAGGTTTAGAAGGGGGGTTGAATAAACCTTACCAAATTTTCGATTTAGTCCTTTTAAATTTACAGAGTTGATTCTACACTGTTTGTGTCTTTGATGGAGCCGATCGAATTAGTCACTCAAGAGAGTTAATCTCTCAAATGCATCAAATTTGAGTACATTGATGGAGTAACTCATTTGTTGGCTATAATTTGACTCAATCGTGGTTTTGTTTTAGTGGAAGACTTAACACCCTTAAGTTTGATTAAGCAAGATTTTAGAGCTTGATTTAGTACTTATAAATTATCAAGTGGATAGCAAATTTATCAACAGATATAAGCAGTTAAAAATGCAGGAATTTAAGTGCTGAAAAGTAAATGACACAATGAAATTTTTATAGAGGTTCGAAGATGGGGTAATTCTTCTACTCCTCTCTTCTCCAACTCCTGGAGGAATCCACTAAGTAATGATCAGTTTACAAAGTGGTAATGATCCGGATACAAGTCTTGATCACACGGTGACTTGATTCTTTGGGACTCGATCCGAGACGCCTTGATCACTCGGTGGCTTCTCGTGACGACTCGGCTTCTTCACAGGCGGTGCGCCTTGCTACTGACTCACTTGCTCAAACTCTTTGGATTTGATCACGAAGCCCTCCAAAAGCTTAAGACTTGGTTCAACCTTGAACCTTCCTACAATCCTTCCCGGAATGTAGACCCCTTGTTTTCAGTATTTTCCTCTTCAACTGGTTGAAGTTATCTTTCCTTCACAGGTGAGTGTTGGATTGATGTTCTTCGTAATGTAGGCTTGAGGATTGAGAATATTTCAGTTTTTCTAATATGCTTGTATATCTCACATGTGTGTCATCCTTCCTCTCAAACAAACTCCTCAGCCTTTTATAGTGAACTTTCAAAAATTTGCCCGTTGAAGAGATAGGCTTATTTTTTAAAGTCACTTTGCAGTCGTTGGCTTGTCTTGTTGCAGTTCTTGGAATTGCCATTTCCTCGTATGAATTGTTCTTTCACCTTTTCACGATTCGACACGGTGTAGTGCTTCCCATCGTTCATTCCTTTTGCACGCGGGGATCGAGCACTCGAGAAAGGTGGTATGGAGATATTACTTGTTTAAGTAAATCTCTTGATTTCGCAACGGTTCTTTTCGATTATCTCGACTTGACCGCATTTCCTTGCTTTTCCAGGTGACTTAAGTCGACTTTCAATCATTGGACGACTCTTTGTCACTTCAACTTGAGACTTGGCTTTTCTTGAGTTGACTTGACTAATGCTCCACTCTGTTGCATCTCTTTGCTTCTCCGATAGAGTTCTGTCTACTCTTCTTTTCCATACTCGGTGTCCCATGAGAGAGGCTTTCTTCCAGTCTTCAGTTGTCTTTTTGCATGTTAGGGCGTAGTTGACTTAACTCAGCTTGGTCTGCTCTAATTGTTACAATGCATTTTACAACAAGAATTGGGGTGCCAACTTTCTATTCTAAGTTTTACATGGCATTCATCAAAATCTAAACAATAAAATTCCTAACATGGTGGTGATTACAAAGTCCCAAATTTTTTTATTTCTATATTCTTGTAGTAGGTCCATGAAGAATGTAATTTTTTTAATTATTATTTTTCTAGGACTCATGTATTAGAGGGGCCATTTTTGAGGCTATGTATTTTTGGGTATGTTTTGTTTATCACCACCATAGGCCAATAATTGTCTCCACATGATGCACCAAATGTCAACTTATTTTTTTATCTATATGTGATGGATGCATGTTATGGACGTTATAAATTTTATTCGTGGATCAACATTTATTTTATTGTGATCTCTAATTTAGTGGGAGATGATTACTAGCCTTTATGGTGAAATTTTTGATCTCATTGAATTAAAGAAAATAATAAAATAATTACTTGGATCCGGATAAAAATCTTAGACCAGTTCCTAACAAATTGCGCATGTTATACCGTGATGGATGCCCAAATAGCTTTTTCTGACCTTTATGGTAATGGCAAATTAGATGGCCAGAACTATGCAATGTGGCATAGGAAAATTCAATTTTTACTTCACAAAGAAATGATCCTTTAACATCTCACCACTAGTATGCCTAGGCCAGTTGAGCCAGAGAATGGACAAACTACCCAATATCGTCGCGATATGGACGCGTACAATAAATGGGTGGATCAAGATAAGAGTGCGTGCTTTACTATGCTAAGCTGCATGCACGATCATCTGATCCGTGAGTTCGATCAATACTCTACAGCTAAAGAGCCATGGGAGGTATTGAAGGTCAAGTATGGTAGCACTTCGGCTACAAGACAGAGGGCTCTCACCCTTAGGTTCAATCATTATGTACTTGACCCGAAGCACTCGATGACCCATCATCTTGACGTGATGAAGGACATGATTCGGGAGCTTCAAAATGCTGGCTATCATAAGTTCGCTACATGAGCAGACTTGGGGACACGTTAAGCTTGTGCTTACACAAAATGAGAAAATTCAGACATTCGATAGTGTCGCCAATCATCTCAAACTTGAGGCTGACCGTCGACACTACAACAAAAAATGCCTTTTGGGTCGGCAATTTTAGGGACGACTTGGTGACGTCCCGATTAGATATATTTAGCAATGACATTATGTTGCTAAAAACTTCCATCACAATTTTTACAAGCTTGCGCGCTGATTGATATTATTTTTGATTAATAGCGACTATTCTGTTGTTGTAAAAGATTCTTCCAATTGTTTGCAACACCTTTGTCATTCCAAAATGAGTTCGTATTTATGACGATCCTTATCGTCATTGCTAATATTGTATAAAAATTCCGGGAAACTTTTTCCCCCGACTTTCAACCCGCACCCTAATCTTCATCTCTCACCTCTCTAAACCTTTTTCCCACACTTCCAGTCCCGCGCCCAATCTTCATCTCTAAACTTTTTCACCGCCGATCTTTCCCGTCGTTGGTCCTCCACCTTGTTGCCGCCCGGAGACGCAGTCCGTCAAGGCCAATACCTCATTGGCAAGTTGTTGCTCGTTTAGTTTTCAGCTTTACTCTAATTTTTTTCCCCACACATCCAATCTTGCGCCCTAATCTTCATCTCTAAACTTTTTCCCCTCCCTCTGCCAATCTTCTCCGCCGCTGGTCCTCCAACTTGTTGCCGCTCGGAGACACAATCCGTCGAGGCCAATTCCTCATTGGTAAGTTGTCGCTCCTTTAGTTTTCAGCTTTACATTATTTTCAGTCCGTACTTGATAGTACTTAGCCCTTTGGTCAAATCTTCTGATGGTTTGTTGTTCTCTTATAAGAATTTGATTTATATGAGAACAAATTGTTCTTCTTGTTAGAGATTCTAGAGTAATTTAGTTCTGTGTTTTCCCCACACACTTGTCGTGTTAGGCTTTAAAACTATCATTTGCCTGTGTTAGTTGTTCCCCAATCTGGTGAACAAGAGGTAAGAGGTCCTTTAGTTTTTTTAGTCTTTACAAATAAAATTTTGTAGTATACACTATAGACTAAAGCATCAAGACAATCTTGAAGGCTGTTTTGAAACTGCCCTTTCTGTAGCTATAGCTAAATGAGTGTATAAAAAATTATATTTTCTGAAACACCTTATCTTGTATTTCTAAGAGATGAGTATGCTTATATTCAATTGTTATGTGTATAATTTAAAACTGATTTAATTCAGGTTTTTAGTAATAGGATGGCTTTAATTCTGATTTGAAGTATTAAATTCCTCAATATGTTCTTATCCGCTGTAGAACGGAACTCATTTTATCTAATACAAGATCTGATGCTAATGATCAAGTAAGAAGCTAATGTTTTGCATCTAAACAATAAACTGTTTTGAATAGTTAGTTTTATTATTTTTCTGAATTACAAGGGAACTACACTAATCAAACACTAAACAATGTTTCATCAACTGACAATGGTGAAATAGCCGCATCAGCCACCACATTGTTCCGCCGTGATCCATCCCCTATTGGCAAGCCTCTCTTATTCTATATCGTAAAAACTCAATAATTACTTAATTACATGACTGTATTTAAGCCACTCTTGTCAATTTCGTGGATGATTGTGAACTTTGGGGTACCTTTGGGTTAATTTGAAGTGTTTATAATGATGATGAAAATTGAAATTGTGAATAGGTTATATGTGAAAATGTAATGTGAAGGGGAACAAGAATTCAGAGGTGGTTTTTTCTGTGTTGTGTTTTGTTAACAAATTATAGTGACTTTTTTTTTTACCGATACGCTTCAATTAATAAATAAGGAGGCCTTGCGGTGGTCAATGAGTTGATTCGCTTGCTAGAGTTGAATGTGTGTCACAAAGTTTTTCACGAATAGTAAAACGAAGGCGAATATCCGGTAAGGTTTCAATTCTCAATAAACTCCAATTCTTAATTATATTTTTTCCATTTTTCTTCTTTTTTTGGTCAGAAATATTGACAAGAATGAGTGAACCTCATTTACATACTTCCCCAATTTGGTGTTCCAAAAGGCTTGAGGTATGTACTACAGTTCATTTGAACAAGAAATACAAGTTTTACATATTCCAATGTTTCTTGGCCTGTAAACATAGTCATTCTATAGGAGACCTCTGTTTTTATTTTGCATTTATTGATGATTTTTCATAGATTATAGCCCTGAAATGGATCCCAATAGAACTAGTTCATTGAGATGAGTCATTATCGACCAATTTCAAATATTGGTAATATAGCCGATTTTCTCATTGTGAGATGTTTTGTAGTTATTATATGCATACATTCTTTGTTACTGCATTGTCTGTATGTATCTTTGCTGTGTACATTTATGTTTAAAATTTTAAGTTTTGGCATCATCAAAAGGGGGAAATTGTTGGGAAATTTATTGTTTAGATTTTGATGAATGCCATGTAAAACTTAGACTGCAAAGTTGGCACCCCATTTTTCTTGTAAATTCATTGTAATAGATAGGGCTGGATGAGCTGAGTCAAGTCATCTAAGCCTGGAAATACAAGAAGTCAACTCAAGAAGTGAAGTGAAGACTCCGTTGTGGAACAACAGAGTATGGCCAAGATAGAAGATCAAAGACTCGACTGAAGACGTAACAACTGAGAAACAGCTGTGTGAAGAGTCAGTCAAGTCAACTCAACAAGCCATGTCACAAGTTGAAAGTGACATATGAGTCTTCAAATGATTGGAGCAGACTCAAGTCACCTGGGGAAAGAGGCAGCAAAGAGGAGTTAACTGAAAAGGATCCGTTGCACAGAAGTCAAGAACATTACTTAAATAAGTAATACACCCATGCTGCCAGGTCTTAAAGTGCTTGTCCCAGAAACGTGCAAAAGGAATAAACCAATGGGAAGCACTGCACCTCATGTCAGAACCTAAAAAGCTGAACATTCATTTAATATGAGGAAAGGTCTACATCTCAAGACTGAAGACCAAGAAAAGACAAGCCAACGAACATAAGTGACTTTTGAAAATCAGCCTATCTCTTTAACGGGCAGATTTTTGAAAGATCACTATAAAAGGCTGAGGAAACTCATTGAGAAAAGGTTACCTGAACCAAGAGCAAGCAAGCATATATTTGAACTGTAACCTGCAAAATATTCTCAAAACATTCAAGAATAATCCTCGAGCCTAAATCTCGAAGGACATCAATCCAACACAAAGCTGTGAAGGAAAGATAACTTCAAACTGTTGAAGAGGAAACTTTTGAAGAATCAAAAGGGGTCTACTTTCCAATGAGGATTGTAGAAAGGTTCAAGGTCAAACCAGTCCCAAGTTTTTGGAGGGCTTCGTGATCAAATCCAAGAAGCTTGAGAAAGTGAGCTGAAGTAGCAAGGCAACTACCCTGTGAAGAAGCTGAGTTGGAAGAGAAGCCAGCTGTGTGACCAAGGCATCTCTAGACTGAGTCCAAGGAGCAAGTCAGCTGTGTGATCAAGACTTGTCTCTAGACTGATAACCACTTTGTGAACTGATCATTACTTAGTGGATTCCTCCAGGAGTTGGAGAAGAGAGGATTAGAAGAACTACCCCATCTTCGAACCTCTATAAAAATTATTTGTGTCATTTACATTTCAACACATTTACTTTTCTGCACATTCATTTTATATCTGCTGATAACTTGCTATCTAACTGATAAATAACTAAGTGCTAAAATCAAGTGTTAAAACAAGTTTAATACAAATTCAAAGGTGTTAAGTCTTCCGCTGAAAACTCAACACAACCAAGTTAAGGTTTAGGCTAAACAGCTGAGTTATTCTATCAACAGCTCTATCGAGTCTGTTGAGTGGATAACTCTGCTGGTTAACTAACTTAGTTGTCCCTCAAGGACTTAGCTGCGTGATTAACTCTGTAATAGTTTAAAAGGACTAAAACCAAAAAGTTGGTAAGGTTTATTCAACCTCCCCTTCTAAACCTTACTTACACCCCTTGGGACCTACAAGTGGTATCAGAGTGGTTGGTTCATTGAGCCTTCCGTACTGGTTACTGAACTAGATCTCTATCTTTTCTGGAAAAATTTTAACACTTGCATATTTTTTTAAAAATCTTTCACTCTTAGCAAAGTTGTTATCATGGAAGCAAATTTGACACGCATTCCTATGTTCACTGTTGAGGAATTTGATGACTAGAAAATTTGTATGCAGGCTCATCTATCTGCTTTACATGATGAAATGTGACTAGTGATAGAGGATGGGCCATTGCAAATACTGAAAGTGAACACAGCCACAAGGAGCAAAGGGCATTGCGGTGAAGGAGAAGAAGCTGCTGCTGAGGCAAGACCAGCCATGTTTGAGAAACCAAGGACTAAGTGAACAAACAAGGACAGAAAACGATACAACTTGGACAATGTAGCCAAGGACATAATTTACAAAACCTTGGACAAAGCAATGTTCAACAAAGTCAAATCTTGCCAAATTGCAAAACAAATCTGGAAAAATTAACTTTAATTTGTGAAGGATCAGAGCAAATTAAAGAAAATAAATTGTATGTTGTTGTGCAGAAATTTGAAAATTTTAAAATGCTTGCAGGTGAAACCTTGGATCCGGGCCTTGATTCACTGAAATCACAAATGAGCTATCAGCACTTGGGAAAAAATATACACAAAAGAAAATGTGTATGAAGATTCTGAGAAGTCTCCCAGCTGAATGGGAAATGAAGGTCATGGCCCTGAGACATTCAATGAACCTCACAACAACATCCAATCATGAGCTGTTCTCAGATCTCAAAGCTTATGAGTTTGAGCTGAGAAGAAAAGATCAAGAGGAGACAACTGTACCCAAGACAGCTGCACTTATAGTCAAGGATGGAAAGAGAGCTGAAGTCAAGGAAGCCATAGACCAGGAGGAGATTGCCCTGATGGTTAAAAGATTCAACAAGTTCTTCAATAAGAACTATAAAAGAAACAAGGGTGAATCCTCCAGGAGACATGCCTCCCAAGAGAACTGAGCATCAAAGAGTTGAGTATCAGAGAGCTGATAACCCAAGAACAAAAAGAGCTGATCAAAGAGCTGAAAACCTGTGTTGGAATTGCAGACAACCAGGACACTTTGTTGTTGACTGTCCCTATCCAATAGTCAATAAATACAGGAATGAAGAAGAAAGAAAAGTCTTCAGAGAAAAAACACAGGAAAAGAAGAAAGTCATGTTGGCTGCTGAGACTGCTGAGACAGCTAAGTCTAAAGAAGCAGCTGACTCAGAGAGTAGTGAAGCTGGCTACTCAAGTGATTCTAAAGAAGAAGCAATGATCTTTCTAATGGCCAAAGAACAAGATCAACGAGACCAAGAAGATGAGGTACGCTCTAACTCATCTCATTCAGATTCTAGTGATAGTGATTGTGATACACACACCTCATCACCCACTGATCTTTATGATTCATTGGGCAAAATGATGAAAGACTTTGAGCACATTAAAACCTCACACACACTGTTAAATGAGGAAAACAGCCAGCTCAAAAGCCAAAATTCACAAATGACAAAGGAGTTGAGTACTCTAAGTCACATAGCTGGTGAGAACAAGGAGCTGAAGGCTGAGAATGCTAAACTAATAGCAGAGATAGCTGCTATAAAAAAGAGGTCAAAAATGTGATTGCCTCATTTACAAAGGCATCTAAATCATTGGATGACCTTATTATGAGCCAAAAAGAGTGTGGAGATAAGACAGGCATAAGATTCAATTCCTTTGTGCACAGTCAAAATCCTAGAGTGACTTTGGAAAAGGGATCTTCAAGCAATGAAGCATCTCAGAAATCCAAGACACCAAATGTTGCACCCACATTCATCCCACAGCACAATCACAAACAAACTGGCCTTGGATATAAAGGAAAAGGAAAAGCGGCCGATTGAGTATCTTTGAGAGGACGGTGAGAAGAAATCAGCAGGTTCCTCAAAGAAACCCAAGCCAAGCTGATTGGAATAATGTGAAAATTCAGCAAAGACCAATGGAATACAAGCCTAGATGGCAAAGACCTAAACCTCAGCAAAGGTTATTCCAAAGGCAAAAGAGCTATTATCAGCACATATGCACCCAGGCACTACACTCAGAAATATCACAACTACCCAAAGAAGGCAATCTCTAAAACACACACACACAGGCATACAGACAAAAGAGACAGATGTATGAACCTAAAGCCCCCAAGCAATTTGCCAAAGTGAATTATGATTATGGCACAGATAGATGGCAACCTCTTAGAGTCAAATCATTTGGCTATAGGTTGGTTGGATCATCTTACCGCACTAACCCCTCAGGACCCAGGCAAGTATGGGTACCTAAAAACTAATTTCCTTGATTGAAGGTTCAAGGAACAACTAAGTGCTAAGGAACCTGGTACATGGATAGTGGCTGTTCTAGACATATGACAGGAAACAAGAAAAATCTGTCAAGATTCAAAGAGATTAGAGGTTCAAAAGTCATATTCGGAGGAAATGAAGCTCCAGGGGAAATCAAAGGCACAAGATCCATCAAGAAGAATGGATTAGAGATCACAGATGTTGCATATGTTGAAGGCCTCAACTTCAACCTGTTAAGCATCAGCCAACTCTGTGACAAAGGCTACAATGTTGGATTTAATATGGGAGTGTGCCAGATTAAGAATGCTGAATCAAATGAAATAGTGCTACAAGGATCAAGACAGAAGAATATGTATGTGGTAGACTGGTCTACTGCCACACCAAGTACTTGTGTATTAGCAAAGAGCACAGCCGAATCAAGTTGGCTGTGGCACAAGAAGCTGAGTCATCTGAATTTCAAGACAATCAACAAGCTTGCAAGGAGTCATCTTGTGGAAGGATTGTCGATTTCGAGTGTACGGAAGGAAAGTGTATGTGATGCATTCCGGATGGGAAAGCAAATCAAATCTTCATTTAAGGATAAGCCTAGTCCTTCTTCAACAGGATATTGCATACATTTGCATATGGATCTATTTGGTCTGTTGAACCGGCCAAAGATAAGTGGAAAGAAATACACCTTAGTGGTGGTAGATGATTATTCAAGATATACATGGACAATCTTCATGTGCAAAAAGAAGGAAACCCTGCAGAAGTTATCTCAGCTGATAAAAAGAGTTCGAAATGAAAAGAGGCAAACCATTATAAAGATAAGGTCTGATAGAGGAACCGAGTTTGTCAATGGGATAATAACTCGAGATTGTGTTGAAAATGGTATTGCTTATGAGTTATCTGCGGCAAGAACTCCACAAACAAAATGGAGTAGTGAAAGAAGGAAACAGAACTCTCAAGGAAGCCGCAAGGACCATGTTAGCCAATTTGGTGGACTACCTAAGAGATTTTGGTGAAGCCATCAACACCGCATGCTATACTCAAAATAGATGCATGATAAATAGAGCAGTGACAAAGACTCCCCTATGAAACGGGACGGGGAGAAAGCCAAATGTTGGGTACTTGAGAATATTTGGATGTAAATGCTTCATCCACAACAATGGCAAGGATAATCTAAAGGCTATTGATGCTAAAGTCGATGAAGGTATCTTTTTGGGATACTCAAGAGAAAGCAAAGCCTACTGAGTGTTAAACAAGAGGACTATGGTCACGAGAAGAGTCTATTTATGTGGTTTTTGATGAACCTAATGTGAATGGAGAAGACATTGAAGAGTTAGGCGATGTTGAATCAACCAACTATGCGAGAAAAGTCCTTATGTTGAAGTGAAGCAAGAGTAATCAACAAGATGAAGATGAGATAATTTGAATCTCAAAGACATTTGGAAAATCTGCGGTGAATGATAATGAAAGAGCTACTCAAGACAACACAAGCATGACAATTTGAACCCGGTGATTTGCTTCAACCCGATGTGAGATGGCCGAGAGACCATCCACAAGAGCTAGTCATTGGAGATGTGAGAGATGGTGTAAGAACGGATCGAGCTCAAAGAAGAAGCAATGTTCACTTGTTTTATTTCCCAAATAGAACCAAAAGATGTGTCTCAAGCATTGGATGACACACATTGGAATCAAGCCATGCAAGAAGAGCTGAATCAATTTGAAAGAAACAAAGTATGGGAATTGGTGCAAAGGCCAACACATCAAAATGTTATTGGCACAAAATGGATTTTCAGAAACAAAATGAATGAGGAATGATCTGTGATAAGAAACAAAGCAAGATTGGTAGCCAAAGGGTATTGCCAAGAAGAGGGAAGAGATTTTGATGAAACATTTGCTCCTGTTGCAAGACTAGAAGCAATAATGATGTTTCTTGCCTATGTTGCACACAAGAATTTCATTGTATATCAAATGCATGTGAAAAGTGCATTTTTAAATGGACTGTTAGAAGAAGAAGTCTATGTTGAGCAACCTCCAGGCTTTGAGCTGAAGACTCTTGGAGATAAGGTGTACAAGCTCAAGAAAGCATTATATGGACTAAAGCAGGCACCAAGAGCATGGTATGATACATTGTCTCAATTTCTAACTGACAATGGATTCACCAAAGGCAAAGTGGACAGAACACTCTTTAGAATCCAAGATGGAGAGAGTATACTGCTTGTTCAAATATATGCGGATGATATCATTTTTGGATCCACAAATAAAGAGCTGTGTGATAAGTTCTCAAATCTCATGCAAGGCAAATTTGAAATGAGCATGATGGGGAGAGCGACTTTCTTCCTAGGACTTCAAGTTAAGCAATTGAAGGATGGAACTTTCATAAGTCAAACAAAGTACACCAGAGATTTAATGAAGAAATTTGGTATGGAAGAAAAGTCTTCTGTGAAAATACCAATGAACACATCAGTCAAGATGGACATGGATGCAGATGGTAAGGTAGATCAAACAAGATCTGAGCACTTATTGGATCAACTGCTCTACTTAACAACGACAAGCGAGGCGGACATCACCTTTGCGGTAGGTGTATGTGCAAGATTTCAATCTGCACCAAAAGAGAGCCATATGACTGCAGCTAAGAGAATCCTAAGGTATTTGAAGGGATGCCAAGAAGTCGGCTTATGGTATCCAAAGGAAGGTGGATTCAAGCTTATTGGTTACTCAGACTCTGACTATGCTGGATGTAGAGTTGATAGGAAAAGCACTTCAGGTACATGTCAAATGCTTGGAAATAGATTGGTTTCATGGTTTAGCAAGAAGCAAAACTCAATAGCCACATCCACAGCTGAAGCAGAGTACATAGTTGTGGGCAGCTATTGTGCCCAAGTCTTATGGATGAGACAACAACTGAGAGATTATGAAATTGAAGAAAAAGAGATTCCAATTATGTGTGATAACACAAGTCCTATTGCAATCACTCAGAATCCTGTGGTGCATTCAAGAACAAAGCACATTGATGTCAGATATCATTTTATAAGAGATCATGTTGAAAAGAAAGACATAACTTTGGAATATATCTCAATTGATAAACAGTTAGCTGACATATTCACCAATCCCTTTTGTGAATCAAGATTTGAAGAGCTTAAGCATGAGCTAGGGTTAATTGAGCTGAGTTAACACTCAGAAGACTCAATGAGAAGAGATGGAAGAGAGAAAGTGATAAATGAACAAGTTTTTCACATCGGCCAAGTGAAATAGCCATATCGGAAAGTCAGTTGTATCGAGTCAGCTGACAGCTGAGTCGCTTAATGAAAAGAGAGAAGAAGAGTTAAGTCATTTGTGAAATAAGCTGAGTTATTTATGAGCTAAATGACAAAAACGCAGTCGTTTTAAATGAGTGGGAATGTTTTTAAGGATGACGTCAGCGTAATAATGAATAGCAGTCTGATCAAAGTCGCACGCTGATAAGCATATGATTGGATATAAATACTGTTCATCTTCAAAGCAAAAGAAAGCAAGTCTCTGTTTCTCTCAAAAACCCTACGTGTTCTCAAGCAAGTTTATCAAGTTTTATTTGGTAAAACTCTCTACAAATGGCACCAAAGTTCGATTTTATTAAGCTATCAAAACAAATCCACTCTGGATCAATCGTAGATTTTGAAGGGATGGTAAAGCAGGGTTCAGATGAAACCCTAGTAAAGAAGATAGCTGATATGCTAGAAAAGTCCGGTCTCAAGCTTTTTCTTACTATGGAGTACTCGCTCACCTACCTTGAAGAGGTGGCGCAGTTCTATGTAAACGTTGAGGTGCAGGACGAAGGAATCAAGTCCTCCGTCCACCGCAAGGACATCATGATTCGCTAAGGACTTTTTACGAACCTTGTTCTTTGCCGTCACGAGGGTATAACGGAAATAAACGAAGGCGATGTTAACTTGGTTCTTTGCATGGAAAGAAGTAGCCAAACCGGAGTGTCTTTGCGAAGGTAGTCTACACGGTGAGAAGAAACTCTTTGAAGGACAACTATCACAAGCTGATGGATGTCGTTGCAAAGTGTGTAGACATGAAGTTTGGCAGCTTCAATCAGCTATCAAAGACCAAACTGATCATCATGGCTGCGATCATGGAAGGAAAGAAAAAGTCAAGCCGAAGTTCGAGTTAGGTATGCAATGAGACTCTGCGAGAATGTTGAGAACAAATCATACAAAGAAGATGGATCCTTTGGAGGATCTCTCGGCTATGGCCTGGTGATTGGCCATTTGATGGAAGTGAAGGGCATTCCCCTCCAACATGGAAAGCCTTTCCATGTAAACAAGAAGATGTTCAGGGCTAATCTCTCAGGAGCCCAAAAGAGAGCCCATACGAAGAGGGCGGATACCAGTGAGGGGGAATCAGCTGACCCTGAGGACACAGCTGTTACCTCTCCCCCGAAGAAGAAAGTTGCCGCTGCAGCTTCTAAGAAGAAGGCTGCCCCTGTAGCAAAGAAAAAGAACGCTCCTACCCCTACAGCCGTGTCTCCTGCCCATGCAGCCGAGGCTGAGAAGGAAACACAAATACCTTCTCTAGCTATAAGGAAGAAGAGGACTGCCAAGACGAGAAGGCCAGCTGCCTCTAAGGAAACTCAGAAGGCCTTTACTTTCGAAGAACCGGAAGAAACAGAACCAGACATTCCTCTGGTTAAAACCAAAAGAAGAAGGCTAGTCAAAACGTCAGAGCGTGAAAAGACAGCTGAGTCTGCCACTCAGCTGGAGAAAGCTTCTGAGACTGTTGACACTCAGGAAATTCAGTCTCCTGAAGTAGTTGATGAGATTGCCAAGTCTGCTGAGGGTGATCAGCAGAGGCACACATAAGACCCAGCTGTGGAGAGGACAGCTGAGGATAAAGAAGCAGCTGAGGCAACTGAATCTCCAGTTGAAAAAGTTGTCTCTCCGCCTGCTACGGACGCTGCTAGAGGAGAAGAGCAGCAGAGCATGCTACCTTCCATCCCAGAAAAGGAAGGACAAGAAGAGGAGGACAAGGATGATGATGTGATAGTGGTTTCTCTTGTATATCCGGACATCCAGCGCCGTCTACGTGAATGGAGGGCGTGGAAGCTAAGCCACTTAAGGGAGCAGTTTGAACGCCCTGAGTTCATAGAAGAAGAGGAGGAACTGTTCGAATTTCTTGGCATCACCAAAGTGGTTCAGGCCCTTGATGAAGACAACTGCTTGAACATCTTGCAAATCTTCAAGGAGAAGGATCAAGCCAGAGCAGCTGAGGAAGCTGAAGCTCTGGAGAAAGCCAGTATGTGTCCTCTTACTGGAACTCTGGAATACACTCACCCTCATATAGATGTGTTGTCAGAGAGTAATGAAGATATGGATCCTGTTGCTGCAAAGGAGAAGTCAGACATGCAGCAAGCTATGACGGAATCCAGGATGATGCATGAGAAACACATGTTTGAAGGACCAGGAGAGTCCTCACAATCTCTCCTGCAGATAGACCCACTGGGAGTAGTGCAGCAGATTGCCACAGTTATAGATGCAACTACTTCCCTTGTGCAGTCAGAAGATGGTTCCAAGGGACTTGGCGATGAAACTGGGAATTTGGGCACCCAAGTTGAGCCAACCCCTACTGATGGTGTGTTACCACCTGCCCCCACGGCTGAGCACTCAACGGAGCAAATGAGAGTCCGGAGAAGAGTGACCCCATCATCGATCACTCGGTGGTGT
The DNA here is from genome assembly GCA_016081115.2 of Rehmannia glutinosa. Taxonomy (NCBI): domain Eukaryota; kingdom Viridiplantae; phylum Streptophyta; class Magnoliopsida; order Lamiales; family Orobanchaceae; genus Rehmannia; species Rehmannia glutinosa. The sequence continues at coordinate 98,404,814 of CM071926.1, read as the reverse complement.
GCCGGTGGGGAAACTCACTCCACTGCAGCAGGGTCGGAGGATGCTGCAGATGACTCCACAATGAAGAAAGCAGGCGAAGTGGAAAAAGAAAAAGAACCACAGCAGAATGACATTGACGAAGCTCGGACAGTTGAGTCTGTCCCAGCTGAAGTGTCAGCTACTTTGTAGGCTAAGGACACTGTTGTTGCAGTCGAGGCACAGGATGGAAATGCCCCGGGAGTTAACACTCTGGGAAATGAAAGTGCAATCCAAGGGGTTGAGACTCCTTCGGATGCCACGGTCCAAGACCCTAAGACAGCTGCGACTGTCGAAGGGAATGTTGAAGGCCTCTCTGCATTTGAGACTGCTGGAGGTGTTGAAGGCCTAAGGGAAGTTGAGACCTCCCTAGGTAAAGCTCAAGATGCTCAGAACATCCCTGCTGTTCTTAATGCTGAATCTGAGAAGGAGATTAGTGCTCTTCATGACTCCCAGGACAATCCTGACATATCATTTCTGGGATCTGAAGATGAAGTTGAGTCAACTCCTGTTGCACATCAAAAGGACCCAGCTGAGGATGTTCTTTCGCAGACGAGTCAGTTGAGTTTTAAAGCTGCTCGTCAAACTTTCAACTTCGATGATGAACCAAGCCCCTAGGTTTCATCATCTTCCGATGACGTTGATGTTGCAGCCGAGGAACAGGTAATTTATTTAGAAGAATCTACTGAGGCCGATGAAGTTGTTAAGACAGTTGAGGCTCAATCATCTGGCCAACCCACTCATTAAGGCCCAGCTGGAACTGAGTCATCTGTGCAGGCTCCCAAAGCTGCAGCAATGTCGACTCAACCAGAGACATCACAGGCACAAATAGCACAGTCAATCTCATATGTATGAGATGATGCCTTTGAGCAATTATTCCCATTTTCACTTGAGCTGCCAGCGCTAGAGGAAGAGATAGCTAAAGAGCAGCGTTGATACACTGTTCGAGAAGATCCAATTATCTCTACCGACTCCATTGTGCCAGCAGACTTTGACTTCGATGCTGAATGGCCGCCAACTGAATCAGGTGTGACAACTGAGATCCAAGAAGTCTTCAAGAAAATCTGTGGAGAGATTGAGAAGATCGAACGGCATCAGGCCTTATTAGAACTGCGTCTAGATAATAGAGATGCCACCCTCACAACAGACGTAAGAGGGATAGTGGTACGGATCAGGGAGTGGTGTCAGCAGAGTGCAATGCGATACGAACAAGTTCGATATTTCAAGGCATTGTACAATAAGATGCTTGTTTGGAGTGCTGACAATGCTTATATGAAGCAGAGGATGCAGGCGTATATGGAGAGATTGTATGCCTCCCACACAACTGAAATGGAGTTACTGCGTGAATTTCATCGAAAAGAAATTCTGCGTGTTGAGGAGAACATGAATACAAGGTTCAACCTTCTCATGGCTGAAATGAAACTAGTGGCAGCTGAATCAAAGGCCACTCGTTCAGAATTTCGAACAGCACATGCCACAGCAGACTCTAAGCAGAACTCAGCTCTTAGCAGACTGGACTTCATGCTCGCAGGAATGTTCCCTGGGGTTTCTCTCTCCTTCGATGATGCCAAAAAAGGGGAAGAGGAGTACTTGAGGAAATTGAAACAAGAAGCAGCTGGTGAGACAGCTGGTGAGAAGAAAAAGGGAAAAGCAGTTAAGGGGGAAAGGTCAAAGGATTTGACCTTAATGATTGTTGAAACCCCTCAACAACGTCATGTCACAGCATCCATTATCAGCAAACTTCCAGTGACTCTGCTGATCCAACACTTTGTTGTGCCCATGTCAGAGAAGAGAAAAATTATGGAAGCATGGATGAAAGAGATTGAAAGAAAGACGGATGCCCATGTTCAAGAAGTATTAAAGACTTACGGAGGCATTCCGGCAGGGAAGGATCTAGATGCCATTCCAGATGACGGAGACGAGCCAAGATCAGTTGAAGAATTTAAAATGCTCAAATCCGAAGGTTATTTCAAGAATATGTCTATAGCCCAAGCCTGGGATCTGTACTGGGAGAAGGGTCTTAAGTTGTGCGAGGAAGTTGATAGACAGCAGACTACCAGTAGCCATTCAGCTGGTAAGCAGAAGACTCCTGTACAATATATATAACCTGTTCAAGAAAATCTTATAAACTCATAGTGTATGGAGACTATGTACCGATTTGTACACCCAGAGGAGGAGGAAGAAGTGGTGGAGGAAGAGGTTTTCGACCTAGACCTCTGCCCAAAAATATCGAATATGTAGATCTAGGAAAGAAGGGAAGGATCTACTGCGCTGGCTATGATAAAGTAGCAAATCTGGAAGTGGCGAGGAAGAATGCTGATTATGTGAAAAGAATAGAAGAGGAAAACAGAAGACAAGACCAGCTATGGGAAGAAAGGAAGAGAAAAGATGTTGCTGCGAAGAGAGCTTATGAAAAGAAGAAAGCAGCAGAAGATGAAATAAAAAGAAAGGAACCGGATGATGACAAAGCTGAATATGAAAGAAGGAGGCAGCGAAGGAGATGAAGTGTTGTTGTGAACCCTTCATGTATTTTACTCTTGTAAATGCATTGTTGTGTAAGTCATCTGTATTTTCAATAAAATATTTTGTATTTGCATCTTAACATAGGTGTTGGTGATTTGCTTAAATAGAAGTATGCTCTGATACACTTTGTAAAGAGCTGTGTAAAAGGACAAGAATGCTATGATCAATAAAATGATTGATTCTATGCATACATTCTTTGTTACTACATCGTCTGTATGTATCTTTGTTGTGTACATTTATGTTTAAAATGTTAAGTTTTGGCATCATCAAAAAGGGGGAAATTGTTGGGAAATTTATTGTTTAGATTTTGATGAATGCAATGTAAAACTTAGACTGCAAAGTTGGCACCCCATTTTTCTTGTAAATTCATTGTAATAGATAGGGTTGGATGAGCTGAGTCAAGTCATCTAAGCCTGGGAATACAAGAAGTCAACTGAAGAAGTGAAGTGAAGACTCCACTGTGGAACAGCAGAGTATGGCCAAGATAGAAGATCAAAGACTCGACTGAAGATGTAACAACTGAGAAATAGTTGTGTGAAGAGTCAGTCAAGTCAACTCAACAAGCCATGTCACAAGTTGAAAGTGACAGATGAGTCTTCAAATGATTGGAGCAGACTCAAGTCACCTGGGGAAAGAGACAGCAAAGAGGAGTTAACTGAAAAGGATCCGTTGCACAGAAGTCAAGAACATTACTTAAATAAGTAATACACCCATGCTGCCAGGTCTTAAAGTGCTCATCCCAGAAGCGTGCAAAAGGAATAAACCAATGGGAAGCACCTGTACCTCGTGTCGAACACGAAAAATTTGAACATTCATTTGATACGAGGAAAGGTCTACATCTCAAGACTGAAGACCATGAAAAGACAAGCCAACGAACATAAGTGACTTTTGAAAATCAGCCTATCTCTTCAACGGGCATATTTTTGAAAGATCACTATAAAAGGCTGAGGAGACTCATTGAGAAAAGGTTACCTGAACCAAGAGCAAGCAAGCAAATATTTGAACTGCAACCTGCAAAATATTCTCAAAACATTCAAGCATAATCCTCAAGCCTAAATCTCGAAGGACATCAATCCAACACAAAGTTGTGAAGGAAAGATAACTCCAAACTGTTGAAGAGGAAACTTTTGAAGAATCAAAAGGGGTCTACTTTCCAAGGAGGATTGTAGGAAAGTTCAAGGTCGAACCAGTCTCAAGTTTTTAGAGGGCTTCATGATCAAATCCAAGAAGCTTGAGAAAGTGAGCTGAAGTAGCAAGGCAGCTGCCCTATGAAGAAGCTAAGCTGGAAGAGAAGCCAGTTGTATGACCAAGGCATCTCTAGACTGAGTCCAAGAAGCAAGTCAGCTGTGTGATCAAGACTTGTCTCTAGGATGATAACCACTTTGTGAACTGATCATTACTTAGTGGATTCCACCGGATGATGACAGAGCTGAATATGAAAGAAGGAGGCAGCGAATGAGATGAAGTGTTGTTGTGAACCCTTCATGTATTTTACTCTTGTAAATACATTGTTTGTGTAAGTCATCTGTATTTTCAATAAAATATTTTGTATTTTCATCTTAACATAGATGTTGGTGATTTGCTTAAATAGAATTATGCTCTGATACACTTTGTAAAGAGCTGTGTAAAAGGACAAGAATGCTATGATCAATAAAATGATTGATTTTATGCATAAATTCTTTGTTACTGCATTGTATGTATGTATCTTTGTTGTGTACATTTATGTTTAAAATTTTAAGTTTTGGCATCATCAAAAAGGGGGAAATTGTTGGGAAATTTATTGTTTAGATTTTGATGAATGCCATGTAAAACTTAGACTGCAAAGTTGGCACCCCATTTTTCTTGTAAATTCATTGTAATAGATAAGGCTGGATGAGCTGAGTCAAGTCATCTAAGCCTGGGAATACAAGAAGTCAACTGAAGAAGTGAAGTGAAGACTCCACTGTGGAACAATAGAGTATGGCCAAGATAGAAGATCAAAGACTCGACTGAAGACGTAACAACTAAGAAACAGCTGTGTGAAGAGTCAGTCAAGTCAACTCAATAAGCCATGTCACAAGTTGAAAGTGACAGATGAGTCTTCAAATGATTTGAGCAGACTCAAGTCACCTGGGGAAAGAGGCAGCAAAGAGGAGTTAACTGAAAAGGATCCGTTGCACAGAAGTCAAGAACATTACTTAAATAAGTAATACACCCATGCTGCCAGGTCTTAAAGTGCTTGTCCCAGAAGCGTGTAAAAGGAATGAACCAATGGGAAGCACTGCACCTCATGTCAGAACCTGGAAAGCTGAACATTCATTTGATACGAGGAAAGGTCTACATCTCAAGACTGAAGACCAAGAAAAGACAAGCCAACGAACATAAGTGACTTTTGAAAAACAGTCTATCTCTTCAACGGGCAGATTTTTGAAAGATCACTATAAAATGCTGAGGAAACTCATTGAGAAAAGGATACCTGAACCAAGAGCAAGCAAGCAAATATTTGAACTGTAACCTGCAAAATATTCTCAAAACATTCAAGCATAATCCTCAAGCCTAAATCTCGAAGTACATCAATCCAACACAAAGCTGTGAAGGAAAGATAACTTCAAACTGTTGAAGAGGAAACTTTTGAAGAATCAAAAGGGGTCTACTTTCTAAGGAGGATTGTAGGAAGGTTCAAGGTCGAACCAGTCTCAAGTTTTTAGAAGGCTTCGTGATCAAATCCAAGAAGCTTGAGAAAGTCTTGTGAGTAGTAAAGCATTGCCCTGTGAAGAAGCCGTGGCGGGAAGAGAAGCCAGTTGTGTGACCAAGGTATCTCTAGACTGAGTCCAAGGAGCAAGTCAGTTGTGTGATCAAGACTTGTCTCTAGACTGATAACCACTTTGTGAACTGATCATTACTTAGTGGATTCAACCGGATGATGACAGAGCTGAATATGAAAGAAGGAGGCAGCGAAGGAGATGAAGTGTTGTTGTGAACCCTTCATGTATTTTACTCTTGTAAATACATTGTTGTGTAAGTCATCTGTATTTTCAATAAAATATTTTGTATTTGCATCTTAACATAGATGTTGGTGATTTGCTTAAATAGAAGTATGCTCGATACACTTCAGAAAGAGTCGTGTAAAAGGACAAGAATGCTATGATCAATAAAATGATTGATTCTATGCATACATTCTTTGTTACTGCATTGTATGTATGCATCTTTGTTGTGTACATTTATGTTTAAAATTTTAAGTTTTGGCATCATCAAAAAGGGGGAAATTGTTGGGAAATTTATTGTTTAGATTTTGATGAATGCCATGTAAAACTTAGGCGCAAAGTTGGCACCCCATTTTTCTTGTAAATTTATTGTAATAGATAGGGCTAGATGAATTTGAGTCATGTCATCTAAGCCTGGTAATACAAGAAGTCAATCAAGAAGTGAAGTGAAGACTCCGTTGTGGAACAACAGTATGGCCAAGATAGAAGATCAAAGACTCGACTGAAGACATAACAACTGAGAATCAGCTGTGTGAAGAGTCAGTCAAGTCAACTCAAGAAGCCATGTCACAAGTTGTAAGTGATAGATGAGTCTTCAAATGATTGGAGCAGACTCAAGTCACCTGGGGAAAAAAAGCGAAAGAGGAGTTAGCGAAAATGATCCGTTACGTGAAGTTAAGAACATTACTTAAATAAGTAATACACCCATCTTTGTCGGGTCTTAAAGTGCTCGTCGAGAAGCGTGCAAAAGGAATAAACCAATGGGAAGCACGCACCTCGTGTCGAAACGAAAAGTCGAACATTCATTTAATACGAGGAAAGGTCTACATCTCAAGATCAAGACCAAGAAAAGACAAGCCACGAACATAAGTGACTTTTGAAAATCAGCCTATCTCTTGGTAGGCAGATTTTTGAAAGATCTTGTAAAAGCCTCGAGGAAACTCATTGAGAAAAGGTTACCTGAACCAAGAGCAAGCAAGCAAATATTTGAACTGTAACCTACAAAATATTCTCAAAACATTCAAGCATAATCCTCAAGCCTAAATCTCGAAGGACATCAATCCAACACAAAGCTGTGAAGGAAAGATAACTTCAAACTGTTGAAGAGGAAACTTTTGAAGAATCAAAAGGGGTCTACTTTCCAAGGAGGATTGTAGGAAGGTTCAAGGTCGAACCAGTCTCAAGTTTTAGAAGGCTTCATGATCAAATCCAAGAAGCTTGAGAAAGTGCGCGAAGTAGTAGTAAAGCGGCCTGTGAAGAAGGCGAGCGGGAAGATAAGCCGTTGTGTGACCAAGGTATCTCTAGACTGAGTCCAAGGAGCAAGTCAGTTGTGTGATCAAGACTTGTCTCTAGACTGATAACCACTTTGTGAACTGATCATTACTTAGTGGATTCAACCGGATGATGACAGAGCTGAATATGAAAGAAGGAGCGTGAAGGAGATGAAGTGTTGTTGTGAACCCTTCATGTATTTTACTCTTGTAAATACATTGTTGTGTAAGTCATCTGTATTTTCAATAAAATATTTTGTATTTGCATCTTAACATAGATGTTGGTGATTTGCTTAAATAGAAGTATGCTCCGATACACTTCGTAAAGAGCTGTGTAAAAGGACAAGAATGCTATGATCAATAAAATGATTGATTCTATGCATACATTCTTTGTTACTGCATTGTATGTATGCATCTTTGTTGTGTACATTTATGTTTAAAATTTTAAGTTTTGGCATCATCAAAAAGGGGGAAATTGTTGGGAAATTTATTGTTTAGATTTTGATGAATGCCATGTAAAACTTAGACTGCAAAGTTGGCACCCCATTTTTCTTGTAAATTTATTGTAATAGATAGGGCTAGATGAGCTGAGTCATGTCATCTAAGCCTGGTAATACAAGAAGTCAACTGAAGAAGTGAAGTGAAGACTCCGTTGTGGAACAACAGAGTATGGCCAAGATAGAAGATCAAAGACTCGACTGAAGACATAACAACTGAGAATCAGCTGTGTGAAGAGTCAGTCAAGTCAACTCAAGAAGCCATGTCACAAGTTGAAAGTGATAGATGAGTCGTCAAATGATTGGAGCAGACTCAAGTCACCTGGGGAAAGAGGCAGCAAAGAGGAGTTAACTGAAAATGATCCGTTGCACAGAAGTTAAGAACATTACTTAAATAAGTAATACACCCATGCTGTCGGGTCTTAAAGTGCTCGTCCCAGAAGCGTGCAAAAGGAATAAACCAATGGGAAGCACTGCACCTCGTGTCGAACCACGAAAAATTTGAACATTCATTTAATACGAGGAAAGGTCTACATCTCAAGATCAAGACCAAGAAAAGACAAGCCAACGAACATAAGTGACTTTTGAAAATCAGCCTATCTCTTGTGCGTGATTTTTGAAAGATCCTTTGTAAAAAGCTCGAGGAAACTCATTGAGAAAAGGTTACTCGAACAAGAGCAAGCAAGCAAATATTTGAAGCGTAACCTACAAAATATTCTCAAAACATTCAAGCATAATCCTCAAGCCTAAATCTCGAAGGACATCAATCCAACACAAAATTTGTGAAGGAAAGATAACTTCAAATGTTGAAGAGGAAACTTTTGAAGAATCAAAAGGGTCTACTTTCCAAGGAGGATTGTAGGAAGGTTCAAGGTCAAACCAGTTTCAAGTTTTTAGAGGGCTTCGTGATCAAATCCAAGAAGCTTGAGAAAGTGAGCTGACGTAGCAAGGTAGCTGCCCTGTGAAGAAGTGGCGGAGGAAGAGAAGCCGGTTGTGTGACCAAGGCATCTCTGGGATCGAGTCAAGGAGCAAGTCAGTGTTTGTGTGATCAAGACTTGTCTCTAGGCGATAACCACTTTGTGAACTGATCATTACTTAGTGGATTCCTCCAGGAGTTAGAGAAGAGTGGATTAGAAGAACTACCCAATCTTCGAACCTCTATAAAAATTATTTGTGTCATTTACATTTCAGCACATTTACTTTTCTGAACATTCATTTTATATCTGCTGATAACTTGCTATCCAACTGATAAATAACTAAGTGCTAAAATCAAGTGTTAAAACAAGTTTAATACAAATTCAAGGGTGTTAAGTCTTCCGCTGAAAAACTCAAAACAGCCAAGTTAAGGTTTAGGCTAAACAACTGAGTTATTCTATCAACAGCTCTATCGAGTCTGTTGAGTGGCTAACTCTGCTGATTAACTAACTTAGTTGTCCCTCAAGGACTTAGTTGCGTGATTAACTCTGTAATATTTTAAAAGCAGTAAAATCGAAAAGTTGGTAAGGTTTATTCAACCCCCCCTTCTAAACCTTACTTACACCCCTTGGGACCTACAAACATTTAATTTACTATTTTCTAATTTCTTTTATATAGGATGTTGGTCAAATGGTGTTGTTCCAGGACAATCCTTAGAAGACAAGTAACTAGAGATAAAGATTGATATAAGAACCTTTACAAAATTTCAGTGTTACATGATTAGACATTATAATGAATATAAGAACCTTTAGAAGTTGGCTAGTTTTAGTGTTTTTTTTTAATTTCTGCAACTCATAAATCAGATGGTATTTAGTTATACTTTGAAGATTAAAGGTGTGCTGCAAGTCGTATTTTACACAGTATCTGTTTAATCTGGCGTAAGTGCATTACATCCTGGTTTCTCAATCTATTCATACGGTGTGTATATTTGGTTCAAACTAGTGCAATTTGGAACATAATGAGCTATTTCAACTATTCGTCTTGTTGTGCTTGATCCTTGTGATAATTCTTGCCTTCTTTGTCGATCATAAAAACATGCCAATTCTGGTATTTTCAATCCTTTTGATATTTCAGGTGTTAATTTTTTCTTACTTTCAACATCGTGCGAAGAAGATAAATTTAAAATATATATTGTTTCAGCATACTATATGATTTCTTTTGTTACATTCATATAACCCTCGGTGATCTGCATAGGTTGTTGTGCACATTTGACCAGAATGTTCAGAAAGAAAGTTGCTACAAACAACTCAAATGTAATTTAGCATCACAACTGATCAAATGTGGTACAGGTAAGGCCTACAGGGATTGGTCGATGACTCCAAAAATCGTGTATTAGAGTGAAGTTTTTGTTAGGAACTTAATGAAATTAGCTTCTGATTTTCTTGAAATGTTATATATCTTGCACGGTGTAAAATGCTTCTATGAAAGACAAGTGCATCTGGTTTTCGTTTTTCCTCTCTGCTTCTTCCTTTTAGTTTTCCAGATTACATGAGAAGTAATTTCTAGAAATCATTGTGAGTACAATTTGTAGTACAATCGGTATAACTTCCTAGTGCAATTGTTGGACAGGCCATGATGATGATGTATACTTAGATGATTATGATAGACTATAACTCATCTTTTTGTAATACATTGTATTGTTGGTTTTTTTTATTTGTGGATAATATTATATTTGTGGTTATAATGTGTTTGGTATATAGAAATACATGTTATATTGTTAGACATGTTTATAACATATTTTAAATAATAAAATAAAACCGTAAAATCCAGGAAATTGAGAATAAAAAAATTAGAGTATTTGCAATGACTTTGTTGTTGCAAATGCAAATAAGTAAAATAAAAAAAGTTGGAGAATTTGCAACGACATTGAAGTCGTTGCAAAATATTGTTTTTGCATCGCAATATTTGGCTCGATATTTTTGCCACGACGAGCTGTCTCAAAAAATATATTAGCAACGACTTCCCATTTTTTGGGACGACTTTTTGTCGTTGCAAAACCCTCTCTTTTTGGTAGTGCGAGAGTCGAAACGAGCACAAGTAGTTGCTCTTGTCGCACATGCTGGACAACGTAAGCTTAAGAAGGGCAAATGTCTGGAACAAGCAGAGTGCTGGACAAAGTAGTGCACAAAGTTAGAACTTGGCTCCACAAGGTGACAAAGCTATGAAGCGTCATCGAGGAAAGAGGGGTGGAAAGAAGAAGGACAAATGCTTTAATTGTGGCAAGTTGGGTTACTTCGCTCGTGATTGCACTCAGCCGAAGAAGGTAGAACCCACTCCTAGCTCTTCTTATTCTTTTGTTTGTTCACAAGTTTTTGTTGCTAATTCTCTCCATGGTTGGATTGTAGACACGGGAGCAACAAAATATGTGACAAGGGATCGAGGGGGATTTGTAGATTATCATCGATTGCCAGCATGCAGCCACTACATTGCTATGGGAAATGGCGCACGAGAGAAGGTTCTTGGAGTTGGATCGTACCAGCTCAAGCTCAGCACTGGGCGTGAGCTACTCCTTAGTGATGTGCAATATGCACCTAGCATTCGATGTAATTTACTTTCAGTTTTAGCATTTTTTGGACATGGTTTTTCTTTCTTGTTTGAAAACACTAGTTTGTCTATTTACTTCGGCAAAGACCTTTATGGCTTAGGATTTATGAATAATGGGTTTTTCATGTTAGAAGTATCTAGTGATTGCGTTTCTTATGTTTCTTCTACTGTTGATATTATTTCTGATTCTGTGAAATGGCATGCAAGATTGGGACACATAGGACAAGAAAGGATGATTAGGTTAGCTCGAGAAGGCTTGTTGGGCCTCCTCGCTAGAGTTAACCTTCCTGTGTGAGAACCATGTCTGGAAGGAAAATCCTGTCGGAAACCTTTTGGTAAGGCAAAGAGGGCTACTCATCCTCTAGAGTTAGTCCACTCGGACATATGTGGACCTATGAATGTGAGGGCACGACACGGTGTATCCTATTTTCTCACTTTCATTGATGATTATTCGGGTTATGGGTCAGTATATATCTTGTCTCACCAATCAGAAGCGCTTGATTATTTTAAGCGATTCTTGAGGAGGTTGAGAACCAAAAATAGAGGAACCTCAAAATCCTACGTACTGATAAAGGCGAGAATATTTGTCTGATCGGTTTAGAAAAATGCGTGAGGAGAAAGGGATCATAAGACAATTGACGATTCCATACACTCCACAACAAAATGGTGTTGCAGACAGAAGGAATCGCACACTTCTGGATATGGCCACATCGATGATGGCGCAAGCGAATCTTCCTATATCATTTTAGGGAGATGCAATTTTGACTGCTGCCTACATATTAAATCGTGTGCCTTCTAAGTCAGTTCTTTCGACACCTTATGAGTTATGGCATGACAAAACCTAACTTAGAAGGTTTGCGCCCGTGGGGGTCAGCAGGGTTTGTTCACAACACTTCTCATAAGCATGGGAAGCTTGGTCCAAGAGCGGCAAAACATATCTTTATAAGGTATTGCGATCACTCAAAGGGCTATGTGATGCATGGTGAACACCCTAAAGGAGGAATGACAGAGATAGAGTCCCGTGATGTGAATTTCCTTGAGGAGTATTTTCCAACTATTGGTGAAGTCAAAGGGGACCTTGAACTATTCGAGTTGCAAGATTCTCTGGGCAGCGCACCAGTCCCTGGCGAGGGTGAGGTTTTACAACCTCATCCAGCAATTTACGGGGATGATGTATGCGACTCCAAATTCAGTGGGAGCAACCTACTAGAGAAAGACTCTAAAAATCTACAGATACGACAAAGCAAACGTAGTACAATACCCCGTCGGCATTTTGAGATCGAAGGGGAATCGTTCATGTGTGCTTCTGTGGATGTTGATAAGCCAGCTACTTATAAAGAAGTTGTGACTTCCCCAAATGCAAATGAGTGGATAGCTGCTATGGAATAAGAGTTGAGCTCTGATCGAGGAATTCTTACCGCAAGCGTACGATGTCAAGTTTTAGTATAGTTTTGAAAGTAGGGTTATCGTCATTGTTATCGAATTTTATACTAAGTACTATAATTAAAATAGCTTAATTCTATCTAGAAATCGAAAAGAGATGGATGTTTATTCAACTAAAAATAAAACTAAAATTAAACTAACAAATTGGTTCAGACAATTAATCAAACACTTAAGATATGAATTCTAGAGGGTTGATTTCACCTAGTTATCCCCTATGTTCTCAATCCAGTTCATTAATCACAAGTTATTAATCTATAAGCCAATATTCCTACCGTTTATCACTTTCTCTCTCGAGTGCCAAGTGATTCTAGGTTCCAATTCTGATTTCGATATCTCTATAAAAATCATAAATTAAATCCAAATATGCTCGATGAATATTCTATCACAGGCTTCAAAAGATTCATAAACCTCTCGGTTCTATGAAACCCTAGGTTGTGCTATTCTATGGACAGGCGTTCAATTACCTCTCTCGAGTGTCAAATCAAACACGCCAAACAATGTAAACTATTTATTAGATAATTCAGATGCAATCAAATCAAATAGCACAAATAGATTAATTAACATGTGAAATTCATAAATTGAAAATCAAAACATAGGTTCAAAAGTAAGTTACATCAATCCCCTAGAAAGATAGGTTTTGCTCATAATGGATGTACAAAAAATCGTAAAGAAATAATTATACATCTTAAAAATTGACAAAGAAAAGCAAAGAAAGAATTGAGAAGAAAAGAGAAGGAATTCTCTCTATGTCCAGACGAGAAGGGCCTTCAATTGTCGTCCTGAACCCTAGCTCTGTGTCTCTTGCCTTGCGTTGTGCTCAAAATAATGTCCCACCCCTGTTACGTACGCCCTCTTGGTGTATTTATAGGACAAAGCCCTTGAAATCACGTCAAAAGGCCCAAAAAATTACACAATCCATGTTCAACCCATAGCCGCGCACTGCCGCCCTCAACTATTTGCTAAAGCAAGGCGCTAAGTACCTTCCCGCACTGCATATTTGGCTTGTTCTGGGCGCTTACTCAACAGGCGGTGGGCGCACGCTGATCTTTGCTGCTATACATCGATTGGGCGGTGCAGCCCTTGCTTTTGGAAATTGGACTACTGTACCATTTCAACCCCCCCGCTATGGCATGGGGGTTTTAGCGCTGCGGCACTCGTCCGTAAATATTATATTTGCATTTTTTAACTTCTAAATTGCGATCTTACTGTCCAAACACGTTTTTCATCGTTCTTGATCAATTTCGGCCACCAAAATTAGTCTTGACTCACATACGACAACCGATGATATGAATTCAACTCAAACAACACTCAAATACCCGAAAACAACGCAAAAATCCTAGTCTAGAATACTCAATACATTGGTATAAAACCAACTTAACAAATACCCCCAAACTTAGACGTTTTCTTGTCCTCAAGCAATTACAGACTCTAAAAATTCAACAAACATGAAGGAAACAAAAATAAAGGCATCGACTCACGGACTAACAAAGAAAACTTCACAACCAACTCATTCGTCTCAAAATTCGTTTCCCTATCAATCAAGCACGTGTTTTCACAATGTGATGAAGAAGGTGGAATGTTCATGCCAACTTCGTTTTCATTATCCAGATAGATTCACGCAATCAAATGTTTTCAAGATGAACCACTTTCTATATAAAGATGAGATGCTTACCGGAGTCCATAGGCTTGTCTTGAACACTAATCTTCACTAATGTAGGCTAATGTAACACAAGGATCAATAGGACTTTCAAAGCTTGTAATGTAGGCTTAGGGTAAGGTAGGAAATATAGGATTAAGTGGCTCAAATCACCCAAACACACAATTATCACTTTGAATCATCAATTAACAACTACCCTTCACTTTTTTGACATCCCCAATGTTTATGAACCTTCAATCCTGCTGATTTTTCTCATTTTTTTTCCCGAAACCCCCAAACTTATTCTTTTGCATACATGGGGTTTCATATTTTCTTTTCTCAGGTAACTTCATGCAATTAAACAAATACCCTTCTCATCATAACCTCCTCAACCTTCAACATTGTTCTATACTTTGTGTGTATGAGTGATGGGTAATTAGGATTTTTACATTTAGACTCTGGGTATTAGATTGGTTGCCAAAGAAACGGGTTTATAAGGCTCAAAGGGGAACACTAGGGAAAATATAATACAAAGGTAGGAATTTTAGGCTCTAGCTTGTTCAAAGATGGCCTAAATCACTTCCTTAATGTTACTTCACCTATGATTTCACCTCAACTAGTGATCAGACAAGTTCTAAAATCCGTTGGGATCATACAAGAAACATTCAATCGCATAAATCATCCCCGAATAAATCAACAGAGTTAAGCACATATATGGAATTAATGGAAAGAAGATTAAATCACAGTTCAAACACATGCTCTCTTGACCGTTCAACTCATATTCAACAAATTAACTTAGTCATGCAGTTTCACAGTTTTACAGACAACCCGACTCGACACTGGACTCTTTTTTTTTCGACTTAAGACTTGACTCGATGAATAAAAATAGACGACACCCCCCAAACTTAAAATGACATTGTCCCTAATGGAGAGGTGGGAAAAAGAACTTTCCTGGTAGCTGAGAAGCGAAGGCTCCTTATCGAAGTCATGTGGTACTACTACATGTATGGGGTGTCTCGTATAAGCTCACTATGCGTCCTAGCGCACAAGCCCGTGAGTTTTGTATGCCTCCGAGGTGTGGTCTTGTTCTTCCCCTTCATCTTGGCTCGGTCCTTTTTGGTTTTGCATCTTTGTAACCTAGCAAGGTAAACAAGAAAACAAAACTCGTGGAACCAAGGAATTCGGTTAAGGGTGAGAAATCGAAAATCAAAGTACATACATAATGCACCCAAGTGGAAAATGTAGTGCCATGTCAAGAAGATAAGCATAGATATGCAAGATAGCACTCAACAATGTGAAACTGTCATTAGGGCATTTAATCAAACACCTCGTGTGCATGAAATTGGGAAAAGATAGTAAATGCAATGGATAACTCAATTCAATCCCAAAATTCAACACCAAGCCTAAGTATAGCATGATCAACCACTCCACAATCCACAAATCAACAACAATTATCCTAGCACTACTACAATCCAATCACACAAAAATCACAAGATGGAGAAAACCATGAAGTGGGGTTTGGAAGTTGCCAACTTACCAAATAGTGAGTGGAGGAGATGAAGGGGGTGTTTGTGGTGTTAGAGTGCTCCTTTGTGAAGATGGAGTGGGATAAGTGGATTTGCACAACTAAGAGAGGTGGGGTGTGATGCAACTTACTACTCCTAACAATGCAAAAATTCGTAAAAAAAAAAAAAAAAACGAAAACAACTACTAAACTATATTAATACTACAAAAGCAATAAAAGGGGTTGGGTTGCCTCCCAAGAAGTGCTAAGTTTACAGTCTTCAGCCAGACTTTGTCAGATTATCCTCAAGTTGGGGCTCCAATAGGCATGTTATCCACGTTTCCCTTAGAAACTTCTGTAGGTCCCAAGGGGTGTGAAGTAAGGTTTAGAAGAGGGGGTTGAATAAACCTTACAAAATTTTCGATTTAGTCCTTTTAAATTAATTCAACAGAGTTGACTCAAACAGTTGTGTCCTTGATGGACAACTAAGTTGGCTTTTCAGCTAAGTTACCCACTTAACAGACTCGATAGAGCTGTTGATAGTATAACTCGGCTGCTCAAGCCAAATACTTAACTTGGCTGATTGGTTTTTTAACAGCGGTAGACTTAACACCCGTAGACTTGTTTTAAGTTTGTTTTAACACTTGATTCTAAGCACTTGGTTATTAATCAGTTGGATAGAAAATATGATTATAACAGTAGATATAATGTAAATATGCAGGAAAGTAAATTTGCTGAAAGTAAATGACACAAATATTTTATAGAGGTTCGAAGATGGGGTAATTCTTCTAATCCTCTCTTCTCCAACTCCTGGAGGAATCCACTATGTAACAAGATAAGTTTACAAAGCGGTGACCAGTTTGGAGATAGCCTTGATCACACAACTGGCTTCTCTTGCGACTCAGCTTCTTCACAGGGCAGCTGCCTTGCTACTTCAGCTCACTTCTCAAGTTCTTGGATTTGATCACGAGGCCCTCCAACAAACTTGATAATGGTTAAACCTGGAACCTTTCTACAATCCTAGCTTGGATAGTAGACCCCTTTGATTTCTTCAAATGTTTCCTCTTCAACAGATTTGAAGTTGTCTTTCCTTCACTACTTATGTTGGATTGATTTCCTTCGAGTTTCAGGCTTGAGGATTTGCTTGCTCATTTATGAGAAAATTGCAGGTTAAATGCTTGAATATTGCTTGCTTGTTTGTGGTTCAAGTTACCTCTTCTCAATAACTTCCTCAGCCTTTTATAGTGCACATTTGAAATTTTGCCCGTTGAAGAGATAGGCTAATTTCAAATGTAAATTTTGTTCGTTGGCTTGTCTTGTTGCAATCCTTGATGTTGACATTTCCTTGTGTTAAATGTCTTCGCAGCAATTCAGGTGCCTGACACAAGGTGCAGTGTTTCCCATTGACTTATTCCTTTTGCATATTTCTGGGACTAACACTTTAGACCTGACAGCTTTGACATATTACTATATTGAGTAGCATTCTTGACTTTAATCAACGGATCTAAGTCAGTTGTCTTGACTAGACTGTTGTCTTTACTCCAGGTGACTTGAGTCAGCTCCAGTCATTGGATAACTCAACTGTCACTTCAACTTTGAGACTTGGCTTCTTGAGTTGACTTGACTAACACTTCTCATAGTTGTTCCTCAGCTGACACTCCTTTAGTCGAGTCATTGACTTCCTTCTTGGCCATACTCAGCTAAAACACAGCAGAGTTTTCAATCCAGTCCGCATTTGACTTCTTGTATTCCTTGGCATAGCTGACTTGACTCAGCTTTCTCAGCCCTATCTATTACAATACAAATTACAAAGAAAATGGGGTGCTAACTTCCTAGTTTATGTTTTACATGGTATCATCAAAATCTACTCAATAAATTTCCTAACAATTTCCCCGTTTTTTGATGATGCCAAAACTTAAAATCATACAAAGAAAGTAAACAGCAAGGATACATACAGACAATGCAGTAACAAAGAATGTATGCTTAAAATAGATCTTTTATTGATCATAGCATTCTTGTCCTTTACACAGCTGCTTACATCTGGTATCAAAGCAATAAAAATGAATACATGTCACAACATAGTATATCTAGGCTACGATACATAAAGAGTGAAAATTACAGAGAAATTCACTAAGCTTATTACAGAAGACTTACGTAGATGTATTTACACAAAAATACACGAAGGGGTTTGCAGCAACACTTCAACGCCTTTGCTGCTTCCTTCCTCTTTCTTCTTCAGCTCTTCTCCTGTCAGAATCAGCTTTTTTCCTCTTTCTTTCCTCTTCCTCATCAGCTTTCTGCCTTTTCTTTTCTTCTTCTTCTCTTTTCTTCTTCTCATAAGATCGTTTTGCAACAAGGTCATCCCTTTGTTGCCTTTCTTCCCATTCACGGGTTGCTCTGGCACTTTCTTCTGCCATCCTCTTCCTCGCTTCTTCTATTTTTCGAGCGACTTCTAAATTTGCAAGATGGTCATGGCCAGCCCAGTATGTGATTCCCCTTCTCTCAGGGTCCACAAAAGTGACATATTTCAGCTTAGGATGAGACTGAAAACTCCTTCCAGTGCCACTTTGTTTTCCCTTTATTGACTCAGCTCCTCTTCCTCTAGGAGTATATTGTACAGGAGCCTTGGTCGTACCAACTGAGTGACTACTTGCACTGAGCTATTTCTCAGCTTGGTTGCACACTTCCAGTACTTTTTCCCAATACAACTCTCAGGCTTGAGTCAAGGTCATTCCTTCAAAGTAGCCTTCAGCTTCCAAGGTTTGAAATTCTTCCATAGATCTGGGCTCAGATCCTGCATCCGGCATTACTTCTTTGGGGGGCTCTATCATGACATTTTCTAATCCTACTGGTAGACCACCATGCTGCTTCAATAGTTCTTCCACTCTTGCTGATGTATCTTCAGCTATCTTTTCAAATGCAGCTTCAATGACCTTTCTCTTGTCTTTCATGGCCACTGCAGCTTTCTCGATAGGTAATTTCACGGGTAGCTTGCTGAGAATATCAGTTGTGACTTGACCTAGCTGAGGGGTTTCAGTGAACATCACTTCTAACTTCTTTGAACTTCCTTCCCCTCAGCTGCATCACTTTTCTTCAGCTTTTCTTCTTTCAAACTCTTGAGGGATTCCTCTTCCCCCTTTTTGGCATCATCAAAGGAGAGAGGTATCCCATGGAACATACCACCAAGGATAAAGTCCAGTCGGCTGATAGTGGAGTTATGCTTGGAGTCGGCTGCATCATACGTTGTACGAAATTCTGAGCGTGTTGCCTTAGACTCGGCTGATACTATCTTCATTTCAGCCATGAGAAGGCTAAATTTGTCATTCATGGCATTCTCTAGTCTGACAATTTCATTCTTGTGGAAATGTTGCAGCAGCTCCATCTCCGACTTATGGGACTGATAGATCCTTCATTCTCTTCTAATATGTTGAATTATCCGCACTCCACAACAGCATTTCTGCAAACAATGCTTTAAAGTAGTGGACTTGCTCAGATCTCATAGTTGTCTACTGCGCAGCCTATTCCCTGATGCGCATAGTAATCCCTCTTAAATCGGCTGTGAGGATGGCATCACGATTGTCCAAGCGGAGTTCCAACGATGCTTGATGGCATTCCATTTTCTCAATCTCTTCACAGATAGTCTTGAAAGCTTTTCGGAACTCAGCTGCGGAGGCGGACTCGGCTGCTGGCCATTCTGCATCAAAGTCATAGTTCATGCGAACAATCGTATCCGTGGGGATGACTGGCTCTTTGCGCACTGTATATTTCCATAAATCCCTGGTAGATTCAGCTTCTAAGTCTGGCAATTCAATGTTGAAAGGAAAGTCTTCCTCAAGAACATCATCGCGAACAAAGGGGATCTCCGTGTCTCTTGCATGTGTCACTTTCCCTTGTTCTGGATGAGTGGATTCAGCTTTCGATGCCTCAGCTACGACAGCTTCATCGGCAGTGGTCACAGCTATGGGAGCATGTGCCTTAGTTGAAGGAGTCATTACTGCTGCAGTTGTGGGAGCCTGCGCAGATGACTCGGTTTCAGCTGGGACATTTGAGATGTTTTGCCCAGCTGACTGAGCCTCAGCTGTCTCAATAGCTTCCTCAGTCTCAGTGGGTTTTTCCAATTGAGTAAACATGTCCTCAGCTGTATCATCAGCGTCATCGGAGGATGATGAGACCTGTGGAGTTGGCTCATCATCAAAATTGAATATTATGGGAGCCGTCTTTTCACTGACTTTGCTCTAAGATTTGTGAACATCCTCATCTGTGTCCATCGTAGGATCATCATGTGGAACAAACTCAGCTTTATCTTCCAATCCCAGAAATGATGTGTCAATGTTTTCCTAGGAGTTTTGAAGGGCACCAATGACTTCTTTTGTGGCAGGACCTTCAAGTTGAGGAATGTTCTCAGTTTCAACTCCTTTACCAAGGGAAGTCTCAACCTCCCGTTGGCCTTTAATACCCCCAGTAGTCTCTACTGCTGCAGGGCCTTCAGCAATCCCTTTGACAGTCTCAACTAGCTTAGGGTCTTCTATTCTCCCTTCGACAGACTCAGCTATCTCAGGGTCTTGGACATTTGCATCTAAAGGAGTCTCAACCCCTTGGATTGCACTTTCAGAGCCCAGAGTGTTAACTCCCGGGGCTTCACCATTCTTTGCCTCAACTGTGATAACAGCGTCATTGGCCTTCAAAGCAGTCAACATTTCAGTTGAGACAGACTCAACTGTTCGAGCTTCGTCCATGTCATTCTGCTGTTTTTCAAGTTCTTTCTCACCTTCGCCTCCTAACACCTTTGATGTGTCTCCCACAGTTACCTCCAACCCGGCTGTGGTGGAGAGAGTTTCCCCCTCAGCTGGCGCACCAGCTGAGTGACTGATAGAGGGGTCACTCTGCTCCTAAGACGCGGCTTTGTCCGTTGAGTGCTCAGCCGCTGGAGCAGGTGTGAGAACACCTTCTTCAGGGGTAGGCTTAGCTTGGGTGCCCAACTTCCCAGCTTCATCGCCAACTCCCTTGGATCCATCCTCTGATTGCACAGGGGACGTGGCTGCAGTAATATCCAACGCAATCTGTTGTGCCTCTCCTGGACCTTCTAACAAACGTTGCTCGTGCATGGCTTTGGATTCCTGCAAGGCTTGCTGCATCTCCAACTTCTCAGCTGCAGTAGCAGGATCCATGTCCTCATCGCTATCTGAGAGCATGTCAAGATGCGTGTGAGTATGTTCTAGAGAGCCTGTAAATTGGCATATCTTGGATTTCTCCAAGGCTCGGGCTTGCTCGGCAGCTTTCTCCTTTTCTTCCTCCTTGAGAATGCGAAGGATGTCTAAGCAATTTTCTTCATTTAGGGCAGATCGAGCATCAGTTATGTAGAGGAATCGGAGCAGCTCTTCTTCTTCTTCAATAAACTCAGGGCGAGTGAACTGTACCCTTGAGTGATCTAGCTTCCATGCTCTCCATTCCCTCAATCGTCGTTGAATATCTGGATACACTGGAGAATACATGATTACATCATCATCATCATCATCTTCATCTCCAGTTTCCGGAATGGGAGGCAAGAGACCTTGCTCTTCCTTAGATGCAGCAGCATCAGTTATAGGAGGGGAGACAACTCTTTCAACAACAGGTTCAGTTGTCTCAGCCTCTTTGCTTTCCTCAGCTGTCTTTCTCACAGATGAGTCTTCGACAGATCTCTGCTGATCATCATGTTGATCGCATCACACCATCAACAATTTGAGATCGCTTCTTCTTGAGCATCGCGATCTCGATTTCTTCGGCTGAGTACCGGATTCGGCTAACTTTTCAAGCTCAGATTGCCTGAACAACCTTTGCTTCCTGGATGGGAGTAGAGGAACTTCTGGTTCAACATCCTCAGGTTCCTCAAACGTGAAAGCTTTTGGACTTTTCTTAGAGGAAGCTGCCTTTCTTGACTTGGCAGTCCTCTTCTTATTTACGATAGGGGAGGGAATATGGTGTTCCTCCTCTCTATCTCGCAAAGGGCGGGAGTCTCGGTTGCTCGGGCAGGTGACTCGGCTACATGGGGCAGTGCTTTGGACTTTGCTGCGGGAGCAGGTGCTTTCTTTGGCTTGGCTGCGGGGCAGGAGCAGGCTTAGATGTCGCAGCTCTCTTCTTTGGGGGAGGGGTCTCAGTTGAGTCTTCAGGGTCAGCTAATTCCCCCTCACTTGTATCGGCTTTCTTAGCATGAGCTCTCTTCTGGGCACCAGAGATGTTTGCTCTGAACATCTTCTTGTTCACGTGGAAAAGTTTGCCATGGCGAAGAGCAATGCTCTTTACCTCCATGAGATGGCCAATCAAAAGGCCATAGCCCAATGAGCATCCAAAGGACTCATCCTTCTTGAAGGTTCTGTTCAACACATTCTGGCAGAGTCTGCAATAAACAAACTCAGCTCAGTTAACCTTCTTTCCTTGCATGATCGCAGCCATCACGACCAGCTTAGTTTTGGACAACTGATTGAAGCTTCCAAATTTCATGTCAATGCAATTCGAGACGACATCCATTAGCTTGTGATAGTCGTCTTTCAACAGTTCCTTTTTGGTCGTGTAAACCACTTTCGTAGCATACTCAGGCTTGGCAACTTCCTTCCAAGCACTGCTCTAAGAAGACATCAGCCTCATAGATCTCCTTCAAGCCCTCTCAGGGCAACAAACAGTGCTCAGCAAGGTCTTTTGCACTGAGTTTTATGACCTTGCTGTGGACGGAAGATTTAATTTCGTCATCATGCACTTATGCGTTTACGTAGAACATAGCTACCTCCTCGAGGTACGTATGAGAATATTCCATTGCCAAAAGGTCCTTCAGCCCGGACTTCTCCAACATCGCAGCTATCTTCTGAACCAGGGTTTCATCGATACCCTGTTTGATCATCCCGTCAAAATCCACTGAGAAACCAGTGTGGATTTGCTTTGAAAGCTTTACAAAATCATACTTTAGGGCCATTTTCAGACATTTCTACCGATCGAAAATACAAAAATCTTGCTTGAGAAAGACTAGGGTTTGCACTCGATTTCAGAGAGAAAATGCTTCCTTTGCTTGAAGATGAACAGTTTGCGTGAGGAGAGAGAAGTGCAAAGTTCCGTATATAAGGTCATGAAAGGACATATTTCGGATTTTGAAATTTTTGATCAAAATCAACGGCTAAGATTAAAAACGTCAAAACCGCATTTAATTCCTCGCATAAAATGCAGCAGCATTTATATCCAATCATATGGCTTACTGTGCAGCTTTTACTGTGACCGTCATTATTACGCTGATGTCATACTTAAAAACATTCCCGCTCAATTAAAACGACTGCGTTCTTGTCACTTAGCTCATAAATGATTCAGCTTATATCCGACGTGACTTAACTCTGCTTCTCTCTTCTTATGAAATAACTCATCTGTCAGCTAACTCGATATAGTTGACTTCCCGATAAGGCTGTTTCACTTGGCTGAAGTGTGAAACTTGCTCTGCTTTGATTTTCGCATCTTCTTTCTCTGTTGATTGAGTCTTTTGAGATTCAACTCAGCTCAATTAACCCTAACTCATTCTTGAGCTCTTCAAATCTTGATTCACCTAGAGGCTTAGTGAATATATCAGCTAATTGTTTATCAGTTGAGATGTATTCCAAGGTGATGTCTTTCTTTTCAACATGATCTCTTATGAAATGATATATGACATCAATGTGCTTTGTTCTTGAATGCAACACAGGGTTCTGAGTGATTGCAATAAACCTTACCAAATTTTTGATGTAGTCCTTTTAAATTAATTCAACAGAGTTGACTCAAACAGTTGTGTCCTTGATGGACAGCTAAGTTGGCTTTTCAGCTAAGTTAGCCACTCAATAGACTCGATAGAGCTGTTGATAGTATAACTCGGCTGTTCAAGCCAAATACTTAACTTGGTTGATTGGTTTTTTAACAGCAGAAGGCTTAACACCCTTAGACATGTTTTAAGTTTGCTTTAACACTTGATTCTTAGCACTTGGTTATTAATCAGTTGGATAGCAAATATGATTCTAACAGCAGATATAATGTAAATATGAAGGAAAGTAAATTTGCTGAAAGTAAATGACACAAATATTTTATAGAGGTTTGAAGATGGGGTAATTCTTCTATTCCTCTCTTCTCCAACTCCTGGAGGAATGCTCTATGTAACAGATCAGTTTACAAAGCAGTGAACAGTCTGGAGACAACCTTGATCACACAACTGGCTTCTCTTGCGACTCAGCTTCTTCACAGGGCAGCTGCCTTGCTACTTCAGCTCACTTCTCAAGTTCTTGGATTTGATCACGAAGCCCTCCAACAAACTTGATAATGGTTCGACCTCGAACCTTTCTACAATCCTAGCTTGGATAGTAGACCCCTTTGATTTCTTTAAATGTTTCCTCTTCAACAGATTTGAAGTTGTCTTTCCTTCACTACTTGTGTTAGATTGATTTCCTTCGAGTTTCAGGCTTGAGGATTTGCTTGCTCGTTTATGAGAAAATTGCAGGTTAAATGCTTGAATATTGCTTGCTTGTTCGTGGTTCAGGTTACCTCTTCTCAATAACTTCCTCAGCCTTTTATAGTGCACATTTGAAATGTTGCCCGTTGAAGAGATAGGCTAATTTCAAATGTCAGTTTTGTTCGTTGGCTTGTCTTGTTGCAATCCTTGATGTTGACATTTCCTCGTATTAAATATCTTCGCAGCATTTCTGATGCTTGACACAAGGTGCAGTGTTTCTCATTGGCTTATTCCTTTTGCATATTTCTGGGGCTAACACTTTAGACCTGACAGCTTTGACATATTACTATATTGAGTAACATTCTTGAATTTAACCAGTGGATCTAAGTCAGTTGTCTTGACTAGATTGATGTCTTTACCCCAGGTGACTTGAGTCAGCTCCAGTTATTGGATATCTCAATTGTCACTTCAACTTTGAGACTTGGCTTCTTGAGTTGACTTGACTAACACTTCTCACAGTTGTTCCTCAGCTGACACTCCTTCAACCGAGTCCTTGACTTCCTTCTTGGCCATACTCAGCTGACACACAACAGAGTCTTCAATCCAGTCCGCAGTTAA
The DNA here is from genome assembly GCA_016081115.2 of Rehmannia glutinosa. Lineage (NCBI taxonomy): Eukaryota > Viridiplantae > Streptophyta > Magnoliopsida > Lamiales > Orobanchaceae > Rehmannia > Rehmannia glutinosa. Next base: position 98,380,394 of record CM071926.1, on the reverse strand, counting down.
CTTATTGTATTCCTTGGCATAGCTGACTTGACTCAGTTTTCTCAGCCCTATCTATTACAATACAAATTACAAAGAAAATAGGGTGCCAACTTCCTAGTTTAAGTTTTACATGGTATCATCAAAATCTACTCAATAAATTTCCTAACAACTTCCCAACCTCCAATGTCTTCAGCTATATTCCCAACCATCTGTTTACCATCATTTGATTCAAACTTTAGCCTGTTGGTTGGAGGCATGGTGAATACGACTTTCTCCTTATTTACCCGCAGAGTTAGCTCCCCCGTTTCTACATCGATCAAAGCCCATGCTGTAGCTAAAAATGGCCACCCAAAGATTATAGGTATTTTCTTATCCTCGTTCAGGTCCAACACTACAGAATCCACATGAAAAACAAATTTGTCAATTCTTACCAACACGTCTTCAATGATTCCCCACAGATAGACGATGGATCGATCAGCAAACTACAACGTGATGTTGGACGATTTCATCTCCCCGAGCCCAAACTTCGTCACATCAGAAAGAGATATAAGATTCACACTGGACCCAAGATCACAAAGTGGTTTTTCAAAGAAAACTCCTCCAATAGTTCAAGGAATAGTAAAACTCTCTGGATCCTTCATTTTCTGAGGTAGTTTACTCGGACTATTGCACTACATTCCTCTGTCAAATAGACAGTCTCAAACTCTTCCAACTTCATTTTCTTGGATTCCACTAGTTTCGCATAAATAGGTGATTCTTCAGGGACAGGATGAATTTTCGCTTCTGTTTTCACATAAATCGCATTGCAGTGCTCTCTCGGATTAACCTCTCTATCGCTCGGAAATTTTCCTTTCTGCTGCAATGAGTTCACTATTGTCGCTAACTGACCCATTTGTGTCTCAATCGACCTAATATGCGTCTTCATTGTGCTCATCTTAGTACTCACATTATCAATCTGCGCATCACTTCTGTTCATCCAATTCCTCGTCTCTCCGATGAATGAGTCGAGTATCTCCTCTAGCAACTGCTTCTTTTCACCTCCGAGTGCATTGGAACTGGATGGGCCGGGATAACCCGGAGGTGGGTTTAATACATTCCTATTGTTGCTATAAGAGAAATTCTCATGATTGCGAAGTCCCGGGTGATAGTGAGTTGGTAATGAATTACCTCTATTATTAAAATCCCGGTTATTCACATAATTGACTTGCTCGGCCTCGTGAGTGGCGGCTGCATGAACGACTGCGAGTGGGAGTGTGGTTTGTTGTGGTACGCCGGTATTCATGATTGCTAATTGCTTTGTCAGACTCAAGATTTGAGCTGCCAAAGCTGACATTGTATCAAGCTCAAGAACACCGGCAACTAGCTTCGGCGCTGACCTCTCGGAAGGCCATTGATAATTGTTTGTGGCCATTTCTTCAAGCAGAAGTAAAGCCTCAGTCGGAGTTTTAGCCATCAATGTACCTCCTGCTGCTGCATCTAGTATCGTCCTCGTATACCCATTAAGCCCATTGTAAAAATACTGAACCCTCTGCCAGTCTGCATAGCCATGTTGTGGGCATGTCCGCAATAGATCCTTAAATCGCTCCCAAGCTTCATATAACGGCTCAAAATCAATCTGTTGGAATTGGGCGATTTCGCTCTTCAATTGGAGTGTCTTGCTGGGAGGGGAGAATTTTGCTAAAACATTTTGAGTCAGATCATCCGAGCTCGTAATACTCCCAGGAGCGAACGTCTGCAACCACTGTCTGGCCTTCTCCCGGAGTGAAAACGGGAAAAGCCTCAGTCTAATGGCCTCATCAGTTACACCATTCATCTTGATGGTGTCGCAAATTTCCAAAAATCAAATGTGTATTCGGATCATTCACTGGACTCTCCCCAAACTGATTCTGCTGAACCACGCTTATGAGGCCCGGTTTCAATTCGAAATTATTCATATTTATGGGTTGGCGCACAATTCTAGAGTAATTCGGGTTCACGGTCGGCAGGAAATAATCCCCTATTGCCCTTTCTTGTGCCTCAGGTTGTGGTGGCACATTTACGACCCGAATTCCGGCGTTCTCATTTTCCTTGTCTTCTGCCATTGCTCGATTCTCTGCTCGCTTTGCTTCTCTAATTGCTCGAAGTATCCTTTCAATCTCTGGATCAAAAGGAAGCAAATTAATATCCTTAGAATCTCGCATAAATAAACAAGTTAATGAGAAACACGAAATTATTATTCCTAAAGTAGTCTAGATTAGGATTAAGACTACTTGGTAATAATATTAGTTTAAAATAGGATAAAACAATCCCCGACAACGGCACCAAAAACTTGATCGAGAAATTCTTACCGCAAGTGTACGGTATCAATGTTTAGTATAGTTTTGAAAGTATGGTTATCGTCTCCACAGGAATTGTTATCGAATTTTATACTAAGTGCTATAATTAAAATAGCTTAATTCTATCTAGAAATCGAAAAGAGATGGATGTTTATTCAACTAAAAATAAAACTAAAATTAAACTAACAAATTGGTTCAGACAATTAATCAAACACTTAAGATATAAATTCTAGAGGGTTGATTTCACCTAGTTATCCCATATGTTCTCAATCCAGTTCATTAATCACAAGTTATTAATCTATAAGCCAATATTTCTACCGTTTATCACTTCCTCTCTCGAGTGCCAAGTGATTCTAGGTTCCAATTCTGATTTTGATATCTCTATAAAAAATTATAAATTAAATCCTAATATGCTCGATGAATATTCTATCACAGGCATCAAAAGATTCATAAAACCTCTCGGTTCTATGAAACCCTAGGTTGTGATATTCTATGGTCAGGCGTTCAATTACCTCTCTCGAGTGTCAAATCAAACACGCCAAACAATCTAAACTATTGATCAGATAATTCAGATCCAATCAAATCAAATAGCACAAATAGATTAATTAACATGCAAATTTCATAAACTGAAAATCAAAACATAGGTTCAAACGTAAGTTATATCAATCCCCTAGAAAGATGGGTTTAGCTCATAATGGATGTACAAAAACTCTTAAAGAAATAATTATACATATTAAAAATTGACAAAGAAAAGTAAAGAAAGAATTGAGAAGAAAATAGAAGGAATTCTCTCTGTGTCCAGACGAGAAGTGCCTTCAATTGTCGTCCCAAATCCTAGCTCTGTGTCTCTTGCCTTGCGTTGTGCTCAAAATAATATCTCACCCCTGTTACGTACGCCCCCTTGGTGTATTTATAGGTCAAAGCCCTCGAAATCACGTCAAAAGGCCCAATAAATTACACAGTCTATGTTCAGCCCGTAGCCGCACGTCTGCTGACCCTCCACGCGCGCTACAACATAGGCCAGCTGAGTACCTTCCTGCTTGCCGCACGTTTGGCGCGCACTGGCGCTACTCACAGGCGCCAGAAGCGCCGATCTTTTTGCTGCTATACATCGATCGAGCGCTGCAGCCATTGCTTCTGGGCACTGCAGCGCCTACTGAAATTGGGCCACTGTACTGTTTCAACCCCCCGCGCTGCAGTGCGGGGGTTTTGGCACTGCGGCACTCGTCCGTGAGTATTATTTTAGCGTTTTTCAACTTCTAAATTGCGATCTTAACCGTCCAAACATATTTTTCATCGTTCATGATCAATTTCGGCTACCAAAATTAGTCCTGACTCACAGACGACAACCAATGACATGAATTTGACTCAAACGACACTCAAATACCCAAAAACCACGCAAAAATCCTAGTCTAGAACACTCAATACGTTGGTATAAAACCAACTTAACCAGCTCAAGGGCTAAGAACAAAGTCTGGGAGCTGGTCGATCATTCATCTGGACGTAAGACTATTGGGAACAAGTGGGTTCTTAAGGTCAAGCGCAAAGCAGATGGATCTATCGATATGTATAAGGCTCGACTTGTGGCGAAAGGTTATACCCAAAGAGAGGGTGTAGACTATGAAGAGACATTCTCCCCAGTGGTGAGATTTGTTTCCATTCGCCTTATTCTAGCTTTTGTCGCCCACCTAGATATGAATTATTTCAGATGGACGTAAAGACAACATTTCTCAATAGAGAGCTGGACGAGGAGATCTATATGGGTCAACCTTTGGGTTTTGAGCAAATAGGGCAAGAGCGCAAAGTATGTCGCTTGAAACATTCTATTTATGGGCTGAAACAATCGTCCAGACAATGGTACCATTGATTTCATTGAGCTATCATCGAGATGGGCTTTACGATGATCGAGGAAGACCATCGTGTGTATGTCAAGAGAAGTGGGAGGAAGTTTTTGATACTCTCACTATATGTGGATGACATTTTGTTGGCTGAAAATGATATGGAGATGATTGTCGCCACTCAGAAGTGGTTGTCCTCTACTTTTAAGATGAAGGACATGGGAAACGCTGAATACATACTTGGTGTTAAGATACACTGGAATCGTTCTAGGAAACTCTTGTGTTTGTCTCAAGAGACTTACATCAAGAGGATTCTAGAACGTTTCCGTATGGAAAATGCTAATCTTGTTGACAAACCCATGAAGAAAAATTGTATTCTTAGCAAAGAATTATGCCCTAAAACAAAAGAAGAAAGGGAACGCATGGCTAAGGTTCCATATGCAAGTGCGGTCGGGAGTTTGATGTACGCAATGATGTGTACTCGACCGGTGTAATATCCCAATTTTTCTAAAAGAAATGATAATTAGAATACTTAAACATTAATATTATTGTTATCTTTATTAGACTAATAATTATCAATAATATTATGTGTATCCCTTTTTAATAAAATTATATACATGTTAGATTTATTATGTTTTTATCATTATCTTTATTATGATAATTAATATTTAACTTAGAGGTTTATATAAGGGTTATTTGGCCTTTTAGGGGTCAAATTAGGGGTTAGTATTCTTAAGGGCTAAATTTAAGTTTAGGGGGTAAGATTACTTAGTATATATATGTTTATAACTTCATACACAAATTTTACACCAAATCTCAAATAATTATAAGGTAGTTATATTTTTCTAATTATTATTTATGTTTCCTACATATATATATAATTATAATCCACAAGCCTTCTTTCAATATTTTATTTTTTTAAAATTATTTTATTAACTAGTTCAATTTATTAAAATTGCATATTAATTATATATATTTATTTAACGTATAAAACGAAAGGGTCGAGGACTTGGATTTTTATTGTTCAATTTTTTTACATCGAGTATCTGCGATTATTAAGGTAGGGATATTTATATTATTTGTCTTTATTTAATGTTCCATGATTATACTTCATTGATTGCAATATATGTCAAGAGGAAATAAATTCATATAAGCTAGGGGCCATGAAAAGGGTCCGAGATCAAATGTATCTTCGGGGTGAACCTGCAATGCTATATGCAGTAACTGGCGAGTCAGAGGAAAAAGAGGAAATTAATGAATTTATTGTTGTAGTTATGTGAATGCTTTTCATGTTATATTAAATATTGACAGATATATCCCTACTGAGCGAGATGAAACTCACCCCTATTATTATCGTGACTTTCAGGTTGAGGAATCCGGCTGAAGATATGATGTTGTGGATGGTGGAATAAATCATGCTATATTTATATTTTAAATAATTATGATCGGACTAAATTTTGGATTTATGTCTTTATTTTTTTTCCCGGTTTATGCTTGAGATAATTGTTGGATATTTAATTTGGAAGATGTATTATTATTATTATTAATATTATTATTATTATTATTATTATTATTATTATTATTATTATTATTATTATTATTATTATTATATTTTTTCCCTTAAGAGTTAAAAATTCTAAATCGACTTTTTGATAATTTTTGGGATCACTTTAATTTATAAATTTGTGTTTTCTTAATAATATTTTAGAGTACTTTAATTTCATAAAATTGGGTCGTTACAAGTGGTATCAGAGCAGGTCTATGGTTCTGTAGATTTGTTTAAAAAAAATGTCCTTCAAATATTTTTTTAAAAGAAAATAGTCTAGTAACATCCACCTCCGTCATATCTCGTTGGATTTCTCAAGGTATGCAATTTATTATGTCATGCTATTCAAAATGTCATATTATATTATATTATCATATTTTATAATTACATTTTATGAATTCAAGTCGTCATATTTATTAAAAGTACTATTGCAGCTGTATTTTCCATATTAGACAACGAACTCCTCGTGTAAAAAAAATGCATTTTTGTTTCCGAATATTTATTGAGTTAACGAATTTCGAGGACGAAATTTTATTAAGAGGGATAGTATGTAATATCCCAATTTTTCTAAAAAAAAAATAATAATTAGAACACTTAAACATTAATATTATTGTTATCTTTATTAGACTAATAATTATCAATAATATTATGTGTATCCCTTTTTAATAAAATTATATACATGTTATATTTATTATGTTTTTATCATTATCTTTATTATGGTAATTATCAATATTATAATTAATATTTAACTTAGAGGTTTATATAGGGGTTATTTGGCCTTTTAGGGGTCAAATTAGGGGTTAGTATTCTTAAGGGCTAAATTTAAGTTTAGGGGGTAAGATTACTTAGTATATATATGTTTATAACTTCATACACAAATTTTACACCAAATCTCAAATAATTATAAGGTAGTTATATTTTTCTAAATATTATTCATGTTTCCTACATATATATATATAATTCCTAATCCACAAGCCTTCTTTCAATATTTTATTTTTTTCAAATTGTTTTATTAACTAGTTCAATTTATTAAAATCGCATATTAATTATATATATTTATTTAACGTATAAAACGAAGGGGTCGAGGACTTGGATTTTTATTGTTCAATTTTTCTACATCGAGTATCTGCGATTATTAAGGTAGGGATATTTATATTATTTGTCTTTATTTAATGTTCCATGATTATACTTCATTGATTGCAATATATGTCAAGAGGAAATAAATTCATATAAGCTAGGGGCCATGAAAAAGGTCCGCGATCAAACATATCTTCGGGGTGAACCAGCAATGCTATATGCAGTAACTGGCCAGTCAGAGAAAAAAGAGGAAATTAATGAATTTATTGTTGTAGTTATGTGAATGCTTTTCATGTTATATTAAATATTGACAGATATATCCCTCTTCGAGCGAGATGAAACTCACCCCTATTATTATCATGACTTTCAGGTTGAGGAATCCGGCTGAAGATATGATGTTGTGGATGGTGGAATAAATCATGCTGTATTTATATTTTAAATAATTATGATCGGACTAAATTTTGGATTTATGTCTTTAATTTTTTTTCCCGGTTTATGCTTGAGATAATTGTTGGATATTTAATTTGGAAGATGTATTATAATTATTATTATTATTATTATTTTCCTTAAGAGTTAAAAATTCTAAATCAACTTTTTGATAATTATTGGGATCACTTCAATTTATAAATTTGTGTTTTCTTAATAATATTTTAGAGTACTTTAATTTCATAAAATTGGGTCGTTACAACCGGACTTATGCTTTGCAGTTGGAATGGTGAGTAGATATCAAAATAATCCTGGGTGCGACCATTGGGCTGCTATCAAAAGGATACTTAGATATTTAAAATGAACAAGTGATCTTGCTTTGTGCTACCATGGAGGTAGTTTGAAGCTAACTGGCTATAGTGATGCTGATGGATCAGCGGATAAAGATGAGCGCAATCCACATCGGGATATGCATTCTTATTGGGAGGCGCCGCTATCACTTGGTGTAACAAGAAGCAGCCTTGTATCTCCTTATCCACCATGGAAGCTGAATATGTTGCTTGTACGCCAGCAGTCCAAGAGGCAATCTGGTTGAGAAGATTTCTTCAGAGTCTGCGCATTACGGCGCATGTTGATGATGCAGTTATTGTTTATTGGGATAACACATCTGCACTAGTGTATGCTAAGGATCCCAAGTACCATGGGAGGACTAAGCATATTTGACACCAGATATCACTTTATACGAGAGAGCATTGCGCAAGGTCAAGTTGTTCTCAGGTATATTCCTATTAGTGATATGGTCGTTGGCCCTTTTACTAAGCCTTTGCGCAGAGATGTGTTCCAAAGGCATGTTAGAAGTATGGGACTTTGTAGGATTTGAGTTTATGGGCCTGTATGAACATTTTATTGATTAATGAAATTTTGTTTCTCATTATTTATTAGTGTATTGTGTCTAATGATAGATATGAATGTCACCAGGCTTAGATTGACCTACTCACACGGACAATCGCCCTGGCACTTTGATAGCGAGCAGGATGAGACTTGTAGATCATTTTCGCACCAACTAGGAGATGCGAATGATCGCCTTCACGCTCGGAACAACATGGAAGGCTTAAGTTTAAATATAGTCGCCTTGGCATGAGGCCAAGATGAGATCACACTTGATTGATTATGAAATATGTCCAAACTTCATAAAAGCCTGTTCGTAGCTGAATGTACAAACTATCGTACGACACTTTGGGAGTGACCACGAGTAGAATGCAGGTCAGGCGCTTGAATAGCGACTGGACTAAGATTTGTATGATTTTAAGAGCATGACATGCCCAAATTGAGTGGGAGCTCCATCATAGCATGTATTCATACTACATGTGCTTTGAGAAGACCTCATAAGTGGAGTGACTGAATGGATCCCTGCTTCGTCACTGTGTGAGCCCTTATCGTGTTTTTAGTACCCTTTGAGACTCTGGACTGTGCCATGAGGTGTAAGCTTAAAGACTCTACTTTTGCATGTATCCAATGGTCATGTGTGATGCGGTCTGTCGGAGCATGACTAGGGAAGCTGTTAAGACCAAGCTGATTGACATGAGGCTGAGAAAAAACTAGGTTGGTAATGCATCTTTGTACTATGGCTTATAGGCCGGCCGACTATGTCAAAAATGTGTTTGACATAGTCATGAGCATAGATACATAGTTGAGAGTCAAGCATGCTCTACTTATTATATGAGGGATCAGAGATACTTGATTTTGTGCAACCACATAGTTTGGGGTACACAGCGAGTCATTTTTTCCTAAAACAAACATAAACCCATTTTTTGGAATAGTTGGAAAGTGGAAAACTAGTATTGAAAATACAATCATGCAAGGCAACGTTTTCAAAGAACTAAAAATAATCATTTACTTGCAAAGTTATATATAGCTTTGTTCAAAAGTATCATTTTTTATTTAAAAAGAAATAACTTTTACTCTAAAAAGTACATATATTTACAAAGTAACAAAATTACATTAGTAGTTCTCCTTGACATAGTATCACTTTAGACTCGAAAAATATATTTCAAAGTAACAAAACATGTTATTTACTTGCAAAGTGATATACTGCCTTATTCAATTGTATCACTTTTTATTTCAAAAATCACTTTTACTTTAAAAAAATATATGTTTTCAAAGTAACAAAATTACATTAGTAGTTTCCCTAACATAGTACCACCTTAGACTTGAAAAATATCACTTTTATTCTGAAAAATATACATTTTCGAAGTAACAAAACTAATTATTTACTTGCAAAGTTATATAAAGCCTTGTTCAAAAGTATCACTTGTTATTAAAAAAAAAGTATCACTTTACTCTAAAAAGTATATGTTTTCAAAATAACAAAACTAGTAATATTATTCCCTGAAAAAAAAATTATGAAAAGTGTTTTCTGAAAAGTACTAATCTTTTCCTGAAACTATTATTATGATTATCAATCAAGTTCTTCGATGTTTTTCTTCTTTGTGTTTCTTCAATCAACCACCTAGCATAGACTTCTCTAGTCATGATCACCATTCCTCTGGCGATCTTCCTGAAACACCACAACCATATTCATTCCAAACAACGGCGAAAAATCACTATATTTCCACTCCAATCCAAACATCAATAATCAATTCTCAAAAGTTTCGTAGATGTTTGCGCTACGACAAAGTTTTGCAGTGGAAGAGATTGATGATGTTTTACACGGTGGCAACAATGGAGTTGTGTGGAGACGCGATGGAGATTGAGTGGGACAGAGAGAGATGTGGTGGGTGAAGACGCGACAACTATTGTGGAGATTGCATCGGTGGAAAAAACGAGAGAGAAGATGAGAGAGGGATTTGCAGTGCAACAATGGAGAAGACAAGCGAGAATGAGAGAGATTTGCAGTTGCCCTAAAATCTGTGTTTTTTCTTCTTTGGGTACTAGGTTCGGATCTTGGGCTTCGTGTTACAGATTAGGATCTGTAAGATAGTCTTGTAAGAGACCTGCTCAACTTTTAATGTGTATGACGAGCTAAAATAACATATATTATTAAACGTCTTGTACCTACATTCCTACGCTTTTTTCCTTACTGTGATTTTGAGTCTTGGAGGGAAGTCAGAGAGTCAGACACCAGCCACCATCATCCTTAAAAAATTAAAGATAACTAGAGTGTTTTGTAATTAGGCTAAACCTTGAGATAGTTTTTAAAACTATCCCTAAAATAAAAGAACCTCTAATAAGGTTTGTGAAACAATCGCTACTGAGGGCTCTTTTGGGAACAACAATTGGACTTTGGATACAATTGCCTAACATTCTGGAAAAAGGACACTTATTTATGCTCTCGGGTTTTTTCCTGACTCTTTTATGCTCTTGCTTTTTTTTGGATATTTTTATGCTCCCGTCATTTTATTTTATTTTGGATTTTTTTACATTGTAATTTCATGATTGCTTGAAACATGTTTCATCTAATAAAATTTAAGTGAAAAAATAATTTTATCTCCCATTAAATAATCAATTATATACTCGGATAAAAGCTAGCACCGAGGGTCCCACTTAGTGATAGGTAGAGACAGGCTAATTCGCAACTTTTAATAATCAAGTAATATACACATGAAACAACACGTATTGATAAAAAAAAATTTGAAAATAATATAGAAACAACACATGAATAGAAAAACACAATTCAATTTTTGTTCCTATACATTAAAAACGTCGAAAACATGAAAACAACTAACAAAACAATAGAACAATATTGAAAACTATATAGAAACAATATAGAAAACACAACATGAACAAAAATAGCTTAAAATAGGTAAAAATTGCATTGAGACGTCGAATACTACAGTAAACAACAAAGAAACATCATAACGACATTAAAAAAGTATAGAAATAACCTAGAAACAACATAAACAATATAGAAAAGACCACACCAATAAAAAGAGTTTAAAAATAGGTAAAAACTACATTGAAATATTAAAAACTACATGGAAATAACAAAGAAACATTATAATAACATTAAAATTATTATAGAAAATAATCCCAAAACTACAGAAACAATATATAAAACAATACATGAACAGAAAAGAACGTAAAAAATAAGTAAAAGTTGTATTGAAACATCGAAACCGAAACAACTAAGAAATAAATAAATATAACATTGAAAAAACAAATATAACATATAAATCAATATAGGAACAAAAAATCCAAAAAAACGTAAAAATAACAAAAAAATATGCAGGAGCGTAAAAAAGTCAAAAAAAAAGAGTACAAAAGTGATGTGAGCGTAAAAAATATCTTTTTTTTCCAAAAATAGATGTATTTCTGGCAATTTCTCAACAAAAGTTTGGGTTGATAGAGAATATAATCAACATCAATCTCTCTTTTGGGATTTTGAATGACGCCCAGGACAAGATGGCGGGAAGACAAGTAATCAAACAAGCGCTGGATTACCAATCCGCCCAAGGCGGGTGTTATTATATAAATCCACGTGACCCAATTCCGATTTACAATATCACCCCTCTAATTTCATAGAAATGACATCCATAACCCTATATTCACTCCAAATTTCAGATTTGCACTTGTATAAAAAGAAGAAACCCTGCTCAAGAATAGAGTTAAAAAGAGTTACTTTCTCTCTCTAGCAATTTCCCTCTCTCTTCTCTCTAGGAATAGTAAAACCCTAATCCCCTTTTCCTTTTTTCCCTCTCCCCACTGACCCACCCACTTCCCCTCCCCCCTTTGCTGCTTGCCAACGGCGGCGGGCGACCTCGGTGGTCGTCGGCCAAGTCTAGCCTCCTCCTCGCGATGTTTTTCTCCTTTTGCTCGGACCCAAGCTTTGGGAGTTCTTCTGGCAGTCGGTTGTGGGCGGCGAGATGCGAGTCTTCGGAGAGTGGTGAAGTTGGGTTGCGGTGGTAGCCTTGGGAGAGGGAGATGCCGCGATCTCCCGTAGCGTGATTTTTTTTTTTTTTTTTTTCGTTGTTTTGCTTCTTTTTTCCGTAGATTTGGTGTCTTTTTTTCTTTTTCTTTTTCTTTGTTGGTGTTTTGTGGTTCTCGGTTGAAGGGCGAATCTTGTAGGCGAAGTCTGAAATTGATTGTCTTGCAGTGCTTGAAAGTAGCTCGTGCCCGGGGGTGCATTTCTTTTTTTTGTGTCTTTGTTGGTAGTCTCCTTTGGGGGAGTGCCTTAGTCTTCCAGTGCGGGTGGCATTCTAGTCTCTTCTTGGAGGAGTTTTTAGTTTTTAGTGTTCAGTTTTTGTTTGTAGTTCTGTTAGTTCTTGTGCTAGTTACTCCTGTGGAGTAGAGTGCGTATTCCCCTTGACATTTGATTGTGCAAGGCGGCTTTGTGCCAGTAGACATGTTGTAAAAATGTGTTTTAGTTGAAATATTATGCTATCGTTTTTGGTTAAAAAAAAATAAAAAGAAGAGACCCTTCACACTTCTGAGACACCCGAAAACCACCATGTAAAAGCAAGCACCACTGAAAATTTTTGAGTATTCGGGCATATAGAAGACTTCAAATTTATTGATGTTTTGTTAAGTGGGATGGTTAGTCATGCTTGATTTGCAAGATAATTATCTTTTGAAGACTATTAAGTGTAGAGGTGCTCATGATCCTGGGTCTTATGTAATTGATGTGAAGAAGGGGAGGATGCCCTTATTGGACAACCTTTTAATAAAAATATCCTTCAGCCAAAAAAACAGATGAGGAGAAGTAGTATGAACAAGGACTTTGGTTTACTCTTGTTGAAGAACGACGAATCAAAAGCCCTATTATGCATTTTTATTATTTTTCTTTTTCCACATTTCAAAATAAGGGTATTTTGGGTATTTGAATCTTTATCCTATCTAATCATCACTGTTAAATGAATTTTGTTTTTTCATCCTATTCGTGAACCAATAATCAAAATCCCACAACCCAAACGAACGTATTCATTCAATTACATTATCCATGAACACGAACAAACAGTGTAAATAAATCTAACTAATCAAATCTACTTTTAACAACACTATCAACAAACTCAAACGAGCTCTGAATAAATAATATAACCTTGTTCGAACCCTATTCTTTTGTACAAATAGTGTATTCGAAATTTGCTCAAATAAGCCAACATTCTCAAAAAAACATCAATCAACTTTCACATACGGAGACTATCAAATATATGGCACCAACATCTCTTCAAGGTTTGTACAAATTACAACATAAGAGCTCCTAATTATCCATAATATGCTGACAAAAAACCGAAGCAATACACAACACACCAATATCCCTTTGAAATCATAGCAAAACACAGTGAACTGCCAAAATATAATTTATACTATAAATTATGAGCAAGAAACAACCGAAAACCAACTTCGTCACTATAAATTACGATCAATCAGGGTTATTCGAACCCTTCAACCAAGTATTCATCTCTATCATGTAAACCGGATAGAGCATAAAAAATACATATAAGAATTACAAAATTCATAGGACTCCACTAAATAATTGATTTCGCAATTTCACTGTATCTAGAGTCAGACCATTAAAGAATCCAGTATCAGCTATCCTTCGTATGCTAAAAAACTTCCACAGTAGAAAGTCTTATACCTTATCATCAACTTCAGACGATTCTGATATTCCTCCATGCTTTTGCTGACTGCTTCTGGAAATTGAATGACTACGCCGCTCTTTCCCTCCAGGTTTTGATGATGCATTGCCATACCAGACCATCCCAATAACGGCAATGACCATGCCGATAACTACTTGTACATTAAGACCCTCTTTTCCGAAAAATAAGAACCCCAGGATTAATACAAGGATAGTCTTCATGTGGCCAAGTACTTGGAATGAAACAGCAGTGAATCTGCCTATGCAGATGAACTGACTGAGATTTGTTCCCACTGCAATGGTACATGAGAGGATCATGAACACCTGCAGAGTCAAAGATAAGGTAATTATGTCTGAAGTAGTTCCAAAACTTTCACAAAATCACATAAGAGGAAAATAAATTTCAGATATACAATGATATCTGAGGCATATTGAAAGGGGAGAAAATATAAAGACCAGGGGATGCCCCACTTTAATGGTGAAGTGCTATTTGCAAAAGTATCATAAAGTCAATCAATTAGCAAAAAATAAAAAATAAAAATCCATCACATTTCGATGCAGCATAAGAAAATGTGAAAGAAGAATGATATATAGCTTATGTAACCAAATAAGTAATGTCAGAAAATATATAAAAACATTAAGAAACATTTAATTCACACTAGTGGCTCAATGTAAGTGATATCAGATCCTACGAGTGCCGTAGTACAACATAATATACTACTATACCTATTCACCATATGGCACATGATACTTATAATTAATGCAATACAATAAACTATTTTTGGTTTCACTTAATTAGATTAGGTACCTGATAAGAAATCAAACGATGCATCTATTATTGATCCTCATATTAATCATTCCACCCTACAGCACCTACACAAGTCCTTTTGATTTCTCTATACTCTAAACATACTTTCTATAACTGTTTTTCTTTATAACAAATCATAGAATAGCAAAATAGAACAGTTAGTAAATTGCAATCCTTAAAGTGGATTCTAACTGAGAGGAGAATAAAGAGGCTGCAACGAATATTTCAAGTCAATAGCAATGTTTATGAAGTTGAATATTTCAATGAGCGAAATCACAATAATATATTATCACTGCTGAAATCTACAGATGAACTTAAGCAAAAGTGAAAATACAACTGATAACATATTAACATGGGCAAGGTTGAAAGGTCAGCGTAGATGTAATAATTGAGAATCAGATATGTTGTCTTCCACTTGCAACTCAAATAGTTACTGGCAGCATATCATACAGCAGCAAACCACGCTGATAGGAAAACTAGCCAGGATAATCAGCTTCAAGTTCGATTTGACAGTCATGCTTTGTGATATTATTTACTGTTTCGTATCTTATAATCAAGAAAGTTATGGCCCTTTTGCTATAATACAAGTCTGCCACTTAGTACCCATAAACATTTGAAAATTGTCACAGAAAAGGCAATTCAAACTTTCACATCATTCACACAGAACAATTTACTTGGGGAGAAGAGATTAATTTCTAATTAATTCTGAGTGGCTAAAGCGTGGGTACAAGAACAGAACCTAGTACGGTCAAGTTAGTCAATAATTTTACATCGCTCAAACTCATCATTTTTAACTTTTAAACCAGAAGAGCTACCACAAACTACAATATATAAAACCAAAATAAATTATAGACAAATGCATAGTGATACTAATATATATCATACCAGGATCAGAGACAATTGACTATGGTAATACAGCATATATGGCATAGCTTGTGGAAGCACTTACCACAGATGGTAGATGAAAGTTATAGGCGTCGATTCTCTTGTTTGTCAACCAATAATCCAGAAATGGGCCTATTAACAATAGTGATGCAGCCTGGGCTGGTGCAGTGTGACCCAGTAGATTGAAGGAAGTAAGGGAGTACTTTCTCTGAAGGAAATGAACATACTGCAAATGCAAATCCATAACTAAGTAACTTTCTACAAAGGTTGCAGACAAAAAGCGTACAAAAAATTTAGAATGATACAATCAGAGATAAAACTACAGGTAACAGGGCTCTGTCTGAAGCCAATTACAGCACTGTCAAATTCTCCATACAACAGCGAAACCATTATATTTTTTGAGGCTGCAGAACTGTGATCTCCATTACAGTAGATACTGACAAACTTTGCAAAACAAGTATTTGTAGTTGAAATACTTCCGTGCTTGAGCCGTAAATCCATTCTAAACATATTTAATGCATACACAGAATTCTCATATCACAATAGGTCAAAGTATTAAGTATAACTTACATACTGTTGCAGTGATGTACTCCAGACTGCAATAAATGCAGCAATGAAGCCCTTGGCATTAACACTCACATCAGTAACTGTGCAGACTGCAACACCAAGGAGTACGATTAAGATGCTAAGTTTTGTGTCTCTCGAATATCTGATCTTGTCAAACACAACTTCCAGTAAGCAGGATACCGGGATCATAGTCAGTTTCGCTATCTGATAATACACAAAACATAATATTATGTTTAGCACTGCAGTCATAGAGGTTGCCCAACATACTTAGTTCTTCTTTCATTTAGATAGATGAAAACATTGATGATTACCTGGTAGAATCCCACTGAATTCCACATTAAGCTGACATTCATTCCAACAATAGAGAAATTTGCAAATAAGACAAATTTCAAAAGCTCTGGATAGGGTAGATGAGAAGGTTGAATGTAACCGAGCCACCTTAGAACAACCGTCATCAAGGTTGTGGTAGCAAAATGCAAACCAGTCAATGTTGTAGCTGCGCAGATTGAACTAGTCAAAAAGCTAGAAAAATGGAAATTCAAAAAAGAATTGAAAATTGAAGAAGTACAACATGAGGTCCACCATTAAAAACAAAGAAGAATTTGGTCATTGTTTTAAATCGGTTAGCTCCTGGTTTAGCTTCCCAAAAATAAAGATCATTGTCAGCTTCTTAATGGGCTATTAAGATTTAATAAAAATTTCATATGCTTTTGAAGTGTGAACAGTATTTATAACTTCTTTTAAAGTGGAAACGAGAATAGCTGGGGAAGCAGGGGATATTGTTCCAGCATTCATTATATCAACGAAACATGCTTCTTTTGCACACCCAAAGAGTGCTGCTTGGTAGTGCATACTTCCATATCATTAAAGGTTAACAAGCCCACACAAGTTCTTCAACAAAATATTTATGGTATTCAAATTTTAGAAACCAAGTAATAGTTTAACTTTGACCATGAATGTGCATTTCATCTCCAATTCATGCTAACTTGGTGTAGAATCTATTCAAAGAGGTAATAATATTTACCAAAGCTGAAGCCATAAGTGGCCATTAATGCCTTATTGACAATGATGATCCCAACTGAAGTGACTACATTGAACATCCATGCAGCCGCATCCAATGCAGCTTTCTTATCAGCTTTGCTTGCTGGTGGCATTTTGCTTTTTCCTTAATTCTTGTTCTAACTGTCCAATGGGTGAAGAATTACCCTGATAGGACCATAAAGCAACAGTTTAACCACCACATTCAATCCAAGATTTCTTCCACTAAAATACCTGCACAGGACCATTAAATCAGAAGAATTAAGCCAACTCATACCATTTACTGAATTCGGAGAAAGCCAAGATTTAGCTGATTAAAGATTTCAGCATAAAATTTTCATACAGATTACAGATTACGATTTCATGCAGCAGAAAAGAACTGATTTCTCGGATGCAAACTATCTACTTAACATTGATATTGATAAAAGTTAGCCGCAAAGTACAGCAGTAAATCATTTTCATACAATATCAATTGACAGCATATCCAAGAACAAACTGACAACAAATTTTGAAACCCAACAAATTCCAATCTTCAATAGACAGTTATAAACCAATTAGATTCACCACCGTCTAACTTTCCAAATCAACAACACAGTACTACATTGATTCACAGGTCAAGAAAAAATAATTACTCTAACTTAACTTCTACACAGATCCCAAGATTTTCATATCTAAACCACAAAACCACATCCACTTTCCACAATTCAACAACATTTAATCCACCACCATCAGATCTAAAATCTCAAAACCCCCCAGTTTCCCAGATCGCATTAAATTCCTCAAACCCACATCAATTACTCACCAAATCGCAGATCCAACCACACAGGATCATCGAATTCAACAGAAAATAATGCACAATTCAAGCTCACATCACTGAAAGAAATAACTAATATAAACAAAACATAGCATTAAAAAAACGTACCCCTTTTGAAGTTTATAACGGAATGAAAGGGGCTTTCCCGTGAATTTCAGTTTCTCTCCAGATTCTCACGACTCTTGAGTTAATGATGGATGAACGTGTATGCATGTGATGTATATATCAAGGCGTATGTATATATAGTATGTATCTGTGTATGTATATATGGGGAGTAGAATCGAGGGAAGTGTAGTAATTTTTTTTTTTTTTTTTTTTTTTTGAGGGAAGTGTAGTATGAATGAGTGCAGATATGGGAAATGGGATTTTAGGGTTTGACCCAAAATGAAATGAAAATGGAATGCCAATTTCAGTTATGGAAGTTTGCTTTTCTTCTTTCCCCACATATTATTATAGATGTACCTACTTTTATTATTTTTAATTTTAATTCTTTTTCTGAAACGTATTATTTTTAATTCTTTTTTTAAATCAAATATTAGAATAAATAAAAATGCTACATACATATGTATATATATCTATTTATGGGTGGGTCATGGACAGCCTTGAAATTATTTGGTACCTGAATTAATTTTAATGTTTATTCCAAATTTAATAATATAAATAAAAGTGAATTCTTTTTATTTTCTATTATAAATTAAATTATTTGGCTATCTGAAATGTTAAAATACGTAAATAACAATTAAATTAGTACGCAAAGTTTAGAAAAATTGTTTTTTTAGTATGAGTGAAATATTCATTAAACCTGGCAAAACATACAGTCTACAAAAAATATGATTTATTATGAGAAATTATTAGTCTTATTACACAAAATCATAATCTCACTCTGATTTAAGTACTCTGTATAATTTGGTGTCATTGTTTTTCTTGATTTATTGGATCGACATAGAAAATGACATTTCGTATAAAAATGTTGGATTTTCCTTAAAAGACATAAAATCCATATTATGTTGAGAACAATTTAAACTTTTGAATTTTCACATATTCTCTCGCTGAAAAAAAAAAATCTATAAAGTTAATATGTGGTGACAATTATTTTTCAAGTGTTCATCTGATGCTGCTACATTTTGCGGATAAACTCCAAATTAAGGTTTTGGGGGGAACTTGCTTGCAATAACAAAACACCAATTGAGAGTATTGAATTGTGAATACTTACAAATTGGAAGAATAAATCTTTTTATACTTGGGTTGATGAGTCGGATGGGCCTTGTAGGATAAAGCGGGGTGTGTGGACCCGATATAGCGAATTGAGTCTCACAGGATGCTCAATATAGTTTGGGTCTCTTGTGTCAATTGACAGTGTTCGGACCCAATAATGAATATTTATGATTTCACTCTCCAACATCGTCATAGGCAAAAATTCAAGACTCAGTTCACATTATCATTTGACAGTCGATTCACTAGATTCACATTATCACATTATTATTAACGTGCCATTTTTGTAATTTTCTGTTCATTTAAGATACTTTTTTTATAAGTTTATGTAGCATTACAATTCAACAATGCTTCAAGTATAAAAAGGTTGTATTCATTTTATTTTTTTAATTTTCTCTTTATGCCTTTTTAAACAAGTGGGAAAGTATTATTAAACCGTGAATATATATAGCAAATAATTATTAGTTTTTATTAGTTTCCAAGTGTGCCAAAAGAAAACTGAAGTTGACAAGAAGGTAATGAAAAGAAAAGTGTGAGCAATTGGAGGATTATGTAAAAGTTACAACTGGAGACAAATCCGGCAAAACAGTGTTGCGTTTGCACAAAGTTGTGAATTTATCAACTATCAAAATTTGTATAAATTTTTTATTTTTTCGGTTGGAAGAAATGCAATTTTTTGTTTTTTTGAAGGAAAGAAATGCTATTTTAGATCTCTATTTACTTAATTGACTTGTGATTATTTAGAAAGAAAGTAATGACATATTTTGTTGTTGATTTTGTAAGTATTATTTATACGAGTTATTTCGAAATCATCGACTTTAAAGAAGCTTTTTTTTTTTTGAAAGGAAAATTTCATAAATGCATTAAAGGTGCTGGAAATCATCCAGCAACGATTGACAAAGAGGTAGTGGGATCTGATCCCATACAAGAGAGGTGGAATTCATGTTTTTTGCAAAAGAAGCAAAAAAATGAGCAATACAATTGTTGAGACGTCTAGTCCAAAAAATCCCTACAACTGAGGCTTGAGATTTTGCAGCAATGACTTCGTCCAAAATGGCTGTGCAGCTGATAGGGAAGTGGGCTTCCCTGTTGATAGCAAGAATGATGGCCGCTGCATCTCCAAAGATTTCGACAAGGGACAGGTTGAGTTGTCTACAAACAGTGAGGGCTTCACGGAGGGCGAGGACTTCCGCTATTTCAGCGTCGGTGATCCCCGGGAACTTTTTGGATTGACCTTGAATGAATTTCCCGGATGAGTCAAAAACTGCAACTCCCGTGCCTGCGCAGGAGGAGGAGGTGGAGATCGCCCCATCAAAGAAAATTCTAGGACCCGTTGGTTTGCGTGTTAATAGACAACTATTCGAGAGAGCTAATGAAGTGCGCTCCGGCCAAGAGTGGGCTGCGGTGAAATCTGTAAGTTTGATGTTGGCCATAAGAGCGATAGAATGGGGGTCCGGGTTAATATCCTCAAATTTCTTCTTGTTTCGAGCGAACCAAATAAAGTCGCAAATAACTGCAAAGATTTCGCACATTTCAAATTCAAGGTGAACAACAACTTCTCGAAACCAAAACCTGAAGGAGGGTTGCTCGTGTGATATGATTACTTCCCAAAGGCCCACGAGTTTCCACACGTTTTTGGCAAACTCACAAAGGAAAAATATGTGTGAGGCCGTGGGGCAAGGAGAAGCGCAAATAACACACGGTTCATTAGTCTGCATGTTTCGAAATTGGAGGAATTCATGTGTAGGTAGTGATCCAGTTAGACATTTCCAAAGGAATAATTGAGTTCTATGTGGGATTCGTAGTTTCAAAATTTTTTTCCACAGAGAATTATCAATAGAGCTGCTGGACATGTGAATTTGAGGAATGAAAAGCGAGTCGGCCGAGGAGATAATAGTATGATAGGCTGACCTGACCGAGAACTTGCCATTTTTCGAGAAATGCCAACCCCAAAGGTCATGAGCATTGCTGGCACCCAACGGCATCGCGAGAATTGCTTTGGTCTCATTATCAGAAAAAAGGGAGTGGAGCAGCGACGTCTTCCAGCAACCTACGTCTTGATCAATGAGATCGGCCACTTTTTGAATTCTTGAGGAAGTCGGACGGGCACTGTGGACACGGAAGTCGGCGTGGCATGGAATCCAAGGGTCGCCCCATATACAAGTTGATGAGCCAGAGCAGATAAATTTCCTGCACCCAAGTTTGAGGCAACTAATAGAATCGAAAATGCTACGCCATGACCAAGAAGGGCGATGTCCAAGCTGAGTCGAAAATAAATCCCCCGTCGGGAAATACTTAGCTTTGAAAATTCTGGACATGAGCGAGGAGGGACACGTGAGGATCCGCCATGCTTGCTTACAGAGTAAAGCTAAGTCAAAAGCTTTAAGGTGACGAAATCCGAGTCCACCCATCGCCTTGCTTAAACACAACTTGCTCCAATTTCGCCAGTGTATCTCTTTCTTTGTTGTGTCTCCACTCCATAGGAATTTTGAAGACATAGAGTGGATTTTATCAATGATAACATCCGGGAGCTTAAAGCATGACATAGCAAAATTAGGTATGGACTGGAGTACTGATTGAATTAAGATAATTCGGCCAGCTTGTGATAAGTGCTTCTCTTTCCACCCGTTGATTTTTCCCCAGATTTTGTCGAGAATCCCATTGAAAATTTGCTGTTTATTGGCCCCTATTACTGATGGCAGCCCCAAATATTTGCCGTGGCTCGGGACCTCCGGAATACAAAGAAGATGAGTGATGGCGGACCGATTCTCAGGTGTAGTATTTGGGCTAAATAGAATGCCAGACTTCTCAAGGTTAATCTTTTGTCCAGAGGCGTTCTCATAGAGATTAATGGCGTATAGAAGAGTTTGTGCTTCTTTAATGGTAGCATGTCCGAAAATTAGCGTATCGTCCGCGAAGAAAAGATGGGAGATTGTCGGGGCAGTTCGAGCGATAGTGATACCATAAAGTGAGCCGGCTGCCTGGAGGTCCTGCAAAATTAAGGAAAAAATTTCGAAGCATAAAATAAACAGATACGGGGAGAGGGGATCTCCTTGTCGAATCCCACGTTGTGGAATGAGGGAACCGAATTGACTGCCATTTAGAAGGAAAGAAAATGAGAGGGATGAGATACATGTATGAATCAGGGAGACAAAATGGGGAGGGAAACCAAGTTTGGACAGCACACGGATCACAAAGATCCATTCCACCCGGTCGAAGGCTTTGCTCATGTCAAGCTTAACCGACATTTGGCCAATGTTCCCAAGTTTACGAAGTTTCATCGAATGATGAATTTCATAAGCTACAAGGATATTGTCCGTGATGAGACGACCTGACACAAAAGCGGATTGGGAGTCAGATATGAGGGCCGAGAAGGATATTTCGGAGACGGACGGCTAAGGCTTTGGACGCGATTTTGTAGATAACATTGCACAAGCTTATAGGCCGAAATTGTGAAACATGATCAGGGTGACGCACCTTTGGGATAAGCACAATGTGAGTGAAATTATAAGATGGTAATAACACATTATGATTCAAAAAATTTAAAGCAAAACGGGAGACATCATTACCCACAATATGCCAGAATTTTTGGAAAAAACAGGACTCATACCATCCGGGCCGGGAGACTTGTAAGGATGCATGTGCTTAAGGGCTCGCTTGATCTCATCTGCGGTGAAGGGTTGTGACAGGGCTTCAACCATTTCATCAGTGACTTTAGTTCTGACCCGACTTAACACCTTGTCAATATTATCCCGGGACGGCAAAGACGAAGAGAAAATGTTCGCATAGTGCTGGCCAATAATCGATTCTATACGGCTTCTGTCAGATTGGGTAGTACCATTTTCGTCTTTGAGGGAAGTGATGGTGTTTGTAACTTTTCTCGATGTGGCGAATGCATGGAAGAAACTGGAGTTACGGTCCCCTTCTTTATACCAATGTTGTTTGGCTCGTTGTTTCCATCGGATGTCTTGAAGCGAGAGTAAGGAGTCCAGTTGGGATTCGAGGTGCACAATTTTGAGCTTTGAGTCTGTAGTAATCTGCCCTTTTTGAAGAGTAGAGATTTCCTTCTTGAGATCTTTGATTTTTTTTGGCAGATTAGAGTAGTCGGCCTTACTCCAATTAAGAAGTCCTATTTGGCAATTATTGATGTTGTTGTCAATGTCTTCAAGACCAGTTTGCCAATTTTCCACAATTGTTTTTTCACAATCTTTCGACCGGATCCACATAGCTTCAAAACGGAAAGGGCGAACTCGATTACCCGGTCGAAAGTTCGTAGCGAGGTGTTGAGCCATGCAAATGTAGAGATACGCATGATCCGACGAGTACGAGGCATTGTGTGTAACTTTCCAGTTCGGAAAAATAGCCCGACAGAGATTATTATTAACGCTTCGGTCAAGGCGAGCACGCTGAGTGAGCGGGTGAATCAGTAGACGGTTCCAGGTGAAAATGTGACCGCTGAATCCCATATCTTGCAAGTCACAATTCGAGAGTGCTTCCCGAAATGCATTGATTTGCCACGGGCCCCTGTTATTGCGACCCACAAATTCTCGCTGCAACAACACTTCATTAAAGTCTCCGAAGCAAATCCACGGGGTGGGTGTTTGAGAGGGAAGAGATAAGAACAAGTTCCAGAATTGGCGTCGCAAGGAAACATCGGGTTGGCCATAAACCCCAGTAGCTCGAAGGGTATGATTGTTGTAATGGATATCCACGTCAATGAAGCGATCACAAAAACTACGCAAAGAGACAGTCAGAGATTTTTTCCAGAGGAGGGCGAGCCCCCCCGATCTCCCAGAGGCCGGGACAGAGATTCTAAAATAAAAAAGCCGAGATTTAATATTGTCGATAACAGAGATGTTGCATTTGGTTTCGTAGAGAAATACAACATCAGGCGTCTTGGTGCGAATAATTTCGCGGAGCTCTTGAACTGTTCGAGGGTTCCCAAGCTCTCGACAGTTCCAACTTATGATATCTATTGTGTGCGGCGGAGTTGATCCTCGCCAGACTCCGCCAATATAATAGGGGTCGAAATAGAAGAAGGGGTGGGTGTGGGGGTACTGGGAGAGGGGGAGGTGGTTCTGGATTTTTTGTTGATGATTTCGACAGATATATCTTGAAGCTCAGTATCGGAAAAACCATCGACTTGGAGTTTTCTTTTGGGTTTAGGTTTAGAGGAGGAAGCAGATGAGATAGATTTTTTTCGGAGTGAAGTGAATTTACGTGCAAGTTTGCGAGCGGGTGTATCGAGAATCATAGGAACTGGAACAAGGAACGGGGATGGAGGGGGCTGTGTGAGGGGGGATATATGGGGAAGAGGATGAGGTTTGGTGGAGGATGACGGGTGTGAGATTTTTGTGGGAGTGGAGTTTAAGAGGGCAGGAGTTTGGTTGAGGCTGGGGACAATGGCTAGGTTGTGTATCTGTTGGGGAGGTGGGGGTACATGAGTAGGGGCAATGAGAGGCTGTTGAGGGGAGGGTTGTGAAGGCGGTGGGTTAGGGGGTGGAGCGGATGGGTTGGGACTTTCAGGTGTATATGTGGGTTGGCTAGGAGGATTTTGCATGGTATAAGACTTTGAGGTATCATTTTCAGAAGGGGTTTTTTGCATGGGAGCAGATTTGGAAATATCTATATCTGAAGGAGGATGGTTATTATCTCGTGGACGCAGGGGTGGGCGGCGGAGGGGAGAGGATGAGAGGCTTGTGATGGCTCTGAGCCAAGTTCCATATTCAAGGGGTGTGGATGAGGGCGAGGGGAGGAGGAGACGCTTTTCACAATCTTTTAGGACGTGTCCAATGATACCGCAATGGAAACAAAAATCAGGGAGATGTTCATATTTGAGAAATAGGGGATGTTTTTGGCCATGGTAATCAGCATGAAGAACCCGGAGGAGAGGTTTAGTGATATCCATTCCCACCTTTATTCTAACAAATTTACCTATAACCGAGCCAGATAGGTCTGCGTCTATATCAATGACTTTTCCAATAGATTTTCCCACGGTCTCGGCGAAGCCTTTATTCATCAGGCCTAAAGGGAGTTGGTGCAACTGGATCCAGAAATCACACTGTGAGAAAACCATAGCTGAAGGTTTGATTTCTGCAACCACTTCATTTATAACCAAGAGATGTCTGTCAAAGAGCCATGGGGATCCAAGTATGACTCGTTTCTTGCCCAGAAAATTATCAAACGAGAAAAGGAACGTGTGTGTCATGGACTGTTTTGCAAGAGAATGATCCTTTTGGGTTCCATAGTCGTTTAAAGAGGGAATAGATCTCGTCGCCGCTAATATTGCGTGGAGCAAGGATTTTCCTGCAAGGCAGAGGTAAGGTCTAAGGATCTTGAGTCAGAGATTTGAAGATATCGTGATAGCCTCCTCTGGCACCAAGGAGAGAGGCGGGCGTACATTTTCTCGAGGTCCTCCGCCATCGATAGTCGATGAAGGTGTTAAGCGGGGTAAGAGCTAAATATACCAAATGAGCGGTTGCGAGTCAAGTCACAAAATCTTCACACAATCGATGAGACCTCGCGAAAAAGAAGACAAAAGGTGAGAAATAGTAGAAAGGAAAAAAAAAAAAAACACAAAACAGACAAAGAAAAGAGAATAAGAGATGGTGAGTGAGCAAAAGAAGAAAAACGAGAAAAGGTTAAAGGAATATGTTGGAATGGGAAAGAGGACATCGTTGATGACGGAGAGGTTCAGGGGGAATGTTTGCAGGGGGGACAGTTCAATGGGGTACACCCAAGGACGGCGTGCGCTAAGGGTTTTTTCTCCAAGAGAAAAACCCTAGGACTTCAATTTGCTATATAATTTAGGCTCAACTGCATGTCCCTTCGGGGACATCCGATAAATTTAGGCTCAATTTGAAATAGACTATTTGATGTTGAAACAATAATTTTAATTCTTTAATTAATATGAAATATATTATTAGGTTACTTTTATTAATTATACTTGTATTTTTCTTATTAATCTATGGTCAAATAAATGATAAAGCAATAACAATAATTCAAAATTGTCAATGTATCTTTATATATATACATATAGGATATGGATCAAATAGGTCCTCCTACTTGGGGTGAGTCCATGGGGACACATCCTAACCATAGATCAACAATTTTGGGTGGTCCAGATTTTTAGGGCTTTTTTATGTTTATTTTTTTGTTTGAGCAATTAAAAAGGGTAGGGTGGTAATTTGGCACTTTAGAATCAGTTATTAAGATTTCATTCCCTCTTTCACGTGATTTCACCCACTTTTCACGCACACTCTGTCTCCAGTGTTTCAGTTTCAAAAAAATTTCTCTGTTGCTTATGTAGTATAGAATTGTTGCTTATGACTTGCTTATGCAGTTAATGTATCTGTGATGCATGTGTAGTGTATATTCGTTGCTTATGTAGTATATGCTTATTGCTTATGTAGTATGAGTTGGTTGCTTATGACTTGCTTATGTAGTTAATGTATTTGTGGTGCATACGTAGTGTATATTCGTTGCTTATTTAGTATAGACTTGTTGCTTATGTAGTATGAGTTTGTTGCTTATGACTTGCTTATGTAGTTAATGCAATTGTGGTGCATACATAGTGTATATTCGTTGCTTGTGTAGTATAGACTTGTTGCTTATGTAATATGGGGTTGTTGCTTATGACTTGCTTATGTAGTTAATGCAATTGTGGTGCATACATAGTGTATATTCGTTGCTTGTGTAGCATAGGTTTGTTGCTTATGTAATATGGGGTTGTTGCTTATGACTTGCTTATGTAGTTAATGTATTCGTGGTGCATACGTAGTATATATTCGTTGCTTATGTAGTATAGACTTATTGCTTATGTAGTATGAATTTCTTGCTCATGACTTGCTTATGTAGTTAATATATCTAAAAGCACCATGACACATCTATACAAGCAACAAATTACATCTTCATAAGCAACATTCGAACTGTAGCCAAGTTTTAGCAACTATGGGGAATTGTTTGCAACTTTTTTCAGCCCCTGGTAATGCGTTGAAGAAGAAAGATGAAGAATTTCTCACAGTAGTGCATTGAAGAAGAAGGAGGAAGAAGAAGGAGGAGAATTGT
This sequence comes from Rehmannia glutinosa, assembly GCA_016081115.2. Classification (NCBI taxonomy): domain Eukaryota; kingdom Viridiplantae; phylum Streptophyta; class Magnoliopsida; order Lamiales; family Orobanchaceae; genus Rehmannia; species Rehmannia glutinosa. Next base: position 98,353,248 of record CM071926.1, on the reverse strand, counting down.
TACGTGATTTTGTTTTGAGATTTGGAAGGATTGCGTGAATCCCATGAATACGTGAATCCCATGAATATTGCTTTGAGAGGATGACTAATTTACCCCTGTGTTTAATTAACTAGCTTGTAATTTGTAATTTTGCCTCTTAAATCGCAAATCTTGAAAAATTAGATATATGGCTAGGATTGGTCCCTATGGACTTACATTATGAAGTGGTCTCATATAACCCTCTCCCCATACACATATATATATATAGTAACTTATTAATTTTTTTTAAATAAACACACATACTCATGTCATAAGTGGACATACGGAAACATCCTACATAAATAGTAATATAATATATACATAACATAATGAAAAAATGTTGGGAACTTGCTTATTATTAGTGCCATACTATAATTTGGCAGATTTTAACAATTAAAGTAAATTTGGTTTCAAAGCTTATTATACACTTTCTATTTAAATAATTATAATTTCTTATTTTCTCGGAAAATGGATTTTTGTTTCTTACCAAAATTGAATAATCCAATAATATAAAATCGTATTTTATGCATGAATTAAAACTACCCACCTATAATCAACTATAATTTTCTTTTGTAAAGTCAAGATTTGTGTAAGTTTAATGTGAAATAAGATCCTCATCCTAATGTTGGCAGGTTTTAATCTTGTGTGGATTTTGTACTGTAATTTAATTTTGATACACAAAATTTCAAAATATAAAAACATAAAAATCTGGGTAATAAATTTTATTTGATTATTGATTTTATGCTTTCTTAATTTGAATAATATCTTATTTACTAAAAATCTGATTTGAATATTTACCAAAAATCTTAATAACCCAATGCCTAGTTAAAATTCTGGACAATAAAATACAAAGATAAAAGAGGAAATTACACAAAATGCCCTCATTTTTCAAAAAAGACAAAAATGCCACCCTATTCCAAATCTATCCGACCCGCTGTTTTTTTTCCCAAAAATACCCGCCCACTTTATGCTGCTATTCAGTTTTTTTCCCCTCCAGTTTCTTAATCTAGGTAAATCAAATTTCTTAATGGTTTGTCTTCTTCATTCCATACTTGAGTTCGCGCCCGTTTTTCTTGCGATTCTTCAGGTGTTCGTGGCCACGTTCTCCATTAGTGCTTTCAGTTTCATTCGTCGTTCGAGCTTCATCACGTTATTCCTAGGGTTAGTTTGTTTTTCAAACCGCTGGTATTCGTATTATTAATGGCTCCTAAAAATGCTCCTAAAAACTCTCCTCATAAGAGAATTTTGAGAAGTTTTTCGAAGATAGCAGCAGATTCCTTGAAAAAGAGGAAAGTTCAGAAGGTTGTTGTTGGTTCTATGGATTCTAAGAAGAGGAAAATAGAAAAAGTTTTTGAGAAAGAAGCGGTTCTGGATGTTAAATCGCATTCCAAAGTTGTGAAATTGAATGCCGGTGTGAAAGCTGCTGGGAAGAAGAAGGTTTCCTTTGAAGAAACCGATGTTGCTGAGGTATGAGTTTTGTGTATTTTGATTTGTACTCTTTTTTTTTGTTTCGATGTTGTTTCTTATTTGTTTCTGTTATGTTTCATTTGTTTTTTTATGTGTTTTAAGTTGAAGTGGTTGTTGATTTTGTGTTTCTTTTATGTTTCTGTTTTGTTTCATTGTTGTTTCTAGGGTTTCAAGTATGTTCTTGACCCTGCTGACTGGTTCAGTGCTCGAGTAAATATTGTCTTCTCGTTTGATGTTATTAAGAATATAAAGACCACCTTAACTGACAACCAACTGGAGGCATTTAAGAATACCTGTTTTGGATATTTCCTGGAAATGAAAGAAGTTGACTTCCTGAATCAGCTTGTTCATTCTCTATTGAAACGTCAAGTCGTCTACTCGAAGAAGGACGAAATTGTTGTTTCTGTGGGTGGGAAGTTGTTGCGGTTTGGGTTGGGTGAGTTTGCTATTGTGACTGGTTTGAATTGTGTTGGTGTTAGGCAGCCTTCTTTGTCCGGGGATGTTCGTGAGTTCTGATTTATATTTCGTAAGTATTTTGCTAGTAGGAACAAGTTTAATAGCAAATGATCGAGGAGTGTTTTTACTCCGTGTTTGGGGGATGAGGATTTAGACGCACTAAAAAATTGGCTTTACTTTACTTTATTTTCTCCATTTTTTCTTTTACTTCTACCTTAGTAGACTTTGTCGAGATGTCATTTTTGAGTTGGTTGACAAGGATATGGATGTTTTTGACACGTATCCTTGGAGGAGTGAGTTGTTCGATGTGACGATGTGTGAGTTGAGGCAGAAAATATTGTATAGAAACAAACTTCAAGCGCGAGGAGAATCCGGTGGGAAGCGACAAATTCTATAGAATTCAAGGATTTAGATTTAGCTTTCCGAGATATGGTTCTATGAGTGCTACCCCGAGGTGAACGGCAAGTTTTGTGCTCGAAAGCCGACTGTGGAGATCCCCGAGGATTTTGAATCGACGTGTTCAAAGTCCGGAAAGACAACAAAGTTCGTGCCAAGACCTTGACATGAAGATATTCAATCCTACGAACAACAGCAATATGATTGTACTATTTTTTTCTTTCTGCTTTTGTTTCATTTATGTTTCTAAATTGTTTCTTTTATGTTTCGACTTTTGATTTATTTATTTTTTTATTTCGGTTGGTTTGAAGAACTTGTGGCCTCGATGATGAGTCAGTGCAACTGGGAATTGACATTCTATGATAAATCAAAGTACACATTCAAAGCCCGTTGACGATGATTTTGTTGTTGGAAGGTTGAAGAGGAAGGAGGTTGTGGGTGGTAGTGGCTTGAATCGCATCGTTGACGACATTGCTAGGAATCGGTTGTTGTTTTCTAAGGAATTTGAGGCTTTTAAGGTTTCAACTTCAAAATTCTTGGAAGAACAATTTGCTATTGTTTTCTCTGAACTTGCCGATATTAAGAGCAAACTAGAGGTTCTCAATTCTCATACTTTTGTTTGTTGTTTTTAATTATAAGTATTTTTTTGTTATCTTTCTTGTTTTTTCTTGTTGTTTCTTTTTTGTTTCAATATTGTTTATTTTTTGTTTCTGTTCATCACATGGCTGTTGTTTTTTATGTAGGTTCGTTCTGTTGTTGATGAAGTTGAGACTGAATCTAATGGCATGTCCTTAGGTTCAGGTTCTGAGGAAGATGCAGATGCGGAAAAACATGGAGAGGATGAGGTTGATGATGGGAATGTGGATGTTCCCATTGCTGAAGCTAGAAAAAAAGATGACGCTGGTGAAGGTGATTTGACTGCTGCAGAGGGTGTTGCAGCTAGTGGTTTGGTTAGTCTGGAACAGGGCATGGATAATGTGGTTGATGAATCAAGGAAGGATGGTAGCGAGAGGGAGAATATATTTGATGAATCAATCAAGGAACGTGGCGAGGTTGAGAAGGTTGCTGATGAGACGATCAATGATGGTGGGGAGGAGCATAAATTCATTAGTTCTCAGGAACTTGACGATCTCACCCCTTCTCAAATTGACAATATATTAAACACTGCAAGTCAAGCTGCACTGGGAAAGGTGTGTTTAAATTATAGGTTCTATTTTTTTGTTGTTTTTTGATTCTGTTTGTTATTTGTTATTTTATTCCCTTTTGTTTTGTTTTTTTTTTCGTTTCAGGGTGCTTTGAAAAGTCCAGTTGGTGTCTCCTCTGATCTGTCTCCTTCTATGAAGAGGGTTTTGAAACCGTCCATTGCGGTGAGAACTCCATTCACCACTAACTTTAAGTCTTCCTGATGCCGCCAAGGTGGTGAACCCGCCGACGTGGTGATTGATTGGAAGATGCCGGCGACAAAGATGTCTTTGTGGATCTTTGGGAAAAAAGTTCCAAAGCCCTTGGTTAAGGGAAGGTGCCCGCTGGACGAGAATATGGGTGAAGGTCCGGATAAGGGCCCCTGGCGGATGGGTTGAACGATCGGGCTTGCGAAAGGGTTTGATTCTCAAGCGGTATACACCTTTATTAATTTCATATTTGTAATTACTTACTATCCGAAACAATTGTGAGACCATTTTGAAACATATATGAAACAATTACATAAATATTTATAAATTTGTGATTAGTTTGTTGTTTTTGGTTTTATGTTTATTTGATACTTTTTTTCAATTTAATCGATACTCGGAGGAAGATGACAAAGTTGAGCCTTCTTTGAAACTTGGTGTCGCGAAGTGAAGTCAAGTCATGGTTTCACAAACCTGTATTATGTTGATGAGTAATTGGCTTCTTCTGTAAGTTTTTCTTGTATTCCATGTTGTTTTTTGAATTGTCCCTTCTTCTTTTTTGATTGTGTTTTGTGTTCATTTTGCAGCATATTGATGTTCTTTTCTACTATTTGAGGTAGAAGTTCCTATACGGGCATAATGCTGTGGCATTCACAACGACTGATTTGATATTTGACTGGTGCATCCAAAGCATTTATAAGAAATATTGCCAAGTAAACAAAAGAAAGAAGAAACATTTTGATCCGGCTCCATGATCAATGTCAATACCACGATTGTGGGACTATATCACGGGATATGATATAGCGTGCGGGACGCCATGGTCTAAGTTGATCACATCTTGTTCCCATACATTGCATTGATATGGAGCATGGGTAATGGGATGGTTGAGCGTGAAGGAGAGAACCATATATTTGTACAATTCGTTGAAGACGGATGATTCTTCAAAGTGGTCGCTGAGTTGGTGTGAAAGCTTATGCCTTTCTCCTTCCTAGGTTCCCGCCCTTGGTAGCCTTTTATGGTGTCTATTCCGGTGATCCGAATGCGCTATGAAAGTCGTTGTTGTGAAAGACATTCCTTGCGTACAAGAAGACGTTTTTTCTATGTATTTTCGATTTGTTTGTTCTTTTTGTTGTTTTTGTTTTTGTTGTTTTATATGGCCACCGCCTATTTTTTACATTTGTTTTTGTAGTGACCGTGGTGTTTTTGTTGCTTGTTATGCTGAATATTTTGTTGCCGGGAAGAAAATGGATCGAAAGCGTTTGATGCAGAGAATGAGCGGTCAAGGTTTAGTCATTTGCTCTACAATCACGCCGGTCAAGTAACAAAACGGCGACATTTAGGATGACAAATGACATTGAAATTCTCCGCTCCACTCCCAAAGGATTCTAGGAATTGTTGTTACGAAAATCCCGATAAATGTGTAATCACCCGAATGATTTGTCTTAATTTTGGTACTTTTAGTCTTTTAGTAGTATGGGATATTTGGTATTTATAATAGTTTTCCTTGGATGATTTGGATCGTTATTGGTCGTTTTGATTATCGATTAGATTTTCTTGGTTGTATGTTTTTGAACAATTTGCGCACGAAGTTATGAGATGTTTTTCAATTAATGTATTGATGTTGCTTGGTTTGGGATTCAAATTATTGTGTGCTTTGTGTTACGCTTTCTTATTGTTCCATCTCGTAAATGGTTTCATTGTGCAATAGAAACATATCTCAAAACACATTCGAAATAAACATTTGTTTTGTCATCTTATTGTAAGAAACATATTTGAAACAACATCGAAACAATTTGCTTTTGATTTTCTATATGTGGAAGTTGTATCAATTACACGTATATTCGTAATAGTAATATTCTACAATGAGTCCTATTTTGTTTTTGGTTGATTCCTACATGTTTTTCTATTATGACCAGGATCCCCACATCTACCACATTTGGTTTTGGCGCTTTTCTCCCGAGCCGCCTTGGTCTTCTTTTCTTTGACCTTCCGATTTTCGCTTGCCCTACGGTAGAATCATCATTGTGTTGATTTCTTTCGCATGACCAGGTACCTTCATGATTGGGATTGGGTACACCGTTTCCAAATAAGCCGCTTCCATTGTTTCCTTCATGTAGTATGGCAAGCAATATTGGCACGGACCGCATTCAAATCTTTTACTACCGCTAAAGCATGTGGGCAAGGAATTTCATCCATTTGAAACTTGTTGCATGTGAAAGTCCTTTTTCCTGGTCCACAACAAATATCTTTTCGCCTCGTGACTTTGAAGATAAAGTCATTTGATCGCTTCAATTAAAACATAAATGAAACATATAAGAAACATGTTTGAAACAATGGACCAACCGATGAAAGTTTGCATTAAATTACCCTTAAATTTAGTGAAATGGTGTAGTTTTTCCTATATACTCTTGACTTTTTTGTCATCCTTGTGAATGTTGATTTTGCTTCAATGATGTCCGCACGTCCAATCTTGAACTAAAGATCTCAAGTATTCGAGCAAGTCAGCACGGAGGTCTCCTGCCACCGCCGTTGCATATCATTGATTCTCGCGATGTTTGAGGTCATGACAAAGTATCGCTTACTCCGACAAAGGAGTCGTGTCCATTTCTCGTGAGCCGATGTTGGACAAACAGGTCTAATTCCTCGCCGCTTACGCAAGTGCGTACATTTGCTTTTGGAACTCTTCATTCATGTATGCTTTTGCCGCTATTAATGATCTCGTATTTCACTGCTTTTTCCTTTTGAAGTTTGCCTTCACACTGCTCAAGAGATGATACGCACAGCCCGTGAGAGACCTCAGGATATACCTGATCGTTTAAATAATATACTTGTGAGAAATTTGTAAAGGGGTATGTTTTTGAAACTATTTGTGAAACATGAAAGAAACATATAAGAAACAAACGTGAAACATCATATAAAGAAATATTTACATTATGTACCTCCTTTATTGCTGTCTCGATACTCACGTGTCTCGTCTCCGAGACTATGCACATCCCTTCCCCGAGTCCAAAGGTTTGTCTTATCTTTGTGAAAAACCACACCCAGCTCCCATCGTTCTTTAATCCACTATCAAAAAAGCCAATGGGAAAATGCCCCATTGCCATCCTGTGCAAAGCAGACAACAAAGTCGCCCCATAGCTTGCTTTGAGGAACGCACCATCAACAACAATAACAAAGCCCGGGCAGCGCTTCCATCCTTTTATCGATGCACCGAGAAGCCAAGAACAAGAAGAGGAACGTGTCATCCTCCTTTTCTTACTATTTCGTTGATCGATCCGGATTCGCTTTCTCCAACATGTACAAGTAAGGGTAGTTTCGATAAGACTCATCCGCCTTCCCCTTATTACCTCCCGCTTTTTCTTTTCGATCTCCACGCCTTTTTGTACTCGAGACTTATTCCATGCCGCTTTCATGTCTCTATTTATATCCGTTGGCGTGTAGATTGTTTTGATGTTGTTGAGGTACTTTGATTTGATAAGGTCCCCAACTATTTTTTCCATGGCGTGCCTATTGTCGCTCATCCTCTTATCGAGCATACATGTGTGTGTTCTTTCGTGCTCTCTTACTATGAAAGTTTTTGTACCTGATGTGGAAGATGCTTTCAAATGCCAATTGCAATTTTCATCGATACAGTTTACGTAGTATTTCTGCTTGCACGACCTCTTCACCTTATATTGGAAATGATGTTTCAACGTATAACAAATAAGCTGTTTCATCAATTCCTCATTGGTGTTGTAGATATCTCCCTTTTGGAATTCTTCTTCAGCATGTGTAGTTTCTTGAATTTCCATCGTGTCTTCTTCTCCGACCACATTTCTGCTAATGAGGTTTGCATAGTCGATGTAGTCAATCGCGTTCTGGCCCATGTTTTCCTTCAATGAGCTCTCTATAGACATGCTGCTGGTTCCTTCTGTTACATTTTGCTGCGTTGTTATTTCCAAGCTCGGATTGTTTCTTACTATATCTATGCACAAAGGGAACTTCATCCAGTCCGTTTCTTTGCTTTTCACTTCCAGGTAGAATTTGAGATTGTAATCACTTTCTATTTTCAATGGTGGCAGAGTCTCTCACAATTTGTATCTAATCTGCATAGCTTCTACATCTTTTGTATGAATTTGTTGTTCTAAGATTCCCCTTAGTGTGTCAATGTGTTGTCCATTGGAATGAGTATTCCCGTTATCTCAAAGTTCCTATACTTCCATTTTTCCCATTGTCCATTGTGGTATACTACACTGGGATTTGCTCCATTCAATGTGGATTTTATCAATAGTTGGCTAAGTGAAACATAAAAGAAACATAAATGAAACATGAATGAAACAATGTTTATGTACGCAAGAAGCAATATGTTGTATTAAAGTAATCTAAACAATTGTGAAACATAAACGAAACATATGTGAAACATGAAAGAAATATATGTGAAACAACCACGTAATGCATCGCGGTGTTTTCCTGATTGACACGTTTTATCCGTAGATAATCACTAGAAGCAATTTTTGTAGAATTTGATCATAATTCGAACAAAATAAGCATTTTGAATCTCACAATCGCAGGTTTTTGGATTTGCATGCAAAATTACTGGTTCAATTCAATGTCAATCTCAGTCAATACACATTGAATCCTAAATTTCAATCTGTAAAATCATGAAATATATCTAAACAAGGTATTCTCAGAACAAGATATATCTAAACAAGGTATTCATCTAAGAAATATTAGTAGTCCCTCTGAAAAGTATTAGCATGTAGTTCACTTGAAAATGTTCAATTCCCCTTAAAAGTAATAGTTTTTTCAGTTAAAAGTATTAGTAGTTCTCATGAAACGTATTAGTAGTTCCCCTGAAAAATATTAGTTTTACCCCGAAAGGTTTTTAGCGATTCCTCAGAAAAGTATTAGCTTTTCCAATAAAAAGTATTAGCAGTCTATCTAAAATGTATTAGTAGTTCTCCTGAAAAATAATAATTTTAGGTATTTAGTAGTTCCTTAAAAAATATTAGTTTTTCCCTTAAAAAGTATTAGTAGTTATTTTGAAAAGTTTTAATTTTTACATAAAAAGTATTTATTTAGTAGTCCCCTAATCGACAAGATTAATCAAAGAAAATGCATTCTATGGATATAGTTTGTGAATTCATATCAATCAATGTAGAAGTAGTGATTTGATCTACTTTGGCACAAGAACAAACATAGAGCCTTTAACTGTGGAATTAAAAAAAAACCAATCAATGCCTCAAAACACAACAATATCAATCTACTCTGTAAATGGATGGATGATGTCTATCCTTCAACTGTAGTATTAATGACACCCATGCCACAGTTCTTTATTTGATTTAGCCAAATATGGCTTATGCAGATGCGTATGTTTCAGGTTTGTTGAAGAAGAAAAACATCCGTGTGATGTGGTCTGTGTGTGTATATAATCTTGTTGAAGAAGAAGAAGATCGTGTGATTTTTTCTGTCTATATATATATATATACATGTATTAGGTTGGATTGAGTTGGTTATTGTCTATGGGTCTAGATTGGTTGTTGGGGCTCCGTCTAACAGATTAGATCCGTTAGACCGTCTAATAGGAGACTAGCTCAAATACAAAATATGTACACAAAATCGTTATTTAATTTGAATGGGACTTTTGAAAAAAACATGAAATTAAGTGAAATAATAAATACGAATCACTAAAAATAAACATATCCCAAAAAATACCAGAAAACAAAATCAACCAATAATCTTTTTGTTTTACCAAGAGAATATGTAACTTTATTAATGAAGGTCACTTATTATAATATTCTCAATCCAAAATGGCAAAGACCCCGTATCCCACACGAAAGTGGAATGAGATTGAATAGAAAAACGAGCAATAGCATGAGTGGCGGCATTCGTCGAGTGCCTCACATGAATCAAACAAGCTTTTGGAAAGGCCTCCAATAATTGAATAATCTTACTAAAAGTATGTTTATTTTCTCATATTTTCTTAATTATTCTTCTTAGTTCTCTAAGCGTTATTATTTTCTTCATACAAAATATTGTGTGAGACCGTCTCACAAATCTACATCCGTGAGATAGAGCCCAAATACCCGACCCACTGGTAACCACTCAAATACCCGCTGAGATTAATTATTCTAATTTTTCTCTCTCTTTGATCTTCAGTTTCTTTCCTTTTTTTGTCTTCCGATTTTCTGTTGACTTTTCTTACATTTTTTCTTGGGATTTTTCTTCCCATTTTTTGTAGTGCATAGTTTGGTTTTTCGGTTCTTCTTCAGTTCTTCAAAGCTCAGCGAACAATCACAGTTGAAAGTACCAATATTTTCTTTCAGTTGAAAGTATCAATTTTTCTGCAGTATCACATTTTTGTTTTAAAAGTATCGCATTTCGTTCTGACAATATTGTATATGTTGTATTAGATGTCATGAGATTTTTGTACAGTGAGGATGAAACATATGTAAAGTTAATGAAAATTATTTGTCTTTTCATATTAGAAGTATAACCTTTTTTTATTAAATTGGTATTGAATTGTTATGCAAAGGATGACCGCTGGAACCGAATTAATCTTTTTCTCTTTATTGTATAAGTATCATTTTTTGTTGTAAAAGTAAAACTTTTTGAATTAAAAGTATCACCATCTTTTTCAACAAAATTTTGCAAATATCACTATCTTGTCGTAATTTGAAAAGTATCATTTTTCAGTGAAAGTATTGATATAAAAGTATCACCTTATTAACCACTAGTTTATAGCTCAAGTGGTATCGGTTATTCTTTGTAAGGGTATTGACCGGGGTTTGAACGTGGTATCTTTCGATTTCTTTGAAATTTATCCCCTCCCTTCCAACCAATACTCCCAACTTATTAAAAAATGTATCACCTTATTAATATAAAAGACTGTATCACTATTTTCTTCCAGTTAAAAGTATCATATTTTTGTTTAAAGTATCGCTTATGTTCTTAAAAATATCAACTTCTTAATTAAAAAAAAAGATTTCATTAGTAATTCTCTTTGGCAGGAAAAAATCACTCTTCGGCCTAAATGTATCACTCTTTATTACAAAAGTATCATTTTTTCAACAAACCGCAATTAACACTAATTCTCTTCAATTGACAAGTATCACTTTTCGATCTAAAAGTATGGATTTTAGCATATAAGTATCACCTTTTTATCACAAAAATATTAAAGTAACAACAAAGATGGAAATTGAACGACTGCCTTTTTAATGGAAAACAATCACTATAACAGGAGGACCATAATTTTTATACAAAAACCATTACAAAATAAAAAAAATACTAAAACAACTGAGCATAAGAGTCTTTAAATCGAACTCCTTCAATGGATGTGAGTTTGACGTATCACTGCTTCTCTTCTTGTTGGTGTTACCTTCAACTTCTTGGTTTGTATTGGTAGAAAGCATACTGATTCTCAAATTAGTTGTGAGTAAAGACGAGGGATAATGGGAAAGTTTGCGGAAGAGCGCTCCCACACGAGAGATCGACGATGAAGATTGTGTGGTGTGGGGTGGATGCTCCGAGAGAGAGAGAGAGAGAGAGAGTGGTGTTGATTTTTTTTGCTTTGCGTTTAGGTTTAGTGGTTTTGGCTTTTGGGTTTGTTTTTATTTCTAGCGGCTTTGTATTTTGGGACTCCGTCTTACAAGAAACCTCCCCTTTCCTTCACTCTTACACCCCTAGTCCTTTGAAAAATAATCAAAATTTACCTTTCAAACTTTACAAAAAAACATTTAAAACTTACCAAAATTAGGACCAAGGCACAAAATTTACATTAACTCTAGTAATAATCATTAAATCCAAATATTGTCTATATCTAATATATTAAAATGTCTTTTAACGATAGCATTTCATAGATACGAAAAGACTCATTATGAGATATTACAAATACGCATAGCCAACAGGCTAACAAACCAACTTGACTAGACCACTAGCCAATTGGGGAATTGGTCAACCCAATTCAAACAAAATTTACAATCAAACGCTAAACTCGCAAGCCTAATACAATTCAACTTACAATTGTGGTCTTGCTCTAAAAAAATAACATGATATAAAAGAAAGCATAAAAGGTAGATGTCTTCGGCTATTTTAGCACCTTCATCAACGAAAGGAAGACGATTGTTGAGGTTGCTCGCAATATCCTTAGCATCTACCAATATCTTTAAATTGATCACTCCCAAATCAGACGCCTTACAAAGAGCCAACCGAATGCCTAGCAAAACAACTTCCACTGGATTTACACCAATTCCCTAGAAGAAGCCCATGCTTTCAAAAAGTTTCCTTTGATCATTAGCAATCCATCCTCCAACAAAGAAAGACTGGTGCACCTTATTAACAAAGATGCCACCAAGTAATGGTGTCTCATCGCTGATGCACGCGCAGAAGATCGTGAGTCGACCCACATGGGGTCTTTGGTTGCTTAATTTCCACCTTGTTGTGATGACAAGAGATTGAATTTCGCCAATCATTCCAAGCAAACTTGATGATGTCCATTTCCTTCCAATATTTCTTATCAAAAATCCATGAGTTCCTCAATTTCCAAATCCACCAAAGTAGCAATGCTGTGAACTGAATCATATCCTCAAGAATGTGACCTTTGTTGTTAACACAAATGGAGTCCCACCAATTTTTCAAGTTCAAGACCTGGATGGCTTGCAAGATTCCACCGCACAGGGCCAATTTCCAAATCATCTCACCGCACACACCGAAAGAATAGATGCTCCACATTTTCCTCCTTGTCACCACAAACCCGACATCTAGATCCGATTAATGCCTCTCCTAACCAATGCTTGAGCTGTAGGTAAGCTGTTATGAAGCATTTTCCACAGGAAATGCTTAATCTTATTGGTAACCTTCAGCTTCCAACAACTCTTCCAAAACAACCCCGCACTTGACACTCCAAAGCTTGGTTCAGTCGATCAATCTCAGCCTTTTCTAGCTTCGTGTTGTTCATGTTCGATTTTACCGAGAATACACATTTCTTGCCCCAATGCCAAATCCATTTATCATCGCTTTCCATCCCGATCAATAGCAACTCGTAGGATATTGAAGACATCCGCTTCACAAAAACTCATTAAGTAAATCCGATTCCAAAGCTTGCCATCCACAACCAAAAGATCCTCACCCATATGATATTACAGAGATTAAAGTTTAACACTCGTCGGCCTTGAAGGAGGGAGTTTGAGGCAGCCAAGGGTGTTCCCATATTCTAATACCTTTCCCATTACCCACTTGTTGCCTCAAACCCAATTTAAGAGCTTTCAAGGATTTTAACCAACTCCTCCACAACCAAGAATCACCACTTTTAGCCACACAACTCAACAACCCCCTTATGGTAAAGATTTCGCTTTGAGCACCTTCCTAATTAGGAGGTTAGGTTGGGCAATTAATCTCCAGAGTTGTTTAGTGAGCAAAGCTCCATTAAATAGTTCAAGATCTTGGAAGCCCAAACTACCCTCAATTTTAGGAACAGTCATGCGATCCCAAGCCACCCATGAAATCTTTTTACCCCCACCCACTGAGGCCCCCCAACAAAACTTGGATGAAATTCTACAAAACTCCTTACAAATATGAATCGGAAGCTTAAAATATGACATCACATAATTATGCATGGCATTGATAACCGCTTTAAGAAGCACTTCTTTCCTAGTACAAGACAAGAAAATATTACTCCAACTATTGACTCTTTTTTGCACAGAATCAATCACAAACTGAAATACTTCTTTTTTTGATCTACCAATAACCATAGGTAGCCCAAGATACCTAGATTGGTGATGTTCAGTGATACCATTCAACAGTGCACAGATATTACTTTTAGTACTCTCCTCCACATTCCTACTAAACATCACAACAGATTTATCTAAATTGACTTGTTGACCCGAAGCCCTACAGAATCTATCCAAAATAGTTCTAACATTTAAAGCTTGAAAAAGAGAGGCTTCAAAAAACACAATAGAATTATCAGCAAAGAAAAGGTGGGTCAAGACAGGCCCTCTTCTACTGATTTTAATACCTTGAAAAAGACCACAGAGTTGAGCTTGCTTAATGAGATTAGAGAGCACTTCAGAAAGCAAGATAAAGAGATAAGGTGAGAGAGGATCTCCCTGCCTAATCCCTCTAGAAGGAACACAAAAACCAGAGACCTGCCCATTGACATTAAAAGAGAATGATGAAGAGTTAATACACTTAAGGATCCAATTCACAAAGACACAATCAAAGCCCATTTTGATAAGCACAGAAGCTAAGAATTTCCATTCCACTCTATCATACCTTTTGGCCCTTTTTATTGCCTTTTAAATGATGTATGCACTCATGAGTCAAAACCACATTATCAATGATTTGTCTATCAGGGATGAAAGCCGATTGGTTAACACTAATGCAATGATGAAGCACTGGTTTCATTCTGTTGACAATGATTTTGGATATCACTTTGTAAATGACAAGACAAAGACCGAGCAGTTCGAAATGGACAATTAGCGAAAGATTTTTGATTTTAGGAATAAGAGTGATAATAAAGGTGATTAATACTTTTAAGCATCTTACCAAAACGTAAAAAGAAAACTTTAACAAAGAAGACAAAATTTATCAGAGATGAAATGCCAACAATGTCGAAAGAAAAAGGCTCATACCATCCAAACCAGAGCTTGGGGTCGAGATCAAATAGTGCCTTTTTGATTTCCATATCCTCCACTTGGCAAGTCGAATCGATTCATTGAGGTAGAAATAGATTGAGGTATCCCTTCTAAAACAAAATGATCAAGATCCGGATTAGAAGTCCTCAATAGGAGTGATAGTAGTCCTCAATTTCATGTTCAATCTCCTCACCGGAAGTGCAAACCATACCATCTCTCTTAGTAATGTTCCCAATTCTATTCCCTTTCTTTCTTTGGATTGATAGGCATGGAAAAACTTGAATTTTATCACCTTCCTTAAGCCAAGTAACTCTAGCTTTTTGACTCAAGACTTCCTCCTCTTTGTAAGCCTTGGCAAGAGCTATCCTCAATTTTCCTACCATTCCAATTATCAACACAACCCTTATTTTTAATCCCGCATAATCTATCCTTGCACTGGATTATATCGCGTAACTGGTTCTTTTGTCCTTGCTCCAATTAATGATGGCCACTCTAAAATTGCCAATTTTTCGTTGCACTTGGCATAAAGGAGTTCCTTGAATATCCATCTTCCAAGCTTTCTCCACTTCTGCCAAAATTTGGCCGTTGAATCCATCTTTTATAAAAAATAAACCGCTTTTTTCCAACAGCCTAGGGGGGTTCGATCAAGAAAAAGCAAACAAAGGGGGTAAGATTGTTTTTCAATGTGTTGTACTCTAGTATCCGAGAATTTAATGATCCAATTCGGTGACCCAAACATTCTATCAATACGTTCCTCCACGAAGCCTTCACCCTCTCTGTTATTAGCCCATGTAAATGGAGACCCTTGAAAGTGCAAATCCCCCATATTCATGTTGCCAATGAAAGCATTAAAATCATTACAACTAGTCACACTATGGGGCCTCGCCTCTTCTTTTTCATCCGGTCCGCGATACCATTAAAATCCCCCCCATAACCCAAAGAGAACCCCACTTATCCTTTCGTAGCCTCCAAATACACGCCATTGTTCCCTCCGGTAGCCTTGTCTCCACTAGCATAGATAAAAATAGCCCACATCATTTCGTGATGGTCCTCCAAGTTGAATTGAATTTCCAAACGTAATGATGAGCTATGGATATTAAGCACCTCCGCTCTATTGCATCAGCTTCACGGCCAAACCACCACTCTTACCCACGGGATCCAAACACAACCATCTATCCCCCAACTTCATTTTATTAAAAACTAAATTAATGAGAGCTTTTTTTTTTGTTTCGCATAAGAAAATCAACCGGATTTGGAGCCAAGAGACTCCTTAAATTGCGGAATTGTAGGTTCTCTCGCACTTTACAATTCCATGAGCATATTTTCATGGATAACTTTGGGCCCAATTACTACCGCCACCTCCACTGCTCGTAATCGACTCATTCTTTTTTCACAAAACCGCACCTTTCAGCTTTTTTATTTCTTCGAGCTCCCTATTAGCATATTCTTCCATCACATTGAAGTTTTCTTTTGCTACTATTGCCCTCACCTTCCTCAATAATGATATCCATTGGTTTAGGTGTAGGTCCTTTCCCACTATACTTCTTGATGGTCTTTCTCCATTGTTCGTGATTTTCAGTTACACCATTTTTAGAAGTATTGGTACTTAGGTTCTGTAATTCCCTGAATGGAGCTCGAGTTGTTTTCCCTTGATTCTTGTCCACTTTGCCCAGCCTGTCGTCAATTGACATCTCATGGTTCTCAACCTCCATCCCCTTCATCTCTCGAGCATCTTATCCTTCGACAATTAAGCCGCACATTTTCCTTGTTCCCAAAGTCCTTCCTTTCCCTGATTTGATCAACACAAGTTTTTTGGATAGTGGTTTGAGAAAGCACTTCAGTGTGGGTGATCACTTTCTGAGCTTGTGGCCTCATTGTTCAATTTGAGGGTACCCTGTAACACATTTCTCAGATCAATCCTTAGCTTGATTTTGGTCCCGCGTCTAAAGGGAATGGCTTCAACACCATTTGACCGCTTCCGAAATTTCCAAAGATCTATATCTTGGAGCCATTCTCCAAATTCTCCATCTTTAAAGCTATCTCCTTCAAGATCATTTTTCCTCTTTGACATGCTCTCTTAACGCCCTATCAAACCGCAATAGAAACAGAAATTTTGTAGATTTTCGTACTTAAACTCCACCCAATAAGATTCCTCATCCAAAGTGATCTTGGTCCCCCTCATTAATGGTTTTTCTAAATCCAATTCCACCAGAATTTTGATGTGCTTCCCTTTCGGGCTTCCAGTTTCCGGTATTGAAATATCACTTAGCTTTCTAGTTTATTGCCAATCTTCCTACCAGTTTCAACACTCAACCAGTGAAAAGGGATATTCCATAATTGAGTCCAAAGCTCCACAATATTGAAAGAGTCCAAATTATCCAATAATTCCTCCGACCATTCTCGTAAAAATCAAGTATGGCTATCAAAACTCCAATTCTTTCCTTTTAGAACCCTAACCTTATCCTCCCGATTCATGAAGATGAATTGGAAAAGGTTATGCCGATCTCGCAAAACCGAAAAGGACTCTTTGGTTTGCCAAATATTAATCATGGTGTTTTTTAAGCCAATAAATTTTGTTTTTTCGCCCCAAAATTTTCCCAATGAGACTTTTCTCGCATTCTGCTTTTCCTCGACATCGATATCCGAGTTGTTCACTTTGATTTCCTGCATTTTCATCCATAGATAACAAAAGGCATTTAGCCTTGACAAAATATCTTGATCCATATATAAACCGTAGATACCTCAATCGTTGATCAACCTCAAAGCTTCGGGATTCTCGCCACATGTGAATGGGAAATAGAACAATGGACATAGAAAATGGAACAAAGCAAAAAGGAAAGAATGAGAGGGGATAATGGGGGACACGTAGAGTTGAAAAACGAAGAAGAAAAAAAACCACACCAACCAGGGTCAAAGTATGGGGTACCATAAAGAGAGATATTCAATGGTAGGTAAAGTGGGATTAACTATTTCGCACATGATAAAGCATTAAAGATTTAGACAAACATGAAACATAAAGGCATTAAAAGCACTAAAAAGACCAAAATATGCATGATGGCTCATTTCTAGACAAGTCCAAGGCCCAAGTACATAGTGGTCCACCATGGAAACTCTTGCAAGAAGTAGTAAGGTGGGCGCAGATGACAAGACAAAAAGCAAAAAGACAAGAGACACCAAAACTAGGGTTCCCTCTCTGTGAGAGAGAAAATTACCACTCCACACAAAGGAGACTTTTAATATATTAAAATGTCCTAAAATTAGAATTTCTCGAGCTTGTAATTGTTTTACGATTTATATAAGGTGTTTTGGGGCGGAAAAATAGTTTTTGATACATACTTTTTAACACTCTCACGTAAAGGACGATTTTATTATATATATGTGGTTGTTCTTTAAATTCTAAAGTTTTGTAATTTTATATGTCAATAGGTAAAATTAGGACTATATTGGAGAGCAACACAAGCAAAATTTGGACAGTTTTTATTTTTTACACTTGTGTATATAATTTGAGCAATAGTTCTTATTTTTTATTTCTGGCCAAAATTTCAATTCTCACATAAAATAATGTTTTATTAGTATTTAAATTTAGAAATTCTCAAAATTGGTAGTCACATAAAATCATGTTCACTTTATTATCCAAATTTTGTGTTTTTATATTTGGAAGTTTCTTACATCATATATTAAGATTAAACGTACTAAAAATACAAAATCCAACCAAATTCCATTAGAAAAATGTTAAATCACGATTCTCAAATAAATATTAAAATTTATCTAAATTGTTAAATCCAGATTCTATATGTAAAAAATATATATAATTCATATTCAAAACATTAAAACTTACCTAAATTATTAAATATATTAAATCCGATTCCACATAGTCAATAAAACATTCGACCATAAATATATTAATTTCACAAATTTGTTGTGCCACATAATCGACGATTGATGTCAAGACGGGCTCACATTAATTTTAAATGGTGCAATCAATCAACGCCGATTGAATATTTGTTCAAGTATATAAATAAGAGACGGATCGTAAATGCATCAAGATATTGAGCACTGTTCATGAAGAATCGAAAACCTGCTTATAAAGTGAGCATGTAGTATGACTATAGATATGTTTCAAACAATGAGGCGCATCGAGATTAATGGGATTCGAAATCCAATATAAATATCCTCAAATTAAACGTCTTATTTTCCATGTTGAGAACGAGCAGAGCATTATTTTTCACGATCCCAAAAGAATAGATGATGTTCTTAGGAAAAGTAATGTTAAAGAAAACATATTTTTGGCGTGGATGGACTCATGAAAACCAACAAGATATATCCTCAAGCTAAAGAGTCGACTTGATTTGAAGCTCCAACAAAATTACCGTGCGAATAAAAAATCAAGCAGTGGATGTTGTGACATCGTGGAAATACTATAATACGCATTTATTATGTCTCTTCCGATTGTGATAATATTTAATATTTGAGTGTCTTATCAATATCGTTTGTGGTGCTATATGTGAGGTCCCCGTGCATTTTTGTAATTGTATCCGGACGACTCCGCCAAGTCACCGCCACCGAGCCGCACTTCCACGTCACCGAGCCACTGCATCAACTCGCTCGATTTGTCAAAATTTTAAGGCTCCTCAAAGCTCATCGCGACGATGTGTACATGGAGTGGTGAAACTCTATATAAACTAGTCAAACATTTAATATGTTTCATATGTGGATATGGCTTTCCATATTCCCACCCTTTTATATTCATTATATAAAAGGCATTTAAGTGGCTATAAGATTAATTTCTCATTCACCCGAAATTAATTTTGAGAAATTTAAAATGTTAATTTCATCTACCCATGTGTAGATTACAATTACATCATTTATTTCCTAAAACTAATAAATTATCTCACTTACATAATTGGTTAAATCGGGTCAAAATTTATTTTATAAAACCAATTTCAAAACAGTTTGAAATGAGTGTCGAAAGTTTCGTCAGACAACCTAGTGCCCCTAAACGTGCTAAATTTTAAGACAGGAATAAAGTTGTACAACATTGATCTCCTATTTTAATAAGACCTTGTGTAGTATAAAAATCTTAAAGCGAAAATCGTGACACAAAAGTTCAAAGTATATATATCGTGGTTATATTATGGCTCATTTTCCGGGTCAATAAATGTAGCACACCCGATTACTACTTGTTAGCAATTAAGCCACGTAAGCCACATAATATATGTGATCTAATTACTCAGAGCGGATGAATCGATTCACTTGATCTACGACTCACCTACAAGCCCTCTTCGTTGATGTGTATAATCCACGTACGCCAACGCCCTTCGCGTATCACGAACTTCTTGTACTTCGAATGGGGTAGGCAAACGTTCTTTTCGCTCCAATGGATCTACCAGAGTATCCACCAAATAAACACGCACCTTAGACCCTTGGAGATTTGGTGATGCTCCAAGAAGAAAACCGTAGAGAGAAATTTTAGGAGAGAGATTATTCTTTCTTATGAGGGGGTGTGATTTTTCTTATGTGATTTGGTAGTAGGGAGAGATATCAATATATACATCTCAATCCCTTATTTATGTTAGAGTCCTACTATACGAGGTTTCTAGGTAAGCCTCATCCAAATAGGACTCCTAAAATATGGATGCACTCTATTGCACCTAATATCTCACACTCATACATATTTGACTCGACTCATTCAATTACATTCTCATGATTCTCATCTCACGTCTCTTCTTTCATATAGGAAATAAAGTGTGCACCGAGCGAGAAAGAACTAGTGAGGAGAGTTATATTAAGTCATCACCTTACTAACATAACTCAACAACTCCTTTCAATAAATGAAGTCATTTTTCGCCACTTTTTTATTGAAATATTCTTTTGAAAACACAACCAAACAATTTTCCAGCACAATCACGCAAATCTATGAGAAAATACACTGCAATCACGCAAACCTATGTTAAAAATATATTCAAAAAATTATAACCAAACATATTCCCATTTCCAAATAGAAATTGCATAATAAACCAAATATCTTCTCAATTCTCATACAAAAATCCATAAAGTTTGAATATTCATTTTCCAACAATAGAATTGGAAATTGAACTTGGAAATACATCCATACAATGCCATACTTTCCGAGTAAAAAGTGATACTTTTTTTTAATAAAAACTGATATTTTTCAAGTCTAAAGTGATACTTTACCACCACATAATATTACAAAAATGCCACGGGCCAATTGAGATAATATTTCCCGCCATGATATTACAAAAATACCACCGTGTTCTAATGATGTTTGATCTCATAATATTACAAATATACCACCACCCCGAAAATTATAAAAATGACAAAGTTTTGGGTTGGATCCATCTTATAGATTTAAACACATAAGACACTTTATATGAGTTTTTTCCTTGAAAGTTGAACTTGCATGAAAAACAATCTTAGATACAAGATGCTTAATAAGTTAGTTTAGCTCGTCAAACCACTTTAAATTTTGATGGTTAGTGATGAGGGTGGACCCACATGGATTATCATATCACTCCATCTTAGGCCTTCAGGCCAATTTTTGAAACTTGCACTTCTGAACTCCTAGAAAACCGATTTTTTTTTTTTTCAAAATAACTATCAAACATATAATATTTTAACAACCATCTGTAATGACACCACAACAAAAGGGGAATCTAGGTCATGGTGTATATACACTTGATGCAATCGATGATACATGTCTCATTTTTTTATAATTTGGGATACTTGTCATTCATCCATACACATGTATCACGGATAAGAGTTGGAAACCTATTAGATAGATGATTAACGAATTATTCAAATACAAGAGTCATTCTTATGTATACCGAGTAAAACTCAGACACAATGTAAATCCTCTATTTCAAATGATGTTTCGCTTCCACTTTAATATACATTAATACACGTCACATGCATAAAATAATATTATCCATGTACGTTTGGCATATATCATTGATGAAAAATTATTTGGAATAGAGGATATGAATTGGAGGTCTCTTCACCATTTCTGATCTGTGGGAAGAGAAGAAAGTTTTTCTGAAGTAAACATTTGTAATGACTCTCTAAGAAGTGCATAGAAATCATGGAACAAATAATATCTATTTAAAGCTGAGCAACAATTTATGAACAACAAAGTTCAATATCCGTTGGTCATAAGTCTCCACGAAATGGATTGAAATCATGTAACAAACATAGTGTTATAACACGAATGCTGAAGTAATATATCTACTTGAAGTTTGGGCAAACTGTTCAAGATAAACAAAGTTCAGTATCTATAGGTCATAAGTCGAAGTTTTAGCTAACAAACATTAATACCTGATGCAAACAATACTCGATTATTCCAGTGTGCTGTGAGCCAATCATCATCACCTGAAGAACTGTAATCTCTTTCCGTCCCTCAAAGGAATTAGTAGCCTTTTCTTACTCTTTTACCGATGGAACAATCTCAAGAAGTCTCCAAATGTTAAAAGCTAGTTTCAAATGGATATAGTACAGCCTAATTCCTTTGCAGCAGTATGGACAAACTGAGTGGGCAGACCAGTTGCACGTCGGCTATGAGCTTCCCAAGTCAAACACTTTTCAATATCAGCCTGCCAGTCAGTGATGCCTACATTTAAGTACTGATAACGTGGACTATGAATGCCTTTGGCATCTACTTGTTTGCTCTTTGATTTTATTGAACCAGCATGTAAAATAGCACGAAGTACTGATGTGCTAAGAGCACGAACATGAGCACTGGATGAGAAACGCAACGAACCGTAGCAGGGAGGCGACACTGGACATGACAAGCCATGACAAACTATGTCAGTGGGGTTCTGAGTTTTACTAAGTGTAATTACAAATACTAACCTTTGAGGCTTACTAATTACAAAAATTCCAATTGGCTTACAAAATTCCAAATTCCCTTTTGACATATATGTCTCAATTTATTCCAAACACACAAACTTTAAGGGGTTTTCGTGAATTTTACAGATATCTATCGTAATTAGGCCAGACCTCAGACATATTTTAATATAGTCCCTTTTACTAAATTTAGACATAGGCCAAGTAATCTTTCTACAATTATTGGCCAATTGCCTTCTAGTGGGAAAATGAGATTCCATTTGCTACCAAAATATGTGCATGCATGTGCGCATATGATCTTAAATGCCAGTACAAATTTTATATCATGCTGGGATTATTCAATTTCCTCTTCTAGAGTTTTTCTGGATTAAGAACATGAAACATGTTCGGAGGGCTTTTGTACCTTCAACAGGTTTGAAAGACCATCTGCTACTGCCAGTCCAGATTCTCCCCATCCAAGCACTGGTTGAACTGCTCTGGCTGTCACTTCCAACAGCTGTCCAACATTTTGAGTAGCAAAAAGTGAACACATCATAGGAATCGAGTAGACAAAGATTCCAATAAATGCCAAAACAATACACACATCATAGAACAGAAGGTGCGAGAACAAAGTTGAGTCCGCAGAACAGACTTCATGGAGGAAATGGTGGAAAAGTAAATTTAGGGTGAATTACAAAACTACTACTGAAGTTTAGCCTAATTACAAAAACTCCAGTTATCTTCAAAATAAAACAAAATAAAACTTATGGTATTACAAACATGCCATTGAGGTTTATATCTTTTACAAGATCAATTCAGATTGTCCCTGGTTCGTTTGAAAATGTGGTTCGAGGAACTATATGTGGAGCAATTCGGCATAAATTGATACTGACTCCTCAGAATTTGTAACTTCAACTCCATTAACAACCACTTATGAATCTTTTTTTGGTTTACACCCCCTATCTCAAGTTTTAGATCGAACTAATCCATTGACACAAATAGTTCATGGGAGAAAATTGAGTTATTTAGGTCCTGGAGGACTAACTGATAGAGGGCGAACTGATAGCTGGATTTTTTTTTTTGGTAATTAGACTGAACCTCAATGGTTTTTTTGTAATTAACCCTAAAATTAAGAACAAAATGATCAAAATGTGTTACCTCGAGCTGTGGTAAAGTGCATGATTCTCCATCAACAAGCATCCCATCAGTGGCACGAAGGAGGACATCTGATGCGCTAGCCAGAATTACCAACGACTCTGGTGCCTCATGATTTCTCATTAACTCAACGATAACTTTCACGATTCTCTGGTTGACTCTCCACATCCTTTGCCCAAGGTCATCGTCTTTAGCAATCCAAGGTTTCATTCCCTCTCCGCCTGACAAAGAAAGACAGCCAGGAAAGTGACTAAACATATGATATAAACTTGGACAAATAATAAACAAGAACCCAAATGTGTGGTTCAGTCAATTGACATAAATCAATCTTCAGAAAACTTTTTTCAGTGCGTAAAATTCAAGCACAACAAAATCTGGACCTGAAGAACAACAGCTGTTGCGGCTTTCGCTGGTGATGCTGATACTACATTGCAGAGTGCAGCAACTACCTGTATAATTTAAAGAAAAGAAATAACACCATCTGTATTATTCAAGCCTAAGTCACATGCTTTAAGCAACGAATTTAACAATATCACAAAAACTGATGACAAGAATCGGAAGAATATAAATGATATGATGAGCAGGTACTAGATGTCACAGCTGAATTTTTAGAGAAATAGAAAAGAACTATAAGATCATGTTGCTGCTCCCCAGAATAGAGAAAGATTTATGCAGAGTTAATAAAGCAAACAGCGGTAAATAGTCATGGTAATTCCTGCACTCTATGTCAAAGAACAAGTCCAAAATCATCTGAACCCAAACAAATTTTATCCAGCAGGCGTTATCCAAATTGAGGTAATATTGTACTGTACCATATGTCATATTCACATATCAACCTCCTCTCACAATCCAAAAGAATCCAAAAGAATCTCAATAAAATGATTGATGTTCAACTGTAATGAGATTAATGAATGTTACAAATCTAGGTAGAGAATCCAAAGCTCTCCCATTTCCAGGACTACACTTTTCTATTGATAAGATAAGCTAACCCAATTAAGACTCACTAATACTATTAGTAAACACAGGACTTAAATAGAAGTGCCATAAATTACAAAAACAATCTACAATTAATAAATTCCCTAGAATAGCATAGGGCATAATACATATACCAGGTTTAAGAGCTCAAAAATAAATTCATCCATTATTATCTTCAACTAAATTGTATTATCCATGTTAAATTTCTTAAGTTGCATTTGAATGGAATGATTTGGATTTGATGGGAAGATTTACTGAAATGAATTCAAGTGACTCCATATAAGATGGATTTGAAATCCATCACAATGACTCAAAAAATAGCTCAAATTAGGAGGTGCGGATTAGAAATCCATTGAATTGAGATTTGCCAAACAAGTTCAATTATTTTGCTATTATAGATTTGAAATCCTTAGCTTCAAATCCTTCCATCCAAATGCAACCTTACATTTGTTTAGATAAGACCTTTAACGATTTTGCACTGGGCTTTCCTGGTTGGAGAAACTCAAGTCAAGTTCTGAAAAGTTGTCGTCAAAAAGCCTTATTCTTTCAACCATCAGCAGAGATCTGGTAGAAGATTTTTGACATATGCCACTTCTTTCAAACACTTGAAAGAATTTAGGATGTCGATCTCCTTCCTTGTCTCGAGATAATTTTCTGGAATGACCGAGATTGTTGTGAAATCAAATTCAGCAGAATAAACTTCAATATAGTAATCCCATGCTGGATAATTTCAGTAACTTCTTTGATCAAAATATGATTTTTGCTTCGCAATAAGGTTAACCTCGATAACTTCAGCTTTTATGCTGTTTGCTTCTAGATTGCCCAATGCAACAGAGCATCACAAATCCTAAATCGTGTTCTTCAAAATGAGTTCTTTTGAGTCCAGTTGCTCGTCTTCGATATTAATTATTATGAATCAATTTTCGCACATTTAGCACTTTTAACATCAATGTAATATATTGTTTGTGCTGAAAATGTAACAAAAAGTATTGTTACCAAGCAAAGTTTTCAGAAGCTTGCTTAGATGATATGTCAGGACTCAGATGCAAGTTAGAAACAGCACGAGCATATCTGAAATGGCTTCAACAATTTTTTTTTTCATTCTTCAGTTTTGTCATTTCCATATCCATCTGGTTCTTCAACTTGAATCACCGGTTCAGAAGTAACACCATCGGTTCAACTTCGATTTTAATATATTCTTGACGGAAGAAGAACAAGTCAGCATCATGACAGTCATCTCTGCCATGCATGATCCATGCCAAACATTTGATCAAGAATACTGTTGGAAATTTGAAACGTTGTGCAGTCAATTTAATAAGGGACTTTTGCTTTACAAATTACAAGTCTCTTATTCGAGATCCTCGGTTGGTTTTTTTGAGGCTTCAATTGTTGCATCATCAATCTACCCTGTTTGGGCTTTGTTCTCAGCAATCTGAAACACTTTTCCATAGGTTTTACAATCATGAACAGCCTTCTTGGTCTCCCTAGTTTTGGCAGTTTCGTTTTGAGACTTGATAAGGAACAACATAAGTATTCTTTGGATATTGAATCGTCAGTCTATACCACTGATCTATTTGCCTCATTAATATAAATAATCTTCTTTGGTTTCTTTTAGCTCGTCAAACTTATTTCTGTATATCTCCACAAACAAGAAGGATCGATTTCTATATTTAGAAGATAACATGTGTTCCTCAATCTCAGAATCTGTTTGCCTGAGACTGTCCAAAGTATACTGATATACTCCTTTCTTATGAATGGTACTAAACTGGCATAGAACAAACCTTTAATGAAGCAGGGATTATGAACAGTAGCCATGAAGAGTTTGTTCGGTGACTTGTGGCTTGGGCTTTCTAATTACTATGTTCTCAGCGAAATAAAAAGATTTGAAGTATTGAAAATTGCAGGAGAGAAGAAATGGAAAATGAGAGGAAAAACAACTTGACATCTCGCACCTAGAATTTTATGGCGTCTCACAAAGTATTTGGAAGCTCAGAGATTTACAAGTCTTGATAAACTAATCAGTATTAAATTTTAATACAGAATGTTACAACTCAATATAAATTGTTGAAATTCTTCTATTTCCACTAGGACTCGACTTTTTAAGGTAAAGATAAGCTAATCCTATTAAAACTCAACTTATAACTCCAAATACACTTCTTGAACAAAAAAGGACTTTAAACAAAATTGCTTAATCATAAAGTACTGAAATAATCTGCATTTATTAAAATCCTAGACTACACCTAGGTCATAAATTAATAAGAAAATAGTTTTAAAAGCTAAAGATAAAATTCAGCCATATCGTCAATAGAACTTTGTATGTACCTGTTATAAGTCCCTTATGCATGTACATAATGGATTCTATAAAATTATATCCATCAATAATAAGCAAGAAGGCAATGTTTCTACCCATTCAATTGACGCAAAGCATACATCATCATTAACAGAATCGATGGCAATACCTGTCTCCATCCTTGCTGGGCAGATGTGCTTTCAGCACTTGGTTGTGTTTCAGGTGATACAATCAATTTGTGCCAGAGCAATGAAACAACTGAAAAGCATAATTCCTGTTGCTCCATAAGGACAGACCTTAGAAGAACTTGTGCACTGCAATTGAAACCTATATGCCGGTCCATTGTCAAAAAGTTGGCTAAATCCGAAGCATCGGCAGGGAAACTTGCAATTCCTTTGCCCATAGTACATCTTTCTACCTCACTTGAATCAGCCTTCTCATAATTGACTAAAGCTTCACAACCAGACAAGTTTTCACACGATAATGAAGATGGCCGAGCTGCTTCTACGTGGCGACAGCTAGCACAAGTGTTCTGTTTTTTCCCATGAAAACATGAAGGGATTTCCTTTGATAATGGTGCATGCAGTATGTGTGCCTCCAATGGTTCTGCTTTGTTTACTATGGATGCAACAACTTTGCTGTGAATATCAATTAGATTGAAAAGGGATGATGCCCTAGAGTGAATTTCATTGTCCCACTTGCACTTTATCAAGATGGAAAGAGCACGCATGCAAGCCCTCGAATGTCTAAACAAATCAGAAACATGAGCTGCAACCATTGCAGCAGCCACTATTTCATTTGAACTGTAACTCCAAGATGTGCCAATCGAAGATGGTTTCAAAGAAAAAAGTGCCTCTAGAATTGCTAGTATTCGTCGAGTGTGATAGACAGCTGAATCAACACCATTCTGCAACTCACTGGAAAAGTCATGCACTTTTGATTCAGGATTACATCACCAATATTTCTGGCATCTAAGCGACCACTGCCTTTTGAGATCAAAGGGAAGAGCTGAAGTTCACACGATAAAGCACAAACAGCAGCAATAACATAAGAATCAAATGCAGCTACAGGCCCCTGTTTTTTACCCTGTTTAATTTCCATCTCTCTCGCTTCCCATTGGCACTTTGTACATCACCTAATTCTTCAGAATAAGAACTTTCACCTTTAGAGCGCTTGCTGCCTATGGGCTGTGCTTCATGGCTAACACAGACAGTTAACACAACAAAAAGAAGCCGAGAGGCAAGCTCTACAGAGGCACATGACTCTAAGAATAGTGAGTGGACCATTGTGCGGAGCTCAGCCACAGCAAGATTCTTGGATGCAGACCCAAAAATATATCTAGTTTTTCTGATTTGTTCTCTAGAAGACTCAGGTGGAAATGTCCTCTGTAGAATTGCTTCAACAGTTGCGACAAATATCTTCATAA
This sequence comes from Rehmannia glutinosa, assembly GCA_016081115.2. NCBI lineage: Eukaryota > Viridiplantae > Streptophyta > Magnoliopsida > Lamiales > Orobanchaceae > Rehmannia > Rehmannia glutinosa. The sequence continues at coordinate 98,325,225 of CM071926.1, read as the reverse complement.
GGCAGGTTTCAGATGGACTTCCACGAGGGAGATACTCAAGTACTTTAAGAAGAGGAATGTATAAGTTCCACGATAATAAAGGAGGCTGCAAAGGCGTGGCAACTATGATATCAGGAAGATCGACAACCGAAGAACTTAAAGGAATCAAACCATAAGCAGCTTCCCATATTGTGCATATTCTCCATTCAACCTCCGGGCCATGTGCACAAAGCATAGATGCAATCCCTTGGGCAGTTGCTTCTACTGTAGCTTCTGCTGCTGGCAATTCTCGTTGCTGAAAATAATTGGCAGATACTAGTTAAATAGCAAGGAAAGAAATTTTATGTGTTTCAAACCATTCAGAACCTGTGGCAGATGAAGTACCTGCTTTCTTTCTGATGAAATATAACCACCTAGAGGTTCATGTTGAACTTCAATACCGTCAACTTGTCTCAAAGGAGGAAAAAGTAAAGCTGGTTGAGAAAGTATTCGAAAAAGTAAAGCAGCTGCGGAATCTGCAGCAATTCCAGCTCGCATAGACATTGCAATCCCAATTGCACGCAAGAAATGCAAGTGCATCCAATTCCTAGGAAGCTTCACCAATAATAGCAAACAATCAGAACTCCATATGGTTAATCAAAATTCTCACTTCACGAACAAGTCTTCCCTCGCAGATTGTACAACAAAATATTTTTCGCATGCAGACATATCCATATCTGAGATGAGCGAGAAAGCCTTGATTTTGTTTCTTAGATCATCACATTATAATTTCATAACTTTTCCTAGGTGTTTTTCATTTTATATATAGAAAAGGAAAAGGATAAACGAAAATGGAATTTACCCTCATGCCTGAGGCATAGTCTTCTGCTGCTCGAAGGAGTTCCACTAGTTGTACAGCAGCATCAAGTGCATCTGGAGCCCAGGAGGGCGGAGCTTCTAGCAGTCCAAGAAGCAGCCTTTGGGTGGCACTCGGACTAGCAATTGCATAATATCTAAGCAGAAGAAAAATTAACATATGATTGAAACTTCTATAGCCTCTGAAAAACAATGACAAAAACCTAACCTATGAAAAAGTCGTGCATAGGGCTCAAGAGCTGGCAGACCAGCCACTAGATGCTCATCCATAGGTGTCGTTGGGGGGGAGGAAGCAGAAGAGCAGGGACAGCAGCTGCTGTTAAGGTAGCAGTTTCATATCGAGCTACTTCCTCATCACATACACTGAGTATAACTCCAGCGCCATTAGCAACAGCCCACCTCGGAGTTGATGGCATAAGCTGGGGATGCTTTCCAGATCCACGAGAAGAGGCTGAGATATATTTAAGTAATAACCATCCTTGTTAGAAAACTAATCAGTCTTCATGTTTTTTACAACCTTGAAAATACAGGGCTACGAGGTTAAATAAAAATTATCATAAATCTGTTTTCCATCCAGAATCTAGCAGTCAAGAGCATAAAATATGTAATAGTCCACAATCCACATTAAGGTAAAAATGCATCTAACATTTGGTTGCAACAGGTTTTATGTCTAATGATTTGAATGAATGTGAGTGAAAGCAAAAGATTCATGTCGTGGATGCTCTAAAACAGAGTTGAAATAAAAATATTCCCATTATAGATGTTCTGCGACGGACTAATCCAATCTGCTGTTAGGATTTGTTGCCCTAACACTAGTCACATGCTCACAGAATGGAACTTATACGACACTGATAATCGAACATTGTGAGTTGCATACAAAAACCATACTTCCATGATTAGCATTGATTACCACATGATTTTTGTTCTTCCACTCGGGGCTGTTTACAAAGGTCAAAATCCAGTAGAGCTTATGTTGCCCTCTTACTCTATGTTTCTACATTAATATCAATTCCGTCAATGAACAGTTCATATAGTGACACCTGCAAAGCCTAAGATATGAGACAAGGATGTGTGACCGAGTGCCTCTCTCAGTGCCAAAAGCTATAACTGTTAGCATCATGCAATTTAAATCTTTAAATCATGCAAAAAGTCAAGCACCAAGTTTCAATTGTGGCCCCGCCACAAGAGCAATTGTTGCCTTGCCACACAGGCCAACAATCCCCTCCCGAACAGTTGCTCCTCTGAGAACCAAACCGTACCAATTTTAGGGTGCCTGCCGCCGTGCCACAAAACAATAGCTATTAGCTATGCTGTAACTCAAATCTTTAAACTATAAAGCAGCCCAAGCGCCATGTTCGATTGTGTCCCCACCATGAGAGCAATATTTGTCAAACAGGCCGACTAGGGAAATAACACAGAAAAATGAACTCCTTTTGTCACAGGGTACTTTAGATAACCTAAGTAGCATAACAATCTACCGCTGTTTAGTTGATAGGATTTCTATCAATAATCTTCAAACAAGAACCAAACAAGATGTCAGCCAACATTGCTAATAACCTTATGTGTAGAAATTCTTAAATCTAGGTCCTTATGTCTCTATTGTGACATCATATTGAGAATGTTCTACAGATCTAGATTTTGCAAAATGAGGTTACAATATCTAACATATATATACATATATAAGGTTTACGTAACACTACTAAATGCAGATCAAGTTCACGCATACAGGATTTCGCAACAAGAAATCAAGAATAATATATCACATAAAATTTTCTGATGTATGACACACTTAACGGCAAGTTTGTGCACCGAGATATGTTAGAAACTCGACTAACCAATCAAAGGTGGTTTCAGTTCTCCAGCTGCATATTTTCCCATGACACCTCCACACCTACAACACGTGTTAAGAAGTGTGAATCATTTAGTTACCTTGGATGTATAGTTTAATTAAAATAAAAATACATATCACTGAAAGAAACTAGCTACGTTACTGTACTCAACAAATGTACGTGTTGGCAAGAACTGTTTAATGGTACTTTTGCAACTGTGGTAATGAAAGCATACACAATCTCATGTTGCTGAAAAACATTGACTCTAGTGAGCAAAGGAATGACCCAATCATTGAAAATAGCAATGAATTTAAGTTATAGAAATTAAATATGGATGTAAATGAGTGGATCCACGGGTTTTGTGCAAATTTTGTCTTTCTCCACTCACTTTAAGCCAAAGGAGAAAAACCAAATTATTGATTAAAAGAAGAAGGATCAAACCCATTAAGCTTCCAGCTTTTCTTTCTTTTTTTTTTTTTTTTTTTTTTTGAATAAATCCAAGAAGTGCTTCCACACCCCTTTAATATCTCCTTCAACACAACACGGATTACGGGTAGAAGTTTCCATCTAGCCAACAATCCCCTCTCCTTTCCCTACCCTTTGCATACTTTTTTCTTTCTTCTTTGAGATTAATTATTCATTTTATGGGCACCAAGGGGTAGCCTCCCATATAAACCAAAGATATCAGCTATCATACATCATCTAAGAAGTCAGCAAAAGAAACGAAACCATCAAGAAAGTATTCGTTAGTCCAAAAAAGACAGTGCTAGAACACTTTCTGCAAGGCAAGTAGTTTTCCATTTTTCCATTCCTTAAAACATTCTGGAAAGATAGGCATTATCAAGAAAATCACAACAGTATTGCCTTCTTGGTCCATTGATCTGTACATCTTCTCATGTATAAGCTCCAAGAAAGAAGTGTGTGTTTTCACTGTTTCTTGGCATTACTGAATGCAAATTACAAAATTAAATCGAAGAGACCATAACTGTTTGCCAGTTCACAATGCAACAGCAAGTGTTAGTTATCTCCCCACCCCTTCTATATAACATACAACAATTAACATAAGTTCTCCTCCTCTTAGGTTATCTATGGTCAAAGATCTCTCATTGGCAGTCATTGTTCCCTTCTTTTATCTAAACAATATTTTGGTCACATTTTTCAGTCCTAAAAACTCAGAAGTCGATTTATAGAGACTGAGGGAGGCCTTGTATTGAGACTTACAACTAATGGAACAGAGCAATTAAGGTTAAACAATGTGGCATATATTTTACATGGATTTTGTGTCCATTTAGTGTAGATGGATAAAATTCAACTATATCAAAGATGGGAACGTGTGTCTACCAACCTACAGAATTTGCATTAGCTTGGGTAAAATTTATGTAGCTTAGGAGCGTGCGTCTACCAACCTACAGAATCTGCATTAGCTTGTGGCAACCGGTTCAGTAATACAAGATCAGCATCATTTTAGAATGGCAAGGTTTAACAAAGCATAAGCTGTTCTTGCTTCTAATCAGGGCCTAACTAAATGAATGCTGTGGGTTGTAAGTGTTATCAGGCAGTCGGAATATAATTTGTGAAATGACTCTCAACCTTGAAAACAGCTATCTGGCATATCCTAATAGAGAGAAATGAGAGATTGCCTATAAAGTGTTATTTCTTTAGTGATTTTTCTTGTTCTTTTTTAGATGCTGAACTCTATGGCTAAATATATTACTTCCACATCTAAACTATCAAGGCTATATAGCTCTGTAGAGTGTAGAGAATGAAAATTACTTGAAAATACAGTGCTATAGAGACTCTAAGCTAGTGATGTAGCTTTGTGAAGCTGCAATTGAATAAGTCTGTGAGTTGGAGGTTGTCCCAAAGTTCTCAAGTACTTTCTGATTATCATGTCTGATTTCACTGCAACTCTTTTTGTAACCAGCCAATAATTTATTCAAGCCTTATCTGAACCCACCACAGTAAGACCTTAATCCAGCTGTTCTACATTATTTCAACATTTCTTCAGGGAACCATTGACACATCTATTCAGGTGAAAACCTAACGAATCCATAAAATACAAATTTCCTTTGTGAATCTATTGTTGGGTAGTTGTAAATTTAATCATGTAAAATTTTAGGTAATAGTTTGGCTATGAATTACTAGAAACTGAGCCATGAGGATTATAATATGGAATCTTATTTGTACCTTCTGTTTTTGTTTCTGTCTCAAAAGAGTTTGAGATTTCCAGTAAACATGATGGTTAATTTCTTCCATTTTCCCTTTATATGATGAAACCACATCTTTTCCAGTATTTATTTCTATTGCAGCTAGCATAAAGGAAACTCACTCACTATTCATTTTCCGAAAGTCAGAAAAACCTCGTGCTACAGCACACAAATATGAAAACCGTATCTAATTTAACTACGTATGTAATCAACTTTTGGCATGCAATACCCTATATGTTTCGCTCACTTACCATCGGAAATAATCACTTCTTATACCAAGAGGTGCTGCCAGTAATATATCAGTTATCCAGGGAGACAATGGCCTCACGGGTTTCCTCTCTGGCTGTGTGGGATATGAAGAAGGTTGTCCATCCGCGGACTTACTTGTTGAAGCATGGTTTCCGCTGCTGCTTCTATATGCTTCATTTTCCTGGCGTTCGAACTTGTAAATTGGTCTGTTGTAGTGAGTCAAAATTTTAATATTTCCCCACATGCAAGGGCCCACTGCTCAGAATACTGCGTTCTGTAATTAGATGAAATTATCACCGTCAAGTGTCTTGGAGTAATTAAAGCAGTTCAACTATTTCAAGAGATGAAATCTTTTTAGAAAAAAATAATGTAAAATAGGTCAAAGTAGAAAAAGATTATCCAAAAACATTAGCTCATATTATGATATGGACGAAGAAAAATCAGAGTGAATACAACCATTAATCGGTGGAGTCTTAATACCTCGCTGTTGGGGCAAACGAGGGAAATGAAAGAAGCAAATGGGGGACCGCTCCTATCATATTCAATTGTACCATCGATAATACATGAAATAATCGGAGAATAACAGCGTGGCCATGCTCCGGATGGTGGAGAACAAATGTTGCTGGAAAGTGACACAAAACACAAGTCATAGTACAGCATAAAGCAACCTGGAACATTGTGAATCATTTCAACCATGATATAAAAAGTACCCAGAACATCATCAAAAAGTCTGTTCTCCTTGGATGGATACCGGCTTCGGATCAGCTGCAAAACCAGCATATATTACAATTGGGAACCATTAATTAGCACGCATTGACAGTTGCAAGATAAACCAAGCCATTCTATCATAGTACCAGAAATAAACCTTATTGATTCTATTGAGATAAGATACTTAAGATGTCATAGGAAAAAGAACATACCTCTGCTATATCATCAGGAAATTGTTCTGAGGTGAACTGGCCAAAGTACTCAACATAAGCAGTAATTTGAGCCTAAGATAAAGTACAAAATATGTTTAGAAATATTAGAATCTGAAAAGGAGAAAACTCAGAACAGTTTAAGAACATAATTTACCTATGTAAATTATCAAACTGTAAAATTATATGATAATGAAATGGCTAATCTGCATTATGCACTAATTAAAACCCAAGACAAGAGAAGACAAGTATGAATTCGCAGCTAAGAAATCACAAACACTTGTTATTCGCAAACAAATGTAGGGCAACACTTGTACTAAAACCACACCTTCCATTGTTCTGCATCCTGTGGAGGAGGAGAAAACAATGAGGAAAACTGCAAACTGTCAATCCACTTTTCATTTGAAGCTGCCATAAGCCTTCTTATTTAAGCAATATGTAAAGCTACAATTTCCATATAAGCTTCTACCAGTCCAGGATCAAAAGACTATAATTCAGCATTCCTTTGGAACCCAAATAAAAGAAACTTGTCCTGATATTGATAAATCGATGCAACAGAGCTCCAAGCTTCCAGTTAAATATCAGAAGAAATTTATTGCATGTAAACTGTCCATACAAAATAATCTAAGGGTATAGACGTTGCCTGTGCTCTGCAAAACCATAAAATACCAAAGTCTCAAAAATTGCTCTTTATGTTGGACAAAAACAACAATGAACAGCAAGAAGATAGAATTAACTGAACTAAACCAAATTAATATAACATAATGAATTACCAAAAAAAAGTTTTAAATTCCATATACAACCAAGAGGAAATATCATGTATGCACAAAATTCAAACATGTATAATTGCTTGCCAAAGAAAATGAGAAATTAGCGCAGTACAACCTCCAATATTTTTCCTTACATTTGAATCCTGGATTTTGGTGAGGAAAACAAAAGGCATTAAAAAATATAACAAAACACAAAATTGTACCATTTCTAAGAATTAAAAATGAAGACCTTGCAATTATTCATAGTTTTATTCTTTTGATATCAAAAATTAAAAAGAAGAACATGCACCAGAAATAAAATTATACAGTACAACTATATGACCCTAAAACAGAATCATTTAAGATCTCGTAACTAGTATCATAAAAATACTAATTCGAGTAAAACGACTATCCTTGTTATATAATCCAAAAAATATCTATTATCATACGGAAAAATATTATCCATACAAAAATTATGCATGTTAACATGTATGATTCCTATTTTTCTCCTTCTTTTCATTTTTTTTTGACGGAAAGCAAGCACTCTTAACAGTAAACTTTAGCCAACCAAATTTCAAATAATTGAATACAGAGCAGAGGTGCACTATTTTCTCAATCACCCAAAAATTAACAAATCACTGCATTTTCTACATCTAGTTCATCAAAGAAAATCACAAATCTTTAACCATTCAGGTTAACTAACAAGATTAATTACAAAAATTTGATTAAAGCAGACCCAAAAAGAAATCCATACCTGAATTCAGTTTTTACAGAGAACTCCAAGGAAATAAACAAAATATTCTTTAGTTCCGAAATTCACTTCCAGATAAACAGATTGGGGAAAATGTACAGATTTTGGGTGTAATGATTTTGGGTGGAGAGAGATTAGAGAGAGAAAACAGCGAGTTTTAGAGAGAAAGGAAGAGAGATGGAGATCTTTAGCTGGAATCTCCCACATGCATACGTGGCGATGATATTTTCCTCATGACTCACTTAGCCATGTGGCATCCCATGACGATGATGCGAATCCATGATGTACCATTGCATGGTAACCCCATACATGTGCCATGCATATGCTAACTAGGTGAGAGTTGTAAAAAAAAAAAAAAAAAAAAAAAAAAAAAAAAGAGGGGAAATTTTTTCTAGCATGTACTATGCGTATTTTGCGGATTTACAATCTAAACATATTTTCTTTCAAATCGATTCCTCATCTTTGCAGGTTTGGGAATTTGCAACCTCTTTGGCATCTCGGCGGAATATTCCATCCAAATGCTTCCACGTGACTCGCACGCCTCATATGGTAAAAGTATTTTTATTTAAAAGCTAAATAAAAACCTGGAAAAACCCCCAATTTCGAATCATTCGGTGGCTAGGGCAAAATCTCTCATTTCTTCCCCTCTTCTTCTTCACGGCAATGTGGAGGCAGATTTAGAGATGCTCATGGACGAGTTCGCCATTGTGGTAGAAACGCGACTAAAAATCCTCCTGGGTCGATCTTAACCGAAGGAGGTATTCGACTTGTGAGTGATTTCGAGTAAGTTATTTAATTTCAAACCCAAGCTATAATTTTTCTTGGTTTGTTCGAAAATTCGTCAAAGTGTATAAATTTCGGATATTTTGACATAAGTTGTTAAATATATATATATATATATATATATATATATATATATATTTAATAAATTTTGGATAATTTTAGATAAATTTCAGATAATTTTTTATAATTTCAGATAAAATTCGAATGATTGTTTGTTGCAGAAGGTAGGAGGATGCACATACTTTGTATGGATTGCCCCACCAATATGCATGAGAGCTCGACGAATCATACCCGGGCTAATGAAACGAGCTAACAAACTAGAAGATGAAGTGAAGAAAAAGAGGTCCAGGGAGAGGTTGTTGGTCTTGGGCCCTCTTTTACCTTCTAAAGTGATTATGTAATTGGAACTTAATTTGGTATCTAGGAAATCTAAAGTGTCGATGTGTCTATGTAATTTGGTACCTAGGAAACTGGATATTGTGAAGTAAGCTTATAGGAGTTATGTCCAAATTCAAGTTTTCAGATTATGTCATGAATTTGGTCGTGTCCAAATTTATAAGTTATTATGTAATTTGAACATCTGCGTTTGTTGTTGAATTGTGGCTTGTTTGAAATTTATCTCTCAAATGTTAGCACAAATTTGGACAGAAAATATTATTACCCAAGACAAACCAAGACAAATTTGCACACAAAAATAACATTAGTCAAGCACAAAGATGAGCACAAATTTGGATAAGAAATTAATAACATTAGACAAACCAATCGCACGGTTGAACCAAAATAGATTAGATTACCCTTAACATTGTTTGTCATGGCTAAATAGCCAACATTGTTACAAGTTATGTGCACCTTTGCATAGTTGAATCAAAAATATTACCCTTAACATTAACAAAACTAGTATCATGTCAAAAACCAAGCAAAAGCGCCCAAAACACCATTTTACAAATCACATGTGTTAGTCAGTGGCTACGATAATGTAGAGGGGGTGAATAGATTATGCCGATTTTTCACAAATCGCCCTCTTTTCGAATGAACAAGTAATTGACAAGAAAGTAAATGCGGAAATTAAACAACACTCAATGATTTATAGAGCTTCACCCCACCAGGGACTACGTGCTCTACCACCCCCAGATATCCGAAGTGGATTTCAAAGAGAATAAAAGATTTTATTAACAATTACCACAATTGTTACAACACCACCTTTGTAGATTACCACAATCTTCTTACAACACCTTCAAGGAGATTACCGCAATCTTCCTTCAACACCTATGAAGAGTACCACACTCTTCAACACCTAAGATCACCCAAGTGTGTTCTTACCACGAGAACACTAATAAGGATATCTTGTTTTGGATGATAGAAAAATTCAAGATTACAACTCAATAAATGAAGTATACAAACTTTGAGTGCAAGTGTAATCAAGAATGAAAAGCCTAGACCTCAAGATTGTGCAAGTGCAAGAACTATGCTATTACAACAAGAGTATAAAAATGAAGCGCTTGGAGAATTTTGATTTCTTGTTGTGTATTTGCTTTGTATGTGTTGTGTATTTGTGTCTTCAAATCATCCTCTATTATATGAGAGTCTTCAAGATTGGATCTCCAACATAGGCTCCTCCTTCTTCACTTTTGTCTACAAAAAGAAGATCACAAGATGTAGAAATATTGTACAAAAATCAAAAGTAAATCTTGTTGTCAAAAATTTCAAAATAAAGATAACTTTGTTGTCACAAAATAACATATAGGCGACCAGGTTGCCTGTTTAAGATTTCGAACGTTTGAAAAAATAGTGCGATCCAGTGCATGAAGTCGAAGGGGGTCGACCGACGATCGGGGTGCGACCGGCCGCCCTAGGGTGCGATCGCGGTCGCCGCCCCTTTGGACCGGGTCCCCCTCTTCATTTTTTTTGATTCAGTACGTTCTGTTTCAAGTTTTCTTTCTTCAGGTATAGGTCGACACTTTGGGCGACTGGTCGACCTCCAATCTTGAAATGTTGTCCGATTTTTATCAAAAATAAACTTCAAGAAATACTCCAAAAAATTAGTAAAAATATTTTAAATCACTTGGGAGTATTTTGATAACATTTATTGTAATGCCCACATTTTTCTTTAATGATTATATAATTTTATTAATCATAATGAATGTTGGTATATTTAACACTAATGATTCATCTAGTGTTATAACAGGTGAAGAACGTGGGATCGGTGTGCTCGGAAGTTCATGTCAAAAGAATTATGACGGTATATATGGAACATGAGTTATATATATATATATAATACTATGATGTGATGTGTGTATATATGAGAAATTACATATTATATTGACAATTATTATGCTAATCAAGAGTGATTAAATGAATTACTTTCATGCACTTCAAACTCATATGTAGTATATGGACTTGATGATATGGTGTTTTAGATGCAATTTTGTGAACGTTTTCCCTTCTTACTTAAGGTGATTATTTAGAATTTATGAACATGGTATTTTAAGTACATGTCTTAAGTATCTATAGGAACAAGAATTACCTTATTTGAATATGTAATGTATGAGATATACTCAAAACACTCAAACATGCCAAAACTGAAAATCTGTAAAACTTGACAGCAACATGTGCAACTTTGCAAACGTATTTTTACCATAAAATAAGTTTCTTATTTGGGATTTTTGAAAATGTTAATTTAGATACATGTCTTAGGTGTCTATAGGAACAAGAATCACCTTATTTGAATATGTAAATTATGAGATATGGCCCAAACACTAAGGCATGCCAAAACTGAAAAGCTGAAAAACTGCACAACAGCATTTGCCACTTTGCCAACGTATTTTACCCATTAAATAAGTTTCCTATCTGGTATTTTTAAACATGATAATGTAGATACATGTCTTAGGTGTCTATAGGAAGAAGAATTACCTTATTTGAATATGTAAAGTGAGAGTTATGGTCCAAATGCTAAAGCTTGCCAAACCAGAAAATTCTGTGACAGCTTACTATATCATGTTGGTGTGGTTGTTATGATTTGTATAAAGCAAGTAAACTATCATGGTTGTTCCTATTTGAACCACAAAAGTTAAGGTATATTCTCCATGATTAAATCACAATGAAGAAAGCAAGAAAAGTAAGGTCTTTATCTTATCAATTGGAACATGGCTAACAACTATCATGTGAAGATGTAGGGACCCTTTTTCAATACTTTAATAGATGAGACTTGTATCTAGTTATTTTGCTGAGAATACAAGGTTACATATATGAATAAGAGGTGTGTGGATCTGGAAAATTTAGAGAGCCAATAAGTTCCTTCATTCTAAATAGTTTCCTCAAAAATCTCTACATTAGCCCTTTCAAAGAATCAAATCCAACTCCTCACCAAAGTGTGCTTTTACTTCTTCATGCTATTTACCTTGAATTCAATGGTGCATAACATATATCTACACAAGAAGTAATCATACTAGTAGTTTCAACAAAGTTGCATCAAAGGATCTAATGGGTGAAACACTTTGCTTATACAAGATCTTGTAAGAAATAAGGTATGTATTTCCAAATTCGGATTTAATTGGTGAAATATTATGATATGCAAATTATTGCTTCTTGAGTACATTTATATTTTAGAAATACTTAGCTAAATGTCACATATGCTAGGTTAAATTTCCAGATCCTTGCAGTTATTGATGATCTATTAACGAATTTTCTTTTACCATTGGACATTCATTCATGAATCTGAAAACTTGTGTGATCTCAAACTTGCGAAGCATGTGTAGCATGGATATGATTTTATTTATAGCTAAATTTTGGATATGTCATTCCTATATGAATTATTAGTATCCAGTAATTGTATTGGAATTTTATCTATCCCGGTTTGGAGGATATGGAATTTATAATCTAATATGTTCACAGTGTATGAAATCCTGACAGTTTTTAGGATCCGTTTTGAATAATTATTTTGAACTATAAATGGATGATCATTTACTTTAGGAAAATTTTGGGACATGTATATATGTGATAGGTATAATTCTGCAAAGTTTTAGATTTATACGGTATCTAGGTTGTGAGTTAAAAATCGTTCTTTACAGTATGCCCAGACTAGAATATAAGATGCCTGTACAATTGTATTCATTTAGAAAATTTGAAAATCATGTTTTTCACATCTATTTTATAAAGGAAAAATTTGTGATACTCTATTAGGATGTTAAGTATCATATTACTAATTTTTACATGAATTTAATATTTATATTATCAGATTAATAATTTTAAGTATGTATCGATTAATAATTCATTTAGAGCATTAGGCTTAATCATGTAATAATGAAGTTTTATGAACATTATTTAGACCATTTATGAAATCTTATATATATTTATAAATGAAATTTTAATGTCTATATTAATTGTATGTGTTTCTCATGAAAATATTTGACATGAACATTCCAGAAAGGCGAGCACACCGTGATCAAGACGTTCATCACCCTTAAGTGAAAGGTTTAGTAAATAAACAAGTCAAGTAAGTACATTCTCACCGCAACATGATATATATAAGTTTATGAAATGTTCTTTTTATAAAGTTATACTGATTTTAACATCTTATATTTAAGCATTCTCTATGAAAGGCATTTATGGCATTCTTTACAAATTGTTGATGAGCTTTTCATAAATATATATGTATGTATCACGTAATGTAAGCGTTACACACCCAAGGATGATGTTTGTCCCGCTAGGTGGACTTGTCCCACAAGGTGGACTTGTTACGTTTGGTTTGGGATTAGCTACCCCTTTCCTTTCGTGACGGCGCGCTAATGATGTTAATGGTGTAACGCTTGGGCCCATAAAGATAAAATGAATATGCATGTTTTTATTTATGCATAGAAAGAGATGCAAAAGTTATTTACAATGATCATGCTCATATTTATGTTTTCATGATAAATGCTCATACTTTGAAAAATGTTTTTGTGAGAATTCAAATGTGCTTACTAAGCTTAATGCTTATTAAAGTTACATCATGTTGCAGATAAGAAAATAATGAGGATGACTTAAGTTGAAGTACGTGAGGAGCGTATGTGCAACGATGTGGGATTGGAAACGGAATTACGCCAAGAGAGACATTATATTTTATGATGTCAAATTATGAAACTTATTTTCAATTTTATGCTTCCGCTATGTTTTATTTTAAGATTGATTGAAAACCTCTTTTCAAATTGTATGCTTTCGCTATTTTCGAATTCAAACTCTTGGTTTATGACATTTTCAGTTTTCTCATGATGATAATGTTTTAAAGAAGTTTAAAGTTAACGAGCCTTGTAGCGTCCATAAGGGGCGTTACATTTATAAACATTGTTTTGGTGTAAAAACCAATTAACATAAAAACATTAAATATGTTGTCCAATATTTTATCGAATAATAAACTCTAAGAAATACTCCAAAAATTAGTAAAAATATTTTAAAACATTTAGGAGTATTTTGGACAACATACATAAACATAGTTTTGGTATAAAAACTCATTTAAACATAATCATCAAAATCTTGATAAAAACATTTATCTAACAAACTCCCCTTTTTGATGATTACAAACCAAAACAATTTTAGGAAGTAGATTTTAAAACAAAACAAATTTTCCGGTTTAAAACATCAATCCATTATAAGCAAGATTCATCATAATTACAAACACACAAGGATAGGAGCAAAGATTTTTCAAAATCATTTTTGCACAAGCTCACGATAGGCGTGAGTTTTGCATGTATTTTGAGGCGTATTTGAGCTATAATGATGGGTAAACATGCATATACTCGCGTTAAATGTCACATATTCACTAATTGTGGAAAAGATATTACACTTTGCTTATTTTGTAGGAATTTCATGATATTTGAAGCTAATTGAATGCGAATACGAGGAAAGCAAAGTGGTAACACGGAGAATTGAGTGGATATACGAAAAGTGAAGCCTAAAAGAGCGAAAATCGAGCGTATACGGAAAAGACAAGGGGCACACGGGTTGGGCGTGCCTCGACACCACCCGTGCACCCCCGTATAAATGTAATCGAGCTGGAGGCAAACATGGCGCACGGGTAGCCCATGCATCGACGCATGACCCGTGCGTCCTACTGAGAGGTTGGAGTATTTCACCGAATGGCGCACGGGTAGGCCGTGCTCGACGCACCACCCGTGCGCCCCTACAGAGAGTTGGGTAATTTTAGCAAGGTGGCGCACGGGTAACCCATGCCCGGCGCACCACCCGTGCGTCTGCTACTGAATCCCATAATCTGCAGACATTATGCCCTAAACTTGATGGTGAGTATAAAAAGGCTTTTGGGAGGCGCACACAGGGGATATTCTGGCATTTTTGGGATCTACAACACAAGATAAGGGTCAACTCTTGGAAGGAGACATCAAGGAGACAATCGGGTTGCATCGGAGCTTGAAGAACGGAGATATATCGAGAGATTGTCGGCGTTCCTAAGTTTTTCTTGCTTCTCTTTTAGTTTCAATCTTTCATTTTCATTTGTAATGACTTTGAACACTTTGTTTATAAGTTGTTTAATCATGTGTAGCTAAACTCTTGTGATTTTAGGGTTTTGGAAGTAGATTAATGAACTCTTGTTGGATGTTTTAATCTTAGTTGAAGTTATTATCTTGAAGCTTATTTGAGTATTTTGAGCTTATTCTTGTTTTATCACTTGATCAATGATTTAACTTGTTTGATATATTGATTCATAATTCGAGAGATGAGTTTCAATATTAGATCTTGAATACTCGACACAAATATTTGCATGAATCGAGAGGTTTGTAAATATTTGTGAGGATATTTGATCTTTTGTGCTTTTGGGAGTTGAATGCTTCATGTTGAGTAGAGATGCTAGCATAAGTATTTCGATCTACGTTTTATATGCATCTCGAGAGGGAGGATAAAATAGTTTTGTGATCGTCTTATAGGAATATTGATAATAACGTGGCTTGATTAAACCGGACAACAAGAGGATTATTAATCGAAACCTTAACTCGGAAATCCATTTCATTATCTTGATACTTCTTTCATTTGTGTTATCTTAATCTTGTGTTTTAGTGATTTAAATTGTCTTAATCTCAATACAACAATCATCAAATTTCAATCGTCTAAATAAAAATAAGACTATCTTGGATCAATACTTAGCATATTAATTTATTAGTCTCCATGGATACGACCTTGCTACCCTATTCGATAACGTACACCGTACACTTGCGGTGAAGCTAAAAATATAGGTGAACAAGTTTTTGGCGCCGTTGCCGGGGACTAATACAATTTATGGTGCTAATATTGCGATAGATAGAATTATTCTTAATTTAGACATTTTTTTATTTTATTTTTTTATTTATTCTATTGTGATTTTAATTCCACATTATTTGACTTGTTTCTTTTAGTTTGGTCGGGTAGTGCATGAACACGCGCTCTAAAGGCGGGGGACTTAATACCGCTCATACCGGGAAGTTGAGGCTTTCGTGAGGAGAATCAATGCTACCACTAGACGGGTGAAAGACAACACAATCCGATAATGGGGATTTGAATGAACTACCAATACCAAGCAAACAATGGTGGGAACGAGTTACCAATACCGGTTCAACAACAAGCCATTCGTGATTACTTTCGACCACAAACGAATCGTAATTACGGTGGTATTGCCCATATTCCTATCAATGCCAACAATTTCGAGCTCAAACCGCACTAATCAATATGGTGCAACAGAATCATTTGGGGGTTTGAATCAAGATCCTAACTCTCACCTTGCGCATTTTATCCAATTATGCAATACGATCAAAATGAACGGAGTCTCGGATGACGCCATAAGATTGCGCCTGTTCCCATTCTCTTTAAGGGATAAGGCGAGAAATTGGTTAGGTACTTTGACGCAAGGCGTGTAAGCACATGGGACGAATCGAGCCAAAAGTTCTTGTTTAAATTCTTTCCATCGAGCAAAACTTTGCATACTCAAAAGCGAGATTACTCAATTCCAACAGTTCGACTCGAGCCTTTGTATGAGGCTTGGGAAAGGTTTCGGGATTTGTTACGTAGATGTCCACAACATGGGTTTCGGAGGATCAACAATTATGCTTCTTCTACAATGGTTTAATGGGACAAACGAGGGCCTTTGTAGATGCCGCAGTGGGAGGAGCATTGTTGGCAAGGTTTCCACAAGATGCCTTGAACCTTCTTGAAGAAATGGCCATGAACAGTTACGGTGGCCATCCGAAAGATCTAACGTACAACGAGTAGCCGAAATCTCGGATTCGCACTCCAATTAAAACATTGACGTCACAAGTAGCGTTTTGACAACACAATTGAGTGTATTTACGAAGGGGCGAGGAAGCGTGCACGAGCACGAGTAGTGAAGCTCTTCTATATCCGATGGAAGAGGTAAATTATGTGAATAACCGAATTTCAACAATTTAGGAATAATTCAAACCCAACGCACTACCATTGGGGTTGAGAAATCATGAAAATTTTTCCTATGCAAATACAAAGAATGTGTTACAACCTCCGGGATTTAATGCTTCAAGTGGAGGCGGTAATGGGAAGGCAAATCGTCGTTGGAAGATGCACTCACCTCCTTCATAAATCAATCTAATGCTTTCATGAATGACACGAGGAGCCACCTCGCTAAGCAAGACCTTCGGATGGATAAGTTAGAACAACAAGTGATAAGCTCGATAAAGAACTGAAACTCAAATGGGTCAATTGGCGCAATTGTGGGGAGCCAACATCAAAAAGGTCAATTTCAAGCAACACGGAGGTCAACCCGAGGGAACATTGCAATGCTATCCATGTGTGGGGTGGAAAAGAAAATGAAGAGTCCGAAAATGCTAATATTGGTGTGACGTCAGAATTACGCACGACGACGACACTGTGTATCAACGCACAACCAGGTCGTATGTGTTGCCGAACATACCATTCAAATTCAGGGAAATGATGTAAACGACACCCAAGGCAATATGAAAGTTAAAGGAGGAACCGACCAACAAATAGATAAACAAAAAAGAGCCAAGAAACGTGAATCGTATCCTAACTCTAATTTGTTGAAATATAATATTTCTCTTCCTTTCCCGATTGTTTCACAAGACTAATGAATAATCAATTTGCTAAATTTGTGGGCATGTTTAAAAATTGCACATTAACGTTCCGAGAAGCAATGAAACATATACCAAATTATGTGAAGTTTTTAGGGAAGCGATGTCCAACAAGAACAAATGGGCGGAGAATGGGATTGTCAACTTGACGGAAGAATGTAGCGCACTCATACAAAGGAAAATACCGCAAAAGCCTGAAAGATCCGGGAGTTTCACTATTCCTTGTACAATAGGCGATATTTTTTTTGATAATGTACTTTGTGATCTTGGTTCTAGTATCAATTTGATGCATTGTCCGTCCTCGGGAAGATTGGACTCGTAGAAGTGAGACCATCCTTTGTTACCCTACAACTCGCGGATAGATCACTCGTACATCCAACGGGATACTAGAAGATGTGCTCATAAAAGTCGATAAATTCATATTCCCGTGGATTTTCTAGTGCTAGATATGAATGAGGATTGTGACACCCCTCTTATACTTGGGCGTCCATTTTTGGCAACCGCGGAAGCACTAATAGATGTGAAGAAAGGGAGCTTACATTACAAGTTGTCGATGAGCGTATTTCATTTTCCATTTTTCGGAATGTGAAAAGACATTATGGTTTTAATGGTTGTAAAACAACAACAATTGCTAATTCCCGTACTCAAGCTAATAACTTGAATAATTGTGTGCATTCTAAAGATAATATGCGGGGATTATCAATGAAGAAGAAGGAAAGGCACAAAAAGCCGATGTTGAACCAAGAGCGTGCACATACCATTCGACGATGAAGAGGAGAACACATGGATAGTTGACAAACATGAAAAACCTTCTTTAGCAATGATCAAGGGAGGTGTAAATCCAAGTGAGCGGGATTGGCATGGAAAAGTGCACGATGAGGTGACAAGCCTCATTTTGCAAAGATCATAATCGAATTAAAGCGTCAAGCTAAAGACATTAAATATAGCGCTTGTTGGGAGGTAACCCAACGGTTTTTCGTGTGACTTTCATTTTAGTGTGTGTTAGTTTCAATTTTGTGCGATTGGAGTGATTTGACATGCGTGTTTTTATTAATGAGTGTGATTTGTGTGTTTTTGTTGTATTTTTTGTGTGTTTTTATAAAAATAAAAATAAAAATAAAAAAATACCCGAATTGTTGTAATGGTGCGCACGGGTAGCCCGTGCGTTGGCACACCACCCGTGCACCCTACAGAGAGTTGGGCAAATTCACCGGGTGGCGCACACGGGTAGGCCGTGTTTCGACGCACCACCCGTGTTTGTATGTAAGAGGCTTAAATATGACAGTTTTTAAACTGTCTTCTTCTCCAAAACTCCCCCAAATCGCGCGCCCACTACCCCCAACTTCATTGCCTTCGAAATTTCTTGCAAATTCTACTCAAATTCGTCCATTTAATCCCTCCCCCATCACAATTGAACTTCACTTTACATTGAATTCGAATTTGCTTGAAGAATTGTGAGCAAAAAAAAAAAAAAGCACCTAGGGTTCAAATCATCTACTTCGAGTTTAACTTAGAGAATTCCGGTAAGAACACCGTTTAGTGAGGAGAACACCGTTCAAAACACCATTTTACAGTCACATGTGTTAGTCAGTGGCTACGATAATCTAGAGGGGGTGAATAGATTATGCTGATTTTTCACAAATCGCCCTCTTTTTGAATGAACAAGTAATTAACAAGAAAGTAAATACGGAAATTAAACAACACTCAATGATTTATAGAGCTTCACCCCACCTAGGGACTACATGCTCTACCACCCCGTATATATCGAAGTGGATTTCACAAAGAAAAAAAGATTTTATTAACAATTACCACAATTGTTACAACACCACCTTTGTAGATTACCACAATCTTCTTACAACACCTTCAAGGAGATTACCACAATCTTCCTTCAACACCTATGAAGAGTACCACACTCTTCAACACCTAAGATCACCCAAGTGTGTTCTTACCACGAGAACACTAACAAGGATATCTTGTTTTGGATGATAGAAAAATTCAAGATTACAACTCAATAAATGAAGTATACAAACTTTAAGTGCAAGTGTAATCAAGAATGAAAACCTAGACCTCAAGATTGTGCAAGTGCAAGAACTAGGCTATTACAACAAGAGTATAAAAATGAAGGCTTGGAGAATTTTCAGATTTCTTGTTGTGTATTTGCTTGTATGTGTTGTGTATTTGTGTCTTCAAATCATCCTCTATTTATAGGAGAGTCTTCAAGATTGGATCTCCAACATAGGCTCCTCCTTCTTCACTTTTGTCTACAAAAAGAAGATCACAAGATGTAGAAATATTGTACAAAAATAAAAAAAAAATCTTGTTGTCAAAAATTTCAAACAACATAACTTTGCTGTCACAAAATAACATAGGGCGACCGGTTGCCCTGTTTAAGATTTCGAACTTTTGAAAAAAATAGTGCGATCCAGGTACAGGTCGAAGGAGGGGTCGACCGGTCGACTGGGGGGTGCGACCGGTCGCCCTAGGGTGCGATCGGTCGTCCCCCTGCTTGACCGGTCCCCCTCTTCATTTCTTTAACTGAGTACGTTCTGTTTCAAGTTTTCTTTCTTCAGGTACAGGTCGACGCTTTGGGCGACCGGTCGACCTCCAATCTTGAAATGTTGTCCGATTTTTATCAAAAATAAACTTCAAGAAATACTCCAAAAAATTAGTAAAAATATTTTAAATCACTTGGGAGTATTTTGACAACATTTATAAACATTGTTTTGGTGTAAAAACCAATTAACATAAAAACATTAAATATGTTGTCCAATATTTTATCGAATAATAAACTCTAAGAAATACTCCAAAAATTAGTAAAAATATTTTAAAATATTTCGGAGTATTTTGGACAACATACATAAACATAGTTTTGGTATAAAAACTCATTTAAACATAATTATCAAAATCTTGATAAAAACATTTATCTAACAACATGCCCCCTAATCACCCAATACTACATAGTATGATCCTAAAATTGTTGGTTCTTCCTCCGCACCAACTTTTTTAGTCTTTGATGACTCGACTCTTGTGGGTTGAAATCTCACATCTTGGGTCGGGTGCTCCTTCCCGGGGTTTCCAAGTACTCTTGTTAGACTTGGTAGGAGGTGATTGATTTAACTTCTTTGGGCCCTTCAATTCAATCTCACTTGGATCTATTTCCACTTTGCTTGTTGATCGCTAAGTGGATACCATATCATTGGATCTTTTGTTTACCTATTGGATAAAAAAAAAAACACAAATGAAAAACTAGAAAGCATAATACCAAAAAGAATATTTGAATCATTATTACCTTCTTGATTTCCTTCTAACCCCAGTGTTTTATTTTGTTTTCCAACTTGAATAATGGATTTGGAAGATCTTGTTGTCCTGGTGCTAGGTGATCCATGGACTTGGGGTTGGTTGGCCTTCTTCTACCCCCGTGTCATTATCAAGTCAAAGTGTTAAGCAAAATAAATAAGTATTAAGCAAAATAAATAGGTGTTAATAATACCTTTCTAATCGATGTTTCTTCTTTTGGAGGAGGGACTTCTAATCCTGGACTTGGGGGTTGGTTGGCCTTCTTCGACATCCTCTTGCATTATGATTGGATTTGTGACAGAGGGAACATGTCATTGTAACTCCTTTTCTAGGCAACTTAGTCTTTACCTTTTGTTTCTTCTTTTTGTTCACTTCATCTACATCCTTTCTTCTGTCATTTTTCTTGGGCCTTCCGGGTAGCTTACCACAAACAGGTGGTACTAATGGCTCCACATGCGTCCACAGTTGGCCACATATCACAGTCATTTAGTGTTCCCATGAGGTGGTTGTATTACTTCAAAAATGTTTCCTTCTTATACCAGTGGGCCACATAATCTTGTGTGTATCCCATGTAGAATAGTCCACATATTGCATGTGGACAAGGTATGCCATTGAGCTCCCACATTCTACAAGAGCATGTTTTATCACCCAAATGCACCCTGAACTTCTTTCCACCACAACTTTCTATCTCAAATTGGTCACACCCATTCCAATGAGCAATACATTCCATAGATTTCTTCTTGAATTCCTCCAACAACTTCATTATCTTAGGGCAATACTCACCCGTGTGCTTATTCATGTCATCTCTCCTTACATGTGTTCTTTTCATCAACATCAATCTTATCATCTCAAACATTGTCACGATGGGCCTATTTCTAGCTCTTAAAATCGGTGAATTGAAACTCTCAGATATGTTATTCAACAACAAATCACACTGTGAGTGGCAACTAAAATGGGATCTTGACCATTGAGCTGTTGGCCTCTGAACTAACCATTCATATGCAGCCAAATCTCTATCTTTCAATTCATTCATTGCAAAATTGAAATCAACCACTTTTATTGCTCTTGAAGACTTCAGAGAAGATTTTTAAAGCTAGGCCCTTATGCACCGCCTTTGAAATTCCTATACAAGTGGGCCACACAAAACCTATGCTCAGCCCAAGGTAATAATTGCTCAATAGCATCAACCAACCATTTCTGTTTGTCAGACATTATTGTCCACCAATAGTTGTTTTGAATGTTCAAGTCTAGAATAAGAAGCTCCATGAGCCATAGCCAAGACTTCTTCTTTTTTTCTCAACAAATCGCATATGCAAATAGATACATACAATTATTTGCATACACTTCTATAGCTGTTAAAAGAACTCCACCTGTATGAGTCTTCAAATGATAGCCATCTAGACATATCAATGGTCTACAACCCTCAAGAAAACCAGTTTTCAAAGACCCCCAACATATAAACATCCTTTTAAAATATGGTTTCCCATCAATCAGTTTGCTTTTAAGCTTGACAGTTGTCCCTGGGTTGGACCTTCTAATTTCTTCAGCATAAGGCTATAACATACCATATTGCTCCACATCATTGCCACTTCCTAACTGAGACACAATCTTCTTAGTCCTATACATCTGCTTTTGTTAAAGACCAGTTTAACATCTTTCGCATAATGACCATCATTGACTCACTAGGCCATCTTGGATCTCTGTCAAACGTTTGTCCTTGTATGTTTTGGCTAGCCATCTAGGAGTAGCATGTGACATCTTCTCGGACTCTAGGACACTTGTGTTTTCCAACATAAGTTTTAACTTGCATGTGTCTTGTTCCTGAAGTTTTGAAGCATATAATACCCATGGACAACTTGGATGTTTACACTTGGCTTGAACTTTAGACTTGTGATTAATTGTGAAAATAACATCCCTCCCTTGTTTTATTGAATGACTCCTTATTGCTTGTCTAAATGTCTGCATATCAGGGAAATACATACCAAGCTCAAATTTAGGGTCATTTATATCAGCTCTATGATTGAATGTAGGATGCCCTTTATGCACAGGTCTAACCTCACCACTCCTAGGCAACTGACTACTGGACCCTTCATTTTTTTTTGTTATTCATCTCTAGCCCCCCATTCAACTTCATTATCTATGTGGTCATCAAACATTCTGTCATCCTCATCAGAAAACTCACACTCACTATCAACAAACTCATCTGAAAATTCAGAATCTGAACCCACAGATTGCTCAAAGTCACTATCACTAACCTCATCATTTTCAATTCCATGCACATTCTCATTGCCCTCCTGTTCTTCAATATCTACTTCATTGCCCTGATGTTCATCTATATTATCCATGTGATCATTGTCCATATCACTATTATGCATATCCCCCAATAAGGCAAAGGCTCCTCAATATTGGGAAGGTCTTTGGTAGTGACATTTTCATTCATTTGTTCGAGATACATGGACATTTGCAGGTTCATACTCTACAAAGACTCCAACCATCCTATTTTGATCAATGAAATCCACCAATTTCATAGCATCATTATCATTATGTATAGCCAATATATCCATGCAGTTATTTACCCCACCCTTGCTGACATGAAAGCATTTAAAGCCTTTTAAACCTAGTTCATTGGCCATACTAATGATCTCAAGTAGTGACATTTCATCGAATCATAATAATCTATGACTTACTCCCATTTTCTCCCCACATAAAATGTACTCCCATCTTCAAAAATGTCGAGAATGATGATGCATCCTTATAGTAAATAATCGTGAATTAGCACTGAGGGTTGCGGAGACAAACATGAAAACAACTTTTTTATTCACTCGAGAATAAGACCCTACCCATCCAACATATGTTTAATTTAAAAAATCAACTTGTAATAAAAACTAACTACACGGCCCATTATACACAGAGACCAAGCACAACATTTGACTTTTTAATAACAACAAGACACCACACATCCAACAAAAAAAAAAAGGATAGCAATACATACCATATTCGGGCATATACATCCGGGAGGGAGATTAAGGGTTCCTTCATCTCGAATAACCCAACCCATTCTGGGGTTTGATGACAGAGAACTTGATTCTCCTTCGATTCGCCTTCGATTTGTCTTTGATTTGGTTGAATTTCAATTTGTCTTTGATTTCTAAGAAGGAAAAACTTTGAGAAATCTAGAACCCTAATGCATATTTGGGGTATTTTATCGGGAATTTTGGGTTTTTTTTTCTCGATTTTATTTAGCTTTTAATTTAATCATTAAATCATTAAATAAAACATGGAAAGACACAAATACCCTTAGCATATGGGCGTGCGGGTCACGTGGAAGCATCCTGGACGGAATATTCCACCGAGATGCCATCGGAGGTTGCAAATTCTCGAACCCGCAAAGATGAGGAATCGATGTTTAGGTTATAAATCCGCAAATAGGCATAGTATAGGTTGGAAAAAAATCCCCAAAATAAAACCGCCCGATGGGCTGGCCCGACGGCCCGGTGATAGGGATGGTCAAGCTACGGTTTTGCAAGCCCGAAAAGAGTCGGGCCTGTTGGCCTAGCCCATTACGCCCAAACACCGACAACC